>VZTF01002402.1:1907373-1921508 GCA_013397755.1 Cnemophilus loriae
CCCCCGAGCCCCACCCCAACACCCTCACAGTGACTCCCCCCCAGCCCGAGTCACTCCACACCCCCAACCCTCGGCCTTTCCGGGGTCCCCCCACTCGCGTCCTCCGAACTCGCCCCACTACTCCCTGCACCCCAAAACTCGCCCCTGCATCGCCACGCGCCCCCTGTCCCCGACGTCCGACAGGCCAACACCCTGATACCGACCCCGGCAGCCCCGCGTCCCGGGCACCCCCGGGAACTCCGGTACAGCCCCCGCCGTGCCCGTTCCCCCGCCCCGCGGCGCTGCCGGCCGGGCTCGGCTGCCTGCGCCAATTACCGGACAATCGGGGCCCCGGGGGCACCGTCCCCCCCTGCCCGTCGCCGGGGCTGGGATCTGCCCGGGCCTCGGGGTCCCACTGCTGCCGCCGCCCGGGGCGGCCGAGCGCCTCGCCAATTAGGTTAATGGGGTTGGCACCGGCACCGGAGCCGGGAGCGGGAGGCACGGTGCGGCCGCGGGCGAACACCACTCCGGACTCAAGTACCCGTTTGGGCGCCGGTTGCGGTCAGCAGAGCGGTTGGACCCCCACGTGTCACGGGTGGGGGGATCCGTGCGGGGACACCCGGGCGGGGCGCGAGACCGCTCCCTTGTGTGCCGTGGTGCTGCGTCCCTCCACTCGTCCCCGCCATCTCCCGTGGGGCGGAGGCACAGCGTGCCCCCGCGGCCGAGGTGGGAGCCTGCGGGGCCGGGGCTTTCATCTGCAGCGGGCCTGTCGCCGTGCCAGCCGCGGGCAGCCCGCGCCTTTGATGTGCCACTGAAGCGGCATTGTCCGCGCCCCGCTGGCACCATCGCGGCCGGGAGGACCGGGGGGAGCGCGGGCACGGAGCCGCTCCTGCCCCTAATGGGAACAAGCACCCCCCGGACTCGAAATGGGGATGGGGACACGGGCACCTCCTGCACTTAATGGGGATGAAGAGCGGGGCGTGAGTACCCCCTACGGAGTACAGCGATTTGAGCACGGGCACCCCCTGTTCCCCAGTGGACATGAGGACACGGGCATCCCCTGCCCCTAGCAAGGACAGAGGTCTGGACACGGGCACCCATCTCTTCCCCCTAACAAAGATGGGCACCCCACAAATGGACATGAGACCCAGAAACCCCAGTCCCTTCTACAGGGACAGAGGCGGGGGCACGGGCATCTGCTGCACCCGGAAGAGGTGATGGAGATGCAGCTGCACTCTTTCGCCAAAGGAACTGAGGCTGGGCTCGTGGGCACAGGAGGGTGGCCATGGGGGCAAGACGGTGGCATCCCAAAACGCGGTGCCAATGACCAGCCGAGCGGCAGGCACGGAGCAGACTGTCCAGCTGAGCTGGTGAGTGTAGCCCCCGCCCCGATCCTTGGGGCCAAAGCTGCCCCCAACCCGGGCCCGCTGCTGAAGAAGAGAACAATCAAGAAGGACACGGTCCCACCTGCCCCTCCCCGGGGCACGTCCTCCTTCCTGCAACCCAGGCAGGACAGGCACTACTGGGGAGGGGGGCACCGGAGGGGGATCCCCGGAGGCAGCCGGTTCTCAGCACGGCTGAGCCCTTGCGCGGGGCGGCCCGTTCAGCAAGGGTTGGGCTGGCACAGAGAGAGGGGACCCCCCGCCCCGGACACCCCCCTCCTTGTCCGCCCGGGGCCCCCGGCCCGCTGCCCGCCTTTGAAACCGCCGGCGGGGCTCCCACGCCCAGCCCGGGCCCCCCGCGCCCGCAGCCGCCGGTGCGTTCCCACCCGCCCGGGGCCCGCAGGAGGGAGGGTGGCGCGGCCGGGGCTTGGCGTGAAAATGATCAAGGGCCGCGGGCAGCGCCGGAGCGCAGCGCCCGTCTGATGCTGCCCGCCCGGAGGCCTCGTCGAACAAAGGCGGCATTGAGGNCCTGTTTGTGCTCCCCCGGCCCCTCTCTCCTCCCACCGCCCGGGGGGCACCGTATATATCCATCCCTCCTTGCCTGCCTCGGGCATTTCGGGGGCTCCCCCCGCCTGCCCCCCTTTGCCCGCCCGGGGATGGAGCGAGGAGGGAAGAGGACACGGGACGCTCTTCTTGGGGTCCGGCTGGTTCCCCCCATGCTTTTGCTGCCGCTGCTGCAGCTGGTGGGGGGGGCTCCCCTGGGCCAGAGGCTGTACCCCATGCCGGCCAGCATCCTGCAAGGTCAGTGGGGCACAGGGACGGGGGTGTCTTTGCGGGAGAATTTGGCTGCAGACGGGCTGGCTGTAGGAGACGGGACTCTTGGGTTCTCTCTCAGGTAGAGAGGCAGCATAAGCAGGATGGCCAGGTCCCTGTCAAAACCCCCTAGAACCCAAGGCGTGCCTATACTGCCTGGACTGGGTGTCAAGTGCTGCCAGTGGCACTACGGGACACAGGGGATGCAGGGAGTGCTGCGGTTCATGCCCTGCAGCTACCATCACTCCCTCTTGCCCTAGTACCTGTGCCAGTCTCAGGGGACACTGCCAGGGCATGGCCAGCAGGAAGGAGGCTCTGCGTGGGTACAGGTGGTCACAGATAGGGGCACACGGGGGGATGCACACATAGGGCAGGCACAGGACTGCACACACATGGGCACATGCAGGGACATGCAGACACGGGCACATGGACCCTGGTACACACAAATGTGCTCTCACAAGTGTGCACAGAGGTACACATGTGGTCACACTTGCCTGGGCTCACACCTTGTCTCCATGTACAACGGGCACACAGAGACCTGGGTGAACACCCAGGTGTGCATGTGCCAGCCCCAGCAGGGAGGTGACACTGGTGACTGTCACTCTAGGCAATGTCAAGGGGTGACAGGCCATGCCCGGCCTGACACCCACCATGGAGATATCAGGGCGCAGGCACCAGGCAGGGTGGGGGTACCCCATGGCTGTGGTGGGGGGCAGCGGTGGGGGCTCTGGGGGTCTGAGCACCCTGTGTGTACTCATCAGCACTGTCAAGCCGGGGGACACTGGTGCTGGAGGCGGCACTGAGGAGCGCACTGCTGGCACTGGAGCGGGCACTGTCCGAGCAGCAGCAGCAGCGGGGTGCCTGCGGGCTCTGTGCCCCCTGCCTCTTCCCACCCTGCGCCAACATCACCCGCCACTGCCCACGTGAGTCACGACCCCATTACCCCCACCGCCCTGTCTCCAGGAGACCCTACCCAAACAGAACCCAGGATCCTCAGGCAAACACAACCCAGGGGTCCTATCCAAACACCATCCCATGCCCAGAAGACCCTACCAAAACTTGCACCCATGCCTGGAGACTACCCAAATATTTATTTGGATGCCTACATCATCCCCTAGAAATCCTATCAAAATGATACCCCAAGATCCTACCCAAACCATACTCATCCCCTACAGGCTTAACCTACAGGCTTTTACCAAAACAGTGCCCAGACTCCTGAAACATATCCCTAACTGCTAGAGACCCTGCCCAAGCAGTTCCCATCATATCTAGATCTTACCCAATCACCTGGAGCCCTATTCAAATCATTGCCTAATCCCTTGTGACCTTTTCAGATATTCCCCCCAAAAACATACCCCAGTACACAGAAGACCCTACCAAAACATGCTGACTCCACAGCCTATCATGTCCTCTTCTCACCCACCCCAAAGCAGAGTCTGGGGTGCCCTGGGCACAGGGAGGACACGGTGATGCCCACAGCCCTGCTGTCCTTGCAGCACCAGCCGTGCCCCCTGCCGTGCCCCCCAGCTGCCAGGCCCTGCTGGATGCCCAGGCGCTGCCCGAGCTGCCCCAGCGCAACTGGGCGCTGAGCCAGGCTTGTGCCCCCTACCAGCGCCTGTGCCCACCTGAGGGGGCCCTGCACACCTGCGCCCCACTCAGCGCCCAGCTCTGCCGCCACCGCCTCCAGGAGTGCCGTGAGTGGGCACCCACACCCCCCGGCTCCTCCCAGAGATGGGAGACCCTACAATAACAAATGGGGTATCCCCAGGGGACACTTGGAAGGGATATCAGGTGTTGGGGTGACAGAGGGTGCTGGGATGGAGTGTGGAGATGGTGGAGGTGGGGGTATGATAGAGTGATGGGAGATCTCTGGTGGGATGGAAGGTTGGGAGAGGGATCTGGGAAGGGAATTGGAGATTCGGGGGATGGAGGCATTTGGAGTGATGAGCAAATTGGGCTGGGCTGGGACATTGAGGGGCAATAGACAGTCTGGAGTGGGAGAAGTGGGCAAGGGGAGACTGGGGACACTGAGTCGCTGTGGGTGACAAGCACTCCCTGGGGCGGTACAGGGCTGTTTGTTTGGGATGATGGGGGTCTGGGGGGAATTCAGTCCCACTGAAAGGGACTGGGGCGATTTGAGGACAGCAGGGCTGTGGTGGTGACATCGAGGGGGGAGTGTCCCCACATGCCATGACAGCCTGTCCCTGCAGAGACGGTGGCTGCAGCCCCGGGTCCTGACGCAGCAGCGGAGGCAGCAATGCCAGGTGAGCCGGGGCGGCCCCGCCGTGCCCACGCCACCCCCCCACCACGCCGGCGGGCGCCCCCGGCCCCTGGCTGCCTGCTGGGCCGGGGGGCAGAGGTTAGCGTCGGCAGCTGCCGGGCTGCGGGGTGCCCCCGGCCCTCCGCCCTTTCGCCTCCGTGAGCACGATGAGGCTTGACAGCGCGCCCGACGCGCCTCATCTCCCGCCACCCCCTCCACCTGCCACGGCCATCCCCAGCCACCCGTGCCCACCTGGAAGACGGGGCATCCCAGCAGCCGGCCTGCAGGACGCCCCCCTCACCCCGGCTTTGTCCCCCAGGGAGCTGTGGGCGCCGCGGGGGCCCACAAGCCAACGCCACGGCCCCCCGAGGACGGATCATGGGCGGCAGCGTGGCCCCGCGGGGCGCCTGGCCCTGGCTGGTGTCGGTGCGGCTGCACGGGGAGCTCATGTGCGGAGGGGTGCTGGTGGGGCGCTCCTGGGTCCTTACGGCGGCACACTGCTTTGGCGGGTACTGTGGGGGCACGGCAGTGCGGGGACGGTGTCCCTGCAGAGGGGGACACGGGGTGGTACCATCGCCCCTGTAACTGGCTGCCCCCCGCCCCGCCAGGAACCGGAACGAGCTGGCGTGGACAGTGGTGGTGGGCGACCACGAGCTGGGCAAGCCGGGAGCGGGCAAGCGGGCAGTGCCCGTCCGGCGCATCCTGCCTCACCCCAAGGTCGGTGGAGGTGGGCACCACCCTCACCTCCCTGCGCATGCCCCAGGGGCCCCCACTGACATCCCCGCATCTCCTTCCAGTTTAACCCCAAGACGTTTCACGGGGATCTGGCGCTGCTGGAGCTGGCAGTGCCGCTGGCGCCGTCACCCACCGTCAGCCCCGTGTGCCTTCCCAGCGGCCCCGCGGAGCCCAGCCCCGGCACTCCCTGCTACATCGCGGGCTGGGGCTCCCTCTACGAAGGTAAGAGACGCCGTGGGGTGTTACTCCCTGTGTCCTCTCTGGTGCCCAGCCCCAGCGCACCGAGGCAGGGCAGGGGGTGCGAAAGAGAGGGAGATGTCCGGACACAGGGGACCCTGTAACGGGTGCCTTGCCTGGCAGAGGGACCAGCAGCCGACGTGGTGATGGAGGCGCAGGTGCCCCTGCTCAGCCAGGAGACGTGCCGGGGTGCCCTGGGCAAGGACCTGCTCACTAGTGCCATGTTCTGTGCTGGGTATTTGTCTGGAGGCATCGACTCCTGCCAGGTAACACCGTGCCTGAGGGACTGTCTGCACCCCACTTCAAAAATGCCTCGCGGCACACAGTGCCGGGCATGTACCACAGCCCATCAGCATGGCTGGGGTCCCAGTCCAGCTCAATGCACAGGCATTTCCCCTGCAGGGCGACTCAGGGGGCCCACTGGCGTGCCAGGACCCCACTTCGCACCACTTTGTCCTCTACGGTATCACCTCGTGGGGTGATGGCTGCGGTGAGCGGGGCAAACCAGGAGTCTACACCCGTGTCACTGCCTTCACGGACTGGCTGAGTCTCCAAATGGACCGTGAGTGCCCCTGGCTGCACCGCGGCGGGGACGGAGATGCCCAGGGGGTTTTCAGCACTCACGGCAGCGCCGGTTCCCTCACAGCTGCCCCTGGCAGCCGAGAACCGAGCTGCTTCGACCTGCTGGCCTTGGCGCAGCTGCCCCCCGAGCAGCAGTCCCCTGAGCGCGCCCGTCTCTGCGCCTTCTACGCTGGGTCCTGCCGGGCACCTCAGAGCCGGGCCACCTGTGCCCGCCTGGCCGAGGAGACCTGCCACGCCAGGACGAGACGATGTGGTGAGCTGGCGGTCATGCTAGAGCTAGGGTGTGGGACCCCATTTCTGGCATGGGGCCAGGGCCACGTCTCTCCCTCTATGCCCACAGAGCTGCACTCCTACGCCCAGACCTTGGTGGATCTCCTGCGCCAGGCTGGGGACTTCATCCGAAACCAGTTTGATTTCTCCTTCCTCACCCGCACTCTGCCCCAGCTCCTGGGCAAGATCTATGGGCACTTCTTCCCTCCTCGTGTCCGCAGGGATGCCCCAGGTACTCTCCCAGGCTGGACCACCCCATGCCCACTTGGAGTCCCGTCAGTCTCCCCTGTGCTGGTCGTTGGAGCACCGGCAGCCTGCCCTGGCTTCCCAATAGGGCTCCTCTATCCCTTGTCTCTCCTGTCCTTTTCTTGTCCCCGCAGGCCTGGCTATGGCAGAGGGCCAATCTAGCCCCACAGCAGTAGGACCCCAGAGACCCCCCAGCAGGTGAGGCATGGTGGGCCACAGGATAAGGGGCTAAAGAGGTTGGGGAGGTGGTTGAGATACTGGTGGGCACTGACAATCCATTTTGGTGACAGCCTGAAGCATTGGGATTCTGTTCCTGCTGCAACCAGGGCACCTCCCCAGGGTGCCCAGGTGGGGTGCAGAGGGTGGCACTGCCCACTCAGTCTGAGCTCGCCACATTGTGCTTCCAGGTGGGGGGGCAGGCGGCTGCCCCCCTTTGCAGAGCTTTTTGGGGTAGTGGGACCCCAGCTGCAGGACTGGGTGGAGGCTCTGAGGACCATGGCAGGGGGAAGCCACCCGGTGCCAACACAGGACAGGGAGAAGCTCCCTGGGGAGACGCAGCTCTTCCTACAGGTATGTGGGGAGGGACAGGCTGGAGGACCCCCTGTCCTCTTGTGACTGTGCCGCCTGTGACCAAACCCCTTCATTTCCCCTGTGTCCCCTCCTGACATCCCTTGGGTCCACTGTCCTCTGTGCAGCCACAGAAATGCCACCACGGAGGTGGCATCTCACCCTGTCCAGGTGAAACCAGTGCTCCTAAGTCCAGCCAGTACAGAGCCAGCCATGGGTCTGACCCTGCAGCTTAGGATCTGACCCAACACAGCCACAAAGCAGTTGCATGTCACCAATGCCCCATCTGACACCAGCACACCCATGCCCTGCACTCTGCCACCATGCACGTGGCTGTGCCCATGGGTGCCCTGTGGGTGCCCCATCACCCATCCTGTCACCCTCTTTCCTTCAGCAGGGTGAGGATGTGGTGGAGGAGATTGTGAGACAGGGACGAGCCTTCCTCACCCAGCTGCGGGCAGAGTTGGACCTTGGCACCACCCTGGAAGCCATGGAACCACACTGGGCATCTGGAGAGGTGGCAGGGACCCCCGTGCCAAGCCGTGAAGCCCGTGAGCCTGGAGGGACTGGGGGCAATGGGGCAGCAGGGTGTCCATGCACCAGCTGATTCTGTGTCTGGGCAGTGCTCACTGGGGTTTTATACCTCTCTCGGTAGCAGGGTCTGCACTGAGGGAGAAACGTGAACTGGTGCCCACGGAGCTGCCCAGGGTGGAGGAGGAAGAGGAGGAGGAGGCAGGCGTGGTCAGAGGTAAGCTCCCACAGACCCTGTGGGGTGCTACATATCACCGTGGGGGCGGTGACAAGCCCAGCCTTGCACCCTTGTCCCAGGGCTGTCCCATTTCAGTGGGACAGCTTTTTGCTATATTCCCCCCTCTGCCCATGCTCCCCTGGTGTTCCCAGAGCGAGGGTGCTCCTCCCTGTGGTGGGCAGCAGCATGGTGCCCCCACGACTGATCCCTGATGTCCCCTCCATGTTTCTCCTGCCCGTCCCGGGGGCTGCAGCCTGCCCTGGCCTCAACGAGTCGGCGGTGCGGGTGGGCGCGGTGCGGGAGCTGTACGCCTGGGTGCTGCGGGTGCCCGAGGCAGACCTGGCCATGACCTTCCAGGAGGTGAGTGCCCCATCCGGCCACTCCGAGCCACACACCCTGCCAGCCAGGCAGTGCCATCTCCCAGCCCGCCACTGTCCCACTCTGCCCACGGCTCCCCTGGGACTTATGGTTCTATTGTCTCCCCACAGATCCTGGTGGACTTGGGCTCCAAAAACACCAAGGGACTGTACCGGGCACAGGTTCGGGCCACAGTAGGGGGCCGCCCTACAGCCTTCACTGGCCTCGTGGGGCTGGAGAGTGACTCACTGGCCCGTAGCATGCCTGGCCTTGTTGCTCTGGCGCTTGAAGCGCTGAAAACCTAATGGTGTCCTTGGGGCAGTGTGCCAGCACAGGGAGAGGGCACTGGGGCAGGTGTCTCTTACGTCCCTCAAACACACTCCACTCCCTGTCTCAGGCTCTTCCACCCTTTTATCCCCAGCTGTACCTCAGTCTCTCTTCCCACCAGCACTTCCCTACTTCCCCAGTGCAATGGGGCCCTGGTGGGTACCTGAAGCATCTCAGCCAGGAATCACAGTCCTCCTTTTCCCTGGGACCCCCACCTTGGCAAGCCCACACTCACCCCATCTTCCCCAGAGGCACCTAAGCTGTTATTTATTTGTACAGAGAAGGTTTATTTTTCAATAAAGAAGGGCTCTATTTTCTAGTAGCTGGTGAATGTGAAGCGAGTGCTGTGCCACACAGCGCTGGCAAAGTGGGTGACAGTGGAGGGACTTTCCAGGGGAGCTATGACATCCCATTGCGTCCCCCTTCCCATCCCCCCTGTACTCTGAAGTGATGCCTCCAGCCTTGGTTCCTGCTGTGCCCACCCTGGCACAGACTCCCCAGCCCCCTCCCCAGGGGTCAGATACCCCTCCTGCCCGTGCAGCACCCACAGCACAGCACTGGTGCTCACCCCGGTGGGACCCACATGAAACCTCCTGATGCAGAGGCCGAGTGTGCCCTGGGTCAGTGGTCAGTTGTGGGTGCGAGCCCTGTGCTTGGGCATCAGCGGGTACCCTGGGGACCCTGCCATGGGGGACCCTGCCACTCTGAGCAGCATCACTGGGACTGCTGAGCAGCAGGGAAGGGACAGCTCCTCCCTGTGCCCAGCAGTGCCTGTGCTGGGGTGCCCAGGCTCAGGGTGATGGGCTGACACCCGTGGGGCTGGCAAGACCAGCTGTGCCTGCCCATCTCCCCTTCCCTGCACGTGGGGGTGCCGGAAGAGAGGGGTTGGAGCAGCTCTCTGATGCCGGTACCCTTCCCCCTCGGCACCTGGCACCGTCCATCTCCCACTCCCTCCGGCAGCCGGACATCCGCTCAGCCAGGCCAGGCAGGGAAGCAGCCAGGGCCTGGCACGGCGTGAGGGCACCGCGGGCACCGCATGGGGAACCTGCTGCAGCAGCTGGCCCTGCTCGGGGCACTGATGCTGTCGGGTGAGGAGGGTCTGGGTCATGGGGTGCCCTGTTGCTCTGCTGCATGGAGTGCCCATGGGGTTATGGGTCCCCTCGATGGGGTTGGTGGGGGATGATGGTGGCAGGGTCCAAACTGGGCACAGGGTCCCCAGGGCTGCATTTTGGGTATTACCTGGCAGAGTCTGCTCACTGTGTGTCCTTTGTGCTTCTTTCCTGGCTGTGCCACCCAGAGCCACGTCTGTGCCCGGGCTATGTGCTGTCAGTGCACAGTGTCATTGTATCCATGTGTCCCCTTAAGTGCCTGTCTGTGCCGAATCTATGAGCACGTGTCCCTGCACACACTGGGTCCGTGTCCATGAGTCCATGTGTGTTCTGTGTGTACAGCCACCTGTGTGCACAGTTTCACCATGTCTGTATCCAAATGTCTCGTGTCTGTGTCCCTCTCTGTGCTGGGTTTGTATCTGTGTGTCCCTCTGTGTCTGCGCCCATGTCCTTGTCCTGCGACCATGTGTGACCATGTGCTCCCACGTGTCTGTCATTCCTGCATGTCCATGTCTGTTCTCCTGTGCAGCACAGACATGCAGTGTCCTGGCCTGTTTCTCTATTCCCTCTATTCCTATACCACCCTGCCCTTGCTGAGCATCCCTAGGGGGTGGCACTGGGCCCAGTAACCCCTGAGCCCCCTGGTTTGCCTGACCCCACACCCCCAGGTGGGCTCTGCGTGAACCACGAGGAGCGGCTCATCCACCACCTGTTCGAGGAGAAGGGCTATGACAAAGAGTTGCGCCCTGTGGTCTCCACTGATGAGGTTGTGGATGTCTACCTGGCCCTCACTCTCTCCAACCTAATCTCACTGGTGAGCCCCAGTGGGCAGGGCCCACTGTGGGGTGCCCCCCAGCCATGCCTCACCCCCAGGGCTGGTTGCATGGGGGGAGCCCTGAGGGTGCTGTCCCAACCCTGGCTGGTGAGGGTTGGGGGTCCTGGGCTGGGGGGACACCCTGGCATCTCACTGCCCAATGTTGCTGTTTGCAGAAAGAGGTGGACGAGACGCTCACCACCAATGTATGGCTCGAGCACGTGAGTAGGGACAGGTGTCACAGCATCAGTTGTGCCACCGTGCGGTGGCCCAGCATGGTGAGGGGGTGACCTGAGGATCTTCCCCTCCAGGGCTGGACTGATTACCGCCTGCAGTGGAACAAGTCTGAGTTTGGGGACATCGAGGTGCTCCGCCTGCCGCCAGACATGCTGTGGCTGCCTGAGATAGTCCTGGAGAACAAGTAAGCTGTGCCTTAATTTCGCCTCCCAGACCTTCTGAACTGTTCTCAGTGCATGTCCAGGACTCCCCTGGCCCCTTCCCAGCCATGCCATAACCTTGTCTCCCTCCTGGCACAGCAATGATGGGCTCTTCGAGGTTGCCTACTACTGCAATGTCCTCATCTACAACACGGGCTACGTCTACTGGCTGCCACCCGCGATCTTCCGCAGCACCTGCCTCATCAACGTTGATTTCTTCCCCTTCGACTGGCAGAACTGCTCCCTCAGATTCAGGTGCTGGGTGGCTGGGTCAGGGCAGCAGGGTGGGTGTGTCGTCCACCTGAGTGCCTGCTGCTGCCAGTGCCTCCCCTTACTGTTGAGGTGCAGCAAGGTGGGGGTCTGTAGGTGACTTGGTGGCCTAAGTCCATCATGCTGGAGGTTAGGGTGTGTTGGGTGGTGGGCGCCTAGCAGCCCCTCACTGCCTGTCCCCCCGGCTGCGGTCCAGGTCGCTGGCATACAGTGCCCTGGAGATCAACATGCACTTGAAAACGGACACCGACCCAGACACAGAGAAGTCTTACCCAGTGGAGTGGATCATCATTGATCCTGAAGGCTTCACAGGTAATGCTGGTGCTCTCTGCCATGTGGCAGTGGGACACTGTGTAAAGGACAGGGAGGCACTCTGGAGGTGGGGCACGCTGCCATGGAGAAACTCCACTACCTGGGGCTTTGGCATCCTGGCACTCATTCCACCTCGGAATGCTATCCACACAGGGGGAACCTGGTGCTAGTGGACCTGGTGAGGATGGTCATGGCAGGTGTCCCCCATGCTGTGTGCTGTCTCCTGTGCCCTGGCAGAGAATGGGGAATGGGAAATCATCCACCGCCCAGCCCGCAAGAACCTCTACCCTGACATTCCCCTGGACACCAGTGAGCACCAGGACATCACCTTCTACCTCATCATCAAGCGCAAGCCGCTCTTCTATGTCATCAACATTGTCATACCCTGCATCCTCATCGCCTTCATGGTCATCCTTGCCTTCTACCTGCCTGCCGACAGTGAGTGAGCCCTGTGGCATGTGTGCCAGTAACGGAAGTCACATCCATGGGGCACCTCAGTGTCCCGCACCTGCACCAGGTCCTGGGACACGGCAACACCCCAATGCCCAGCATGAGGACATCCTGGAACTGGAATATCCTCGTGTAGGACACCATCATCCCAGCCAGGCATCCTAGCAGAGGCGCACTTGGGCACAGGATATCCCATGCGGGACCCCAGGGCACAGGATATCCCATGCAGGATCCCAGGGTTTTCCCATAACAGAAAATTCCAATGTGGGGCACTGTATCGTGGGACACTGGAAGGGCAACCTTGGCACTGGGGACTCTGGTAGAGGTACCTGGGGCAAGGTTTGCCCTGAGCTCACCTGTTCTCCAGGTGGTGAGAAGATGACCCTGGTAATCTCAGTGCTCCTGGCCCAGTCTGTCTTCCTCCTGCTGATCTCCCAGCGCCTGCCTGCCACTTCCCACGCCATCCCCCTCATCGGCAAGTGAGTCCTGGGCACCGCTGGGTGCAGTGGGGACATTGTGGAGTCCCTTGGTGCTGGAGGGCAGCTCTGCCTGTGCCCAGGATCTGTGGCAATGCCGGCTGCAAGGCCATGCTTCCTACCAGGTATCTGCTTTTTATCATGCTTCTGGTGACAGCTGTGGTGATCATCTCCGTCGTGGTCCTCAACTTCCACTTCCGCACCCCCAGCACCCACATCATGTCTGACTGGGTCAGAGAGGTGAGCGGGGTGTCGGCTGGGGTGGGTGCACTGGTGGGCACAAGGGTCACACTGTGCCCCACAGAGGGCATGGGACAGCACAGCCCTGGCATTGCACCTGTGCCATATGGAGTTTGTGGGCAGAAAGTGGGGACAAGGTAGGAACACACTGGGGAGGTGGCCAAGGAACATGACACCCCCTCTTGTGTCCCAGGTCTTCCTGGACAGCCTGCCCCGGCTGCTGGGCATGACACAGCCATCCGAGAGCCCGGCGGGCGCCCCGTGCATCCGGCGCTGCAGCTCAGCCGGCTACATCGCCAAGGCAGAGGAATACTTCAGCGTCAAGTCCCGCAGCGAGCTCATGTTTGAGAAGCAGTCGGAGCGGCACGGGCTGACCAGCCGCATCACCCCTGCCCGTGAGCCACAGCCCCTCTGTGGGGACAGGGGGAAGGGTGGCGGGGTTGGGGTCTCCAGGGTTGGCAGCCCTTCAGAGCCCATCTCACCGCCCCCCCCATCCCCAGGTTTGGTTCCACTGGGCATGGACTCAGGCGAGGAGCAGCCCTACGAGCACATCAAACCCATCATTGACAATGCCAACTACATTGTCAAGCACATGAGGGATGAAAACAACTACAATGAGGTGGGGCCATGGGCACTGGGAGGGCAGGGGGGCTCCCTGTGCCCACTGTGTCCTCACACTGCCTGGCTCCCGGCTCTCTCCACAGGAGATCGACAACTGGAAACGTGTGGCCCGGACCTTTGACCGCCTGTGCTTCTTCCTCATCACCCCCACGCTGGTGGTGGGCACCCTCTGGATCTTCCTCATGGGCATCTACAACCACCCACCACCACTGCCCTTTGCTGGAGACCCCTATGACTACCGGGAGGAGAACAAGCGCTTCATCTAAGGGGGTGTGGGGATCCCATGTGCCAGCCTCTCCCCCCCTGTCTTGCTTTGGGAAAATAAACCTGGGTAACCTGGGTACTTCTTTACTTCTTAGTGCCATGGGGCACTGAACTGGTGGCTGCCCTTGGTGTGCCCCACTAGGCACAGTGCCCAACCTGAACACTGTGTGTGTGCTGGGGAGGGTGATGCCCACCCAGGGAATGGCTGTTGTGGGGTGTCCTGAGTGTGGTGGACCCCAGCTGTGGCTGGAAAGGGGGATTCTCAGAGGGGATGCGGTGGTATCAGCCCTGCTACTCCTGTGGGCTGGACACTTGGGGCAGGATGGGCTGGGGAAGGAGTTGGCCCCCCCAGCATGGCACCATCCCCTGCAGACCCACTGCAGTTGGCAGAGATGTGACCAGTGCCCACATTTCCCCCCTGCCCCCATGATCCCCCAGCCAGACCCACAGTATCCCCCCAGCACACCCCATCCCACAGTGGAAGGCTGGGGGCCCAGAGAGGTGTCTCCTTCCCCAGCTCAGCAGTGGGATGCCAGGGCTCTGGTTTCAGGGGACGCAGCTGACATCCCCCCACCGGCAGTGGCCCAGGACAGCTGTCACATCCTCTCCACTGAGCCAGGAATCTTACCACCCCCCTAC
>VZTF01002402.1:1921547-2056457 GCA_013397755.1 Cnemophilus loriae
CTCCTACACGGGCTCGGAAGGATTTGAACCCCCGGGGGGTGGGTATCACCCCCCAGAATGATGTGGTGAGACTTGCCTGCTCCTTCCCCACCGTGTATTCTGGGGGTAGCTACTGCCATGGCAGGGGCAGGATGTGCTGCCAGGGGGGCACCTGCACACTGCAAGGAGATGCATTCCTTTGTGGGAGACATGGGGAACCCAAGGCACAGAGTTCATTTTGCCCCTTGCCCCACTTCCAACCCCTCCAGCACAAAATGCCAGAGGAGCTTCCCAGCAAACTGGCATCGCCCCACCAGCGGGAGAAGTGGGTGGTCACCCGTCCCTCCCGGGCCCCCGTGGCTGCTGGGAACAGCTGACGGTGACAGGGGACAGCTGTCCTGTCCCAGCGGGCGCCAGGCCCAGAACACGTCGGCGCAGGCGGCCGAGCGGAGCCCCAGCCCCTGCGCCCCACAGCACCGCCATGCGTGGCCACGGCCTCCTCCTCGTCCTCTGCACCCTGGCAGGTAAGATCTGCCCGTCCAGGGAGAGGCCTGGAGGGCACCTGGCCACCCTCCACCTTTGCACTTGGGGGTTTGTCACCCCTGGGAGTCCAGCGCCAGGCACTGCCCCAGCGGGCTGTCCCTGTGCTGGCAGCCCACCGCCTCCGCGTCCTGCCTGGAGAGGTCCCCGGGCGAGCTGGGTGAGGGCGTGGTGGGGACACAGCCCCTGCGTGCACGCGGGGCACTGGCGAGACTGTCAGGATCGCAGAGCAGAGCGCACACACCCGCAGGAATACACGCCTGGGCATCCCTTTCCCATGCACAAGCCCCCCTGGCTCCCCTCTCAATGTATCAGGTCTTGGGGGCATCTTCCTCTCGGGGTGTCCCGATGGCGTGTGCCCTCCCAGGTGTGGGCTGCAGGAACCAGGAGGAGAAGCTGCTCCAGGACCTCATGTCCAACTACAATCGGCAACTACGCCCGGCCCTGCGGGGGGATGAGATCATCGATGTCTCCCTCAAGCTCACCCTCACCAACCTCATCTCCCTGGTGAGAGACCCCCCCGCCCCCGCCAGGAACCCCCCATGGGACAGAATTTGCCCCCACATGTGGGCCAGAAGGCAGGGCACTAAAGCCATCTCCCTCCTTCCTTCCCTGCCAGAACGAACGGGAGGAGACCCTCACCACCAACGTCTGGATCGAGATGGTGAGACCCCTCCCCTCTAGGCAGGATCACGCCCAGCTATGTTTGCCTATCAGGGTGGCACCCCGTGAGGGGCTGGCACTGTAACCTGCACCCTGTTATGTGGGCACCCCCAAATGTGCCCATTTTGTGGCCAGCATAGCACAGGGAGCTCACAATCTCCTTCATCTTGGGGGACTCCATGACCCCTCCTCGTTTTCTCTCCTTCTCCCAGCAATGGTCCGATTATCGTCTGTCCTGGGACCCTGAGAAATATGACAACATCCAGCTGCTGCGGGTGCCCTCCACCATGGTCTGGCTGCCTGACATCGTCCTGGAGAACAAGTAGGTGACAGGGCAATGGGGACACGTCCCCACACAGGGCTGGCAGCTACCCCCCGGCCATAGTTTGGGGCTTAGCCCATCCTTTTTTCCCCAGCATCGACGGGACGTTCGAAATCACCCTGTACACCAACGTGCTGGTGTCCCCTGATGGCAGCATCTACTGGCTGCCCCCCGCCATCTACCGCAGCGTCTGCGTCATCCACGTCACCTACTTCCCCTTCGACTGGCAGAACTGCACCATGGTCTTCCAGTGAGCATGGGCACAATGGCAGCTCCTCCTGGGACATAGGGATTAGCGTGGGACGCCCGCCTTTGCCCCTGGGCAGATAAGTGCCACCTGCCTGTCCCCTGCCACTTGGCAGGAGGCACCATGGACGAGCCAAGCACCCCAAAGCAGAGCTGGAGGTGGCCAGCATGACCTGGTGCCACACTGGCACCCTTTGCCCATCCAGCCTGCTGCATGCCAGCCTGTGCCACCACCTCTATCCCCCACCAGGTCCCAGACATACAGTGCCAATGAAATCAACCTGCTGCTGACAGTGGAGGAAGGCCAGACCGTGGAATGGATCGTCATTGACCCCGAGGCTTTCACAGGTAACACTGCAGCCACACCCATGGCACAAGAGTGTCCCACCACAGGGGACATCCAGTAGGTCTGCTGCTACACTGGTGGCTGCCAAAAGCGGGGCTGCAGGGACTATTAGCAGCTCCCACCATTACACAGGCACTTAAGTTATTAGTGGAAGTGGGAGTGTGGGAGAGATTTGTTTTTCTAACCCCCCCGGCTCGGGGCTCTTGCAGCCTGGCAGCTGCTCTCGGAGAGCACCGCTCCTGCAAGCTTGATTGATGCTGGGAACGTAGCTGTCATGGCCAAACAATGACGTTTTCCATCACATTTTAATTGCATATTGAAGGAACAAAATGCTTTTCGGGCAGTGAGATTTATTTTTTCATTACCGGCCTGAGTTGCGATCTTGACTGGGAAAAAATCTATCGCTCTTGCGGAGAGCAGGGGAGAGCAGTGCGCTGTCACCCAGTGTCATGCTTGGCTTCCCTCTGTGGCACTGTGGAAATGGGGAGATGGGGGGACCCCAGCCCCATAGCTGTAGCCCTGGGAGCCCCTGAGAGGTTCAAGGTGCCCCATATGTGCCCAGCTGCCCCATCCAACTGCTTTTCAGGGTATTTTGCCCAGGCACCATGGCACGTTCCACAGTGCTTATCTCTCTCCCAAGTGGCTCTAGCACTGTATGCAGCGTGGGTACCCTGTGGGGCCCATGCCAATCACTAGTTCTTCTCTTCCTCCCTGGACTGGGTGGCTGGAGCCCCAGTGCCCTCACGGGGACAGTGGGACTCACCTGGCACCATCACGATGCAGAGAACGGCGAATGGGCCATCAGGCACCGCCCCGCTCGGAAAATCATCAACTCTGAGCACTTTACCCCAGACGACATCCAGTACCAGCAGGTCATCTTCTACCTCATCATCCAGCGCAAGCCACTCTTCTACATCATCAACATCATCGTGCCCTGTGTCCTCATCTCCGCCATGGCCGTGCTTGTCTACTTCCTGCCAGCCAGAGGTACACTGGGACCATGCCCACTGCTGGCATGGGGATGTGCAAGGGGACAGCAACACTCCAGGGAGGGCTCCTCATCCCTTCTGTGCTTGGGGACCATCAGTATCATCTCTCACCCACTCCTGCAGTATTTAGACTGGGGGGAGTGCGTAAATTTCCAGGTATCCAATAGTTAATGCCTCAAGGCAGGACTTATCTAATTCAGCTTCCGGGAGGGGGTTTTTTGCCTTAGGAAGGCAATGCCCACAGCACTGCCCTGTGCCAAACTCTGCCTTTCCCCCTCCTTGGCAGCGGGTGGGCAGAAATGCACCGTCTCCATCAATGTTCTCCTGGCCCAGACTGTCTTCCTTTTCCTCATTGCCCAGAAGGTGCCTGAGACCTCCCAGGCTGTGCCTCTCATCGGGAAGTAAGTGACACACTGGGACCGGGGTGCCAGCCCTCTTGTCACACTGTGCCAGCAGAGTCTCAAGTGCTGTGGAGCAACCAGAGCCGAGGGAGAGGACCCTGGCACAGAAATAACCCTCAGCCCAGATGGGGCTGACACAGGGCTATCTTTTGCCCATGTTTCACTGCCAGTCACCAGCTTCCAGCCCAGGAGGGCACTGAGACGGACCTTGCATGACCATAGATTGTGACCCAGCAGCCCCACTGAGGCTCTGTGCCCCCTCCCCAGATACCTGACCTTCCTCATGGTGGTGACAGTGGTGATTGTGGTGAATGCTGTCATTGTCCTCAACGTCTCCCTGAGAACGCCCAACACTCACTCCATGTCCCAGAGAGTGCGCCAGGTACCTCCCTTCATCCCCCTACCCTTTATACAGGGGGAATGGGATGGGTATTTGGGGATCAAGGCCCCGGCCCTTGCAGAGTAAGGTGGCAGGCATGCCTTCATCTGAGTGCAAGTCCTGACACAAAGAGAAGGCCCCAGATGTCCCCAGTGGACCACACTGTGCCACGAAGCCACTCCCAACACTGGGGAGCAGCAGGTGCCAATATCCCAGTAGCACCATGCTCCAGGCAATGCCAGGGAAACCAGTCACACCCATTGGGTGCTCTGGGCAGTGTGAGGGGGACAGATCCCCACAGGTGACACTGTGCCTAGGTGTTCCTGCACCTCCTGCCCCGCTACCTGGGCATGGCCATGCCAGAGGAGACTCCAGGGCCACCACAAGCCATCCGCAGACGCAGCTCCTTGGGGCTCATGGTGAAAGCTGATGAATACATGCTCTGGAAAGCGCGGACCGAGCTGCTGTTTGAGAAGCAGAAGGAAAGAGATGGCCTGATGAAAACTGTGCTGGAGAAGATTGGTGAGTGACCCTGGGGGGTTGGCACCTCCCTGTGAAGTTGGGCTTTGTGCCAGGTAGCTGAGTGCTTGCTGGTGCCTGCTGTACTGGCTCTGCTGCTCGTAGGACGTGGTCTGGAGAGTGGCAGTACCCAGGACTTCTGCCAGAGCCTGGAGGAGGCAGGTCCCGAGATCCGCGCCTGTGTGGATGCCTGCAACTACATCGCCAATGCCACACGGGAGCAGAACGACTTCAGCAGCGTGAGTCAGGGCTGGGGGGAGAGGGATGTGCATGAGGGGCACATGGTGGAGGCAGCCGTCACCCTTCTTGTGCCACTGGCAGGAGAGCGACGAGTGGATAATGGTGGGAGAGGTGATCGACCGTGTCTGCTTCTTCATCATGGCCTCTCTCTTTGTGTGTGGCACCGTTGGAATCTTCCTCGTGGCTCACTTCAACCAGGCACCCGCCCTGCCCTTCCCTGGGGACCCCAAGCAGTACCTGCCACAGTAATGCTCATAAGTGCCCACCAGCTCAGTGGTGGAGACGGGGGAAGGGGGAACATGGGGTGCTCATGCTGTGCTGAATGTGGAAATAAAGCCTCCGAGTCTTGCAAGCCTCCATGGCATCTCTGCTCCACGCCTGTCCACCTCAGAGGCTGGATGTGCACCCTGTGCAGGCTGGCCACACACCTCTAAGCTGCACAGTCCTGTGAGATGAGTCACGGGGAAACTGGAGCAGAGTCAGACATCTAACAGGCCATGCAGCAGGGCTGGCAGCAAGAGCCACATCACCCCACTGCAAATTTACAAATTCGAGCCCAGGACAAATGGGAATACTGTCATCCCTGTCATGGCAGTGGGGCATGAATCACAGCTACAGCCGCCCATTCTGGGGCAACAATGGAGCCAAGGACTGGATTAGTGGCAGCTAATTCTTCCCTCCATTTATGCCCCGACTGTGGCTCTTGGGGACAGCTAAAGCGCTGTCCTTGATCCCTAGCAAGCAGCTTAAGGTGGAAAGACTCTGGGCCACCAGGCACCCAAACATCCTCAGGGATGTGTGCCCTGTGGCATCCATCCTGCTGGGAGCATCAGCACGACTCCCTCCCCCACCAGCCTTCCTTGCCCTATGGGATCATCTCTGTCAAGCATAGCCCCTTCCCCCCATCCCAGCAATGCTGCATCCCCCTGTGCCCCTCAGTGACCTCTGGGGCCCCCTGGCTTTGTCCCTGCTGGCAGGGGAGATGAGAGAGGTCAGCCTGGGAATGGTGGCAAGCAGCATCTGATCCTCTGTGATCCAGGTCATGCCACCTGTGCCTGGCTCCAGGATGTGCATCAGGCTCACAGTTCCAGCACCAGCTGCCTCTGCTGCTGCTGCTGCTGGGAGAAAACCACTTGGTTACTGCCCACAACTGCCCCTGGCACTGCCTGCCAGAGGTAAGGGCACTGTAGGCATGGATGGAGGAAGGAGGAAAACACACAGCAGCTGAGACATCACTTCTTGGACGTCTGCAGCCTGGTCATGGCTCGGAACAACTCGAGACTGTGCCAGTCTGCCCCAGCTCTCTGCAAGGTGGCTTCTCCTGCCCTATCTCTACAAGATGTGTAAGTGCCCACAGCACCAACACCAGGTGAATACAGAGCTCCCACGTGGCACCTTGAAGGAGGTGGGGATGGTGCTCACTGGTGCAGGCAGGGATGCTCAGAGGACCTTGTCTGGGTCCTGCCCCCTGTCTGGGTCAGCTCCCATGGCCATGACCCAGGTGAGGTGACCAGGTCCTGAGGCACTGTATTCCTGGCCACAGTCTTGCTGGTAAGTGATGGCACTGCGCAGTACTCCTGTCCTGCCACAGCAATGTCCTCTCAGTGGCTGAAGGGACAGACCCTCCTGGCCCAGTGTCCCAAGTCCTGTGAGAGCCAGGAGCTGCCATAAGCTGCCCAAGCCAGAGCACAAGGAATGTCCACAGCCTCCAGGCTCTCTGTCCTCAAGAAGATGCATAATTAATGAGCTCTGGTCTGTCTTTGCCTGGCCATTTCCCATTGATTACTGCTCCCTAACTCCCTGCTGCCAGTCTTCAGGACCGGGTACTGTCACCTACTTCTTACCACTCCAGGGATGCTGCTTCTTCCGGTGAGCTCAGGCTCCAGCATGTCCATACAGTACAAGTGGAAACAGATGAGCTTTTCCAGCCTGCCAGGAGCATGTGACTGAGACCACACTCTCCACCATCTCCAAGAAGTGGTTTTACAAGTCCTCAGGAGATCTCTGTGGTTTATCATTCCAGAGACAAGAACAAAAGCAAGAGCTGGATGTCACAGATCTTGGGCAGATTTGCCTTGCAGGATCTGGTGGGGGAACACCTTGCAGGTCACCCTCTGAGGCTGTGGGGGGAATGTAGTGAGAGGAAAAGCTTCCCCAGCCCAGTATCAGCCTCGCGTGCCCACACTCCATCAAGAAGCACTACGACAAGGCAACATCATCCTCCAACTGCTTCCCTCCAGAGAGAACTCCTTTCTCTCTGTGGGCTGGGAAGAGACATCAGCCCGCACTTGACCAGCTGTAGCCACAGACACCCAGGGCCCATGAGCCCACCACAGCTCAGCATCCCCTTGGGAAAGAAGAACCCAAGGGAATGCTCTTCTTTCAGCTCCAGGGCTCAAAGCTCTTCCAGTTTCCCCAAAGGCCACTTTGCAGGGATTTAAAGAAGTTCAAGGGTGTTCAAAGCCTTTGGGATAAGGAAAGCAGGAAAAGTCTTGACTCACCACAGATTTGAGGCTCCCATGGCTAGAGGCTTCCTTCCTGAAAGAAGAGGATCTGAAACCTTTTTCTAGAGCATGACAGAAGCTCCTTCCCTTCCCAAACAACCTCATGCCTGTGTTTCCACCATTCTCATTAGCAGGACATAGCAGACCACAAACCTAAAGTCCAGCTCAAAAACCAGTCTGGCTCCATCCCTCTCCAGGCCATACAAGGCACCTGGTGCTTGGCACTGATCAAACACTGCTTTTCTCCTGACCTCAGGAAAAGTAGCCTTAAAGACGACAAACTCCACACCCAGCCAGCTCACTCTCTTCAAGGCTGAGTAAGAGGAACCTCTGCTGACTTCTAAATCTCAACCACAGGGGCAGTGGGAGAAGAGGAACAGCCTCCCCGGGAAGGGCTCTTCCACAGCTCACTCACAAAGCATATTTGAGGGCGAGCACAGCAGGACAACAGCATTTTCAGATTTAATAGCAAGCCTGCACTCCTAAGCACCAGCTTAGACAAGGGGCATCAGAGGTGAGAAGTGGGCGAGTACACGAAATAACAGAGGTGGACATGACGCACAGCTGGGCACAACAACAGGACTAAAGCCCTAAGTGATGTCATCTGCAAAAAGCTAAATGTGCTGTGAACAAAAGGAACCTGCAGCTAATATTTCAGCCCTGCCTTGCAAGGCTATTTTTGCTTAGATTGCCAAAATGTAATTACAACTAAATCCCCCCTAACAAATACTGGAGAGCAGCAGGGGAGAGTTGTATTTAAAAGGAATCTTAAGTAGCAGCTGTAGTAGTACCTGCTCACAGCAGGGAAAACAAACCGTGTCTGGAAAAGAGTATTTGGTTGAGAGCTGGTGATGTTTAAACAAGTGCCAAAAGCAGGAACAGGATCGTGGATCTCAAGAAACACAGAGAGGGATGCCACTACTGCTCAGGGAACAGCCCTGCTCCCTGCCCAACCAGGTGCTAACTTGCCTGGCCATGGGGAGCACTTAGTCATTGCTGTCAGTGTGAGGAATGTCTCTAGAGACAGGCTAGAACTGACACCCTCAACGAAGAAAACAAACCCTTCCGAAGACTATATATTTTAAACTGTTTTCTCTGCCAGTCCTGTCTGCTTTCAATCTAGACTTCAACAGTAAGACAAGGAATTTGCAATTGGAGTCATGAGGCTGAAGGTCTCCCAGGCCCCAAGGCTGGTAATCATCCCAGACATGGGCTGCTGGTTCTGCAGTCATGAGCAGATTGGCCCAAGCAGCCCCTTCTCCTGGGGGACTGCACAGAGCATGTGGGGCAGGAGATGTGCCCCATCACTGGCCATAGCCTCCCCTCCTGGGCCCAAGGCAAAGGCTCCATTAAAAATGAAAGGCAATTGTGCGATTCCCCAAGGAAAAGGAGAAAAGGCTGGAGCTGTTAATGAGTACAATTAGTGTTGTAGTCAAGCAGAATCAGAGGAAATAATTAGCTCCTATTGTTTCCCTGGCATCCAAATTGCAGCCATGCTGGCTTTCCAGGCAACAACCCTTCATTTGAGGCTCACCCCGGAGGACAGGGGGTCACTCCCAGCCCCTCTTCTGGTCACAGCTGTCACACAGCTATGAGCAGCAGGCTGGGCCATCACCCTCTTCTGCTACACCCACTGGGGGCCCAGTTTCCCAGGTGGCCAGAGACTTGCAAACCCCAGTGCACACCAGAAGCAGGCTTGGCCCTGAATCCAGCCAGTGCTGCTGGCTCTCTACTGAGACAGACAGAGTGAAGGCAACTGACACCAAACATTTCTTTGTCCTGGTTTAAGGGAAGCTCACATCCCTCTACACAACAAATAGGGGTGGGTGCAAGGCACTGCTAACCTGGGAGTATGAAGAAGAGGCAAAGACAAAGCAAGCAGCCTAGAGAAATACCATCCCACCGAATTTCAGACAGAGCCAAAAAATGAGAGACTGAAAGAAACAAAGAGACCCAATAATTTATTGGCAGAACTGAAAAGGGGCATTTGAAAACCACAGGGCTGACTCTCAACTGGGATGCTCCTCCCAGCTGCAGAGAGATTTATAATACTGGTATCCCTCAGCAAAAGGCTCTGATGTTGAGGCAGAATCCCAGAGATCCTGCATGCCATGTAGAGAAAGAGAGGAAAGTGCTGCAAGATGTGGCCCCGAGGGCCCGCCGCTAATTGAAAGGCTGCTTCCCGCCCCACTGCTAAAAAAAAGTTTGTGTAAGACAAAATCGGCCTCTATTGTCACCGCTGCTGGAGGGCTTCAGATGGATCCTTCCCCCAGGGAGGAGTGCGAGAGTGGCCCATGAGTCCCTTCAGAGGTCGGAGGGCACTCTCAGTGCTTTCAACACGGAGAGATGAGCTTAGTGCCAACTCTTGTTCTCACAATGTGATTTTTGTGTTTCGAAAGCTGGAATTATCCCTGGAAAACAGAGGGAAGAAAAAAAGTGGTTAAAGATATGCATTCCTTCAGATCACAGCACCTCCCCATTCTCCCCACCACAGCTACCAGTGTTGCCATCCCAGTATATCACTCCAAATCAACGCTTGTTAAATCTCCTATGCAGATCTTCCTAACTACAGACTTCTCACACAAGTCAGCTGTCACTCCAGAACACTTGGAACAGAGGGAGATCCTGGTTCATCCCCGCTCAATGAGAAGAAAACACTGTCATCTCCTGTGAGCAAAGCACATGATAGAATGTGGAAACCTCCCTGATGGATTCTGGTGTTTAAACAACTTGCAAGGTCTCTTCCTTACCAAACATTTATCTCGGGGATTCTGCTTGGAGCACAAATATACTATCAGACCAACCTCCCCCTGCCTCTGTCTCTCGTATTTAGTCATACTGTCAACAAGTTTAGCTCTCTGATCTCTCCTGCCTTAAAAGAGTATCTAATCTGAAAAGAGTGTTTCCCTCAAGTTTAAATAGAAGAGTTTCTTCGGCAGCTTCTACTCACTCATGAGTACAGCCACGAGCCTCAGGGGCTATTGACCAAGGAGGGAGTGCTAGTCTACAACCTTCCTCAGTACAGTGTCATGGCACTGCAGCAATTGAAGATGGGGCAGGTTACAGAAATCTGTTATTGCTTACTGCCCGCCTGTGAGCAGCAGCAACAGGCAAAGCATATTTCCACATTAATAGAAAGGTAGTGGAAACAAATGAGATTACAATTACTTTGAGAGGATAGGTTTGGCAGCCCTTCCCATAAACAGGGAGAGGGCTGTAAGCTGCCCAAGCCAAAACATTTAGGGATGCCCCAGGACACACCACACCAAATGGCTGAAGAGCAAAGGCAGCAACTTCAGCAGCAAGGTGCTGTGCAGGACACTGAAATTCCACTCAAACCCTTGAGCTATCACTGTGTGCTGCCAGGAGCTGCATGGCAGCTGTACCAGCACAGACTGGAACACCTCTAGGAGGTGGGCTGGAGAAATGGAAGAGCAGAAGGAAGTAAAAACCACTTTTTAGAGTTAAAAAAGTTACTCTGCCATGACATGACAGCAAAAACCATGCTGGAGGCCATCTGCAGAAGACTGAGGTTCACCTTTGCACTTGCCAGAAGAGCAGGCTGGGCTGCCATTTGGGAATGTGATTCAGGATTCATTAACTGGATTCCAGTTAATTTGCAACAATGGTTTGGCTTTCTGTCCCATACTGGACTTTCACCTGTGCCATCTACCTCAGGAGGACAGCACACTTTAGTTAGCTCTTTCCTGGACAGATTTCTACATTTTCTCTCCTTTTGCCTTTATTGGGGTGCCCCAGGCCCTCTGCTCATCCCTGCTCAGCACAGGCCACCCAATACAGCCGAGAGCTAAATGAACTCTGCCACTGTTTTCCTGTACCCTTGGCACATGTGCTGCCTTCAGAGCCTGGTATGTTATGAAGTGAGTTGGTTTCCTCTTCCGGAAGGACATGTGAATGTCATCTAACAATAACAACACTACCAAGTGCCTGTGTAATATTTTGTAAACACTGTTCCTCACAAAAAGCCAAACCTGTGAGGAGAGAGAGGTATTATTTTCACCCATGACTTCAGAGCAAGATATGAGAACACTGCTTGCCCAATGCTGTTGAGGGAGGTTTTGGGATCCCCAGTGGCTCCTCAGAGCTCAGCTGTGTTGGAACAGCTACATTCCACTGCCCAGTTATGGGAACTGGGCAATGTAAATGCTTCCTTCCAGTAGATTCCTCTGCTCTGGCACTCAGCAATCCAGTGATCCCACTTGGCTACAACCAACCCAACTCTCATGGCCAGGCCTCTTGCTGGCCCTTCTTAAGGGCCTGCTATCAGGGAAGCGGGCACTGGGGGGAAAACAATCCGAGCTGTGAGGCTCCCAGCAGCTCTGGGCTCACCTTGGCTATTTTCTCTGCACATCTTGGCTGACACTATGAGCTGTAGAAGGTGGTTGTCTCATTAGCCACATTATTATTTCTACCTACAGTAGCTACTGGGTGTCCTTCCTAAGCAAGCTTTTATTGACCAACTAATTTATTCTGTTTCAGCCCACTGTTAAAGAGCTGTGTGTCAGGCCCCAGGTGCCTCTCTCAGTGTCCATCACCTGGATGTGCTTAGGATTCATTTACCACTCCATAACCTGCTTGCAGTCAAGCCTAGGCAACACACCCAAGCTGGAGACATACCTCTCAGCCTCCTGGGATCAGGTCTGGGATACAAGTGCCTCATACAGAGGAAGGACATTAGCCAACTAGCACACAGCACCTCAACAGAAAATGCTGGTGTCTGGTCAAAAAAAAAGTTTAAAAAATAATTTTGACCTTCGGAAAAGAACAAATGGCAGAATGGGCCCACCATCAGGCCCATAAAGCAAAAGAACATGCCAGCCCATGGGAAGAAGGTTGGAAGCTGAGAGGTATGCCATGAAGTCACATAGGAAGAAAGATGAGGCCCTACCCTGGGTGTGACAGAGGGAGGGGGAGCGTTCGATCAGCGGCCACTGCTGTTCACCAGGCCATGAAACTCCTCCCAGGCCCTGGCAAGCCAGAGGGAAAAAAAAATGAAATAAAAACCAAAAAATAGCACTTCAGATCAAAGGCTTCTTAACTTTTAACGAGAGCAGAAACATTCAATGGCGTTTGAAAGGCACTTGTCTTCAGAGAGCAAGGCAATATTCTCTGATAGCCCTAGTGGATAGAAGCATCCTTAAAATCCAGCCAAACATCTGACAGCACAAGGCAGCTTTAGCGTTCTGCACAGGCATGAAGCGTTCCCACTGGCTGCTGGTGATAAAGCCACATTAATACCCAGAGACAGGTATGACCTTCCTAGTCACAAATGGAATATCCATTTCCTATTGCTCATAAAATAGCCCATGTTACGTCTTTCTGGAGGATTATCACATTCCTTGACTGGTTAAACTCAGCCAGTTACTGGCCTCATGCTTTGCCACATACCGCATACACAGGTAATCCCCCCAAAAGGGGCTTCTTTTAATGCCAAACAGCTTAGTTCTTACAAAATTCTTCAATCAGGCAGTAGAATCCAATTGTTATTAGGAAGTCTCATTTCCTATTGTAAACCTGCATTGTTAATGACAACCCAGTAAAAACATCAAGCTATTTGAAATGAAAATGTTTTTAGATAAGTTAGAGGGACAGGCCCAACGCTGCATTCCCTGATGGAGAACTTTACTGACAGATGAAGGCAGCAGACTGAAAAATTGCTGTCGGTTTTACGAAGGCAGCATACTGATAACTCTCTCAGGGAAAAGATGCTGAGGTTAATGCGAGCATGACTACTATCTTCTGGAATCAGAAACATCAAAGAACCTCATAGTTCCCCATGCCCAGCAAAACAGTACTGGTGCCTACAGCACATGCCAAGCCATTTACCGAAGCCATAGAGTCCCATGGAGCTGGAGGGACCTTAAAGGGAACCCAGGTCAATCATAAACTCAGACCACCCTCTAGATTTTTTTGCTGGTACTTGTCAGCTACCTCACGTTTTGTTTTGTGCAATGCCTCATCAGGCCACTGCAACACAACAGGAGAGTCCAGAAGTGGAAACCCTGTGTTAGTCAGCACCTGTGCCAACACCAGACCACCAACCTGGCTCTTATCTGAGCCTCAGAGTCAAGCTCCCAAATAGCATTTGCAAAAGCAGCTCAGGTGTCACATGCCGTTTCCCAGCAAGTCATAGCCCAAATAAACACAGAGACCTCGGGGTTCAACAGCCTCTCTCCAGAAGAAAGTTAGGGAGAAGAGAAACTCTGAATCTGAAGCCCTCTTAGTTTTTGGTAAGCTTTGCACATCTTCAGACTTGTTAAAAAGTCTCTACCTTCATGTCTTCCCTCCAACCTCCCTTGTATTTCTACCACATTCCCATCATCCACAATCACATCTCTCTTTCCTCTCCCATAGTTCTCCTAAACTTGTAACTTCTCAGCAGAAGGAACACAAGGGCAGATTACTTGTCAACATAACCGATAATTTATTACCTCTTTCAAATTAAGGAGTTCCTTGTTCCAACATCCCAATAATATCATGCACACAGTCCTTCATCTCTGTCCTCACAGACAGAGAGAAAAAGCTCTTCCAGCCAAGAATTTTTAATTCAAGACCTTCATACATATTATAGTACTAATGACTTCAACTATCTGCTGACTTGACTGAAAAGATCCACCAGGATGTGTCTGCCCTAATGTACCTAAACTATGCTAGGAGAGCAAACTGCTCTCATTCCATACCGAACAAGGCTGCCAGTTAATTTCATCTGGCAGAATCTTTATGACCTGTGACATGCCAAAGGCACAGTGCCAGAGTCTAAGAGGTTATTTTTATGTATAGACATTTTTAGTACCTTATTGCCATACTGTCTGCACAGCGATCAGATACTCAGTGAATTGATCCCCAACACTTAGATTATTCCCATTGAACAGATGGGAAGTGGAAACATTAGCAGGCTAAATAAAGCCAGCCAGAGCTGTTCTTCCACACTCATTCCTGACCCACAACTGTTGAAACTTCCCACCTTCTTCCCCACTGCCCAGGGCCAGGACCCAGACAGGGCTCCCTTTGGCCCGAGCAAGTAAGTTGGAGGGGAAAAAAAAAAGAGAAAAGAAGCCACTATCTCCCCAAACAGAAAAAGAAAAAAGAAGGAAAAAAAAAGAGGAAGACTCCAGCAAAAAGAGGAAGGGCAGTCTTAGCTGCTTCAAGGGACTTTCCAAATCATCATTGTGCAAGCAGCACTAGCTGTTTTCTGCAAACATCCTCAATTGCGTCCTAGCAGGTTGCCTCCAGTACTTCTCTGTGCAACCCTACTCCTTACCCTCTCCTTCCCCAGCTAAGAAAGGATTCAGAGAGCTCAGAGTGCACCTATGGTACCTTACAAAGGGCACCAAGGCCTGTCTCTTTTGCCAACCCATGTGGAACCTCCCAGCACACTGACCACTCACTACACTCTGCAGGTGTGCAGAGCAGCACAGCCTCTTTCTGGGTGCTTCCCCTGGGATTTGTTCACAGCCAGACAAGAACTTTGTGACTAACAGCTTGAAAAAAAAAAAATCTAGGATAGTCTTCTAGCCTGAAATAATTCTTTCCCCTATCTGGCAGTACCGGAAGCAAAGGCAATATAACACAACTAAATAAACACAACTAAACTGACCTCCTTGAAAAAAAACCCCACGAAATAAATAGGTTATAGGCACTTTTTTGGTATGAGACAGGCCACCAAGATAAGGAAGCCTTTTAAAAAGTCATGGACACTTCTGAATAAAGCATATTATGTTGATGGAGAATGAATCAATGAATCCATAAATTCAAAGACCAGGTCTATGCAAGTGCTCTTAGACTTGCAGCACCTGGAAACATTACTGGAATTGAAGAATGGAGATAAATGAATGAAGCCAGTATTGCAGAGACTCAGGAGAAGAGGACAGTTATCAGATCTGGAACCTCACTGCTCTCCTCTAGATTTTTATTCCATCATTGAACGGATGAGGGTGAAACAGTGCAGCTCTAGAGCTGGCAAGACCCAAGGCAACCTGCCTTCTCCTGACAGGCATCAGACAATGTGTGAGGGTCCCATCCACGAACTGTCTCTCTTTAGGCAAGGTTAACCCTGCCCACACCATTTAAGACACAGTCAAAGGCACAGGTGACCCAAGTAGAACAGCGGCACTGAGGAGTTCACCTCAGGTTTCAGAAATTAGCAAGCAAATGGAAGCCAGTGCTATAAAACCACAAGTTATAGAATTAGCTGAACTCTGCTGTGACAAGGGAGACCTCACAAGCATCCTGCCACCAGCTTACTGTCTCATAAACACTGATCTTCTTGCCCAACACCTGCCACTTCCACAGGGATTTCTCTCCCTAATTCCTCACTTTTTTTGCCATTCTTCTCTTTTTGTCCCGAGAACCTCACCCCTGCGGTCTTCTTATAGTGCACGATTCCCTCCATAGGATATCCTCTTGTTTCCTACCTACAATATAGTCTGAGGCCATTTCCTCCAGCTGCCTGCAGTGAAATGAGCCCAGTGCCAGCTCTATTAAGATCAACTATTCTTCTCATTTACTCGAGCCATCCCATTAGTTATCAGTGGTGACTTTGAAAGGAAAGGATAGTTTTATACCCTGCTCAGCTCTCACTGCAGCAGGCACTTACAAATAAGCGAAGCTTTGTTTTCAGAAAAAGCAGCCTTGCTTTAGAGCTGACAGGACAATCAATCCATAACATCACACAGCAACCAAAACATTTCCACACCAGCCTGCTCAGTGGCAACCTGCTGATGGCCACTGCTCTGGTCTCTCCTGGCACTGGAAGCAGTGGTGCTCAATTTGCCTGGGATGCCTGGACGGTATTGCCGGTGAGAGCTCTCAACAAAGGAGACGGTCACTGACCACACAGTTATCAGTGCGGAAAAGAAAGGCTGATAAGCCCAGGCAGGGCAAAGGTGTATGCAAGGCAGCCAAGAACTTCATGCTGCAATGCTCAAAAGTCAAAACGTGAAAGTGATCACTTCCCCTCCACTCCTCTCCCAACTGCAGTTCACTCCCTACAGATACCTGAATATTTTCAGTGGCTTCGTTGAGACATGGCTAGGCTGTGGTTGGCAACATTCTGCTTTCAAAAAGGCACAGTGCACCTCCTATGGCAGCAAAAGAGGTTGGGTTTTTTTTCCTTTAATTCCAAGCCACAGGAAGTACCACTGTCCATAAGCCACTGTCACTTCTGGACCATGTCACCTCCAAGGTTAACAACACTGATGAACTGAACCTAAAAAGTGGTTCACTGCATCCGAGTGCTCCTCTCTCAGTGCACTTCTGAGGGAACAAAGAGAAGCAATTTCTCTCCAGTTATCGAAACAAGGTAGCCCACAAAATATCACACATGTTCTCTTCAGGTGCTCAGCGCTGTAACATCTAAGGTACTATAAATCCCCTGGAATTAAGCAGAGTCCAAGAGATTGTTCTAGCTCTCCTAGCAAGATTGGAAATTCATACAGACTAGGCTGACCCTTCTACTCGCTGGGATTTAGGCAGCTTGTCAATATCACAAGCAAGAGAAAGGACAAACACAGGAAAATTGCAATGAAAGATCTGCTTATCTAGCTAAATGCACAAGCCCCACCACTGAGAGCAGGAAGGACAGAATGCAGAGCAGCTCCTTGGAATTGCTGTGACGCAACAGGTACTTTTCAAATGCAGCTTGGCAGCACCACCACCTTCTGAAACAAAGGGGGCTGCAGCCTCACTGACAACTCATGAAAAATGGTGTCTAGAAATGATTTAATATGAAATGCATCATCACAAAAGGAATATACAAAACCTGAAACACAGGGCTCAGGTTCCACAGTGAGAGGCATGCTAGCAATTTCTACAGAAGTATTCATTTACAGCGTGTCAAAAGCTAATCCAGGTCAATTCACTACCTAAAAGTCAAGGTTTTGAGAAACGCCTGTTCTTTTCTTGCTAAGCATGCTCCCTTCCCTGAAGCACAATCAATGCCAATCAAACCCCGCACACGAGCAGAGCTCTAGTGGAGAGATGCAGCCCATACAAATGAAAAATGCCACGAGCCCCCCTCGAAAGGCAGCCCTGACAAAGCCTAGAGCACAGCTCTTCCATTAGAGCTTTTCATGAAACACAGCCAGAGTGTGAATACAGAGTGCTGGCTAGAAAGCCCTCCCGAGTCATAAATCACATGGTACATGTGCAGCATAAGTGGAGTTTATTCATGACGGACAGTATTTCAACAGGACTTGATAAATGGGTGAGGAAAAGGAGCCAGGCTTTATGGAGGATAGAACTAGTTACACAAGAGATTCTTCATTAGTGAGAGAACCTTAATGATATGAAGCTAAGCCAAGCAGTCAGACCGAAAGCTGGGGCTGTCCTGCTCTTCTCTGTCACAAGCAGCCACCGTCACCTCTCTGCAGCTGCTGCCCCTTGCTGCCTGCTGGTACCAGGCAAGAGAGGCACAAGAAGTTGGTCTGTGCATCACTACACAGAAACTCCACTGACAGCAGTTCTGCTTTGAATTTACACCAGTGCTATTGGAAAGAGATGCTGGAGAGCACTGCAATCAGACTGCTGCAGCTCAAGCGAGGCAACGGGAAAAAAAAGGGGCTTTCATGATGCTCTACATGGCAGAAGGTTAATTGCTTAGACCTACCTGACTGGGACATCATCAAAGCAATTCCTGACTAACCCTCCTACCCACAGAAGAATGAGTGGGAGACAAGCCAGTCGGCCTCTATTTAAGAATTGCTCCCAGCTGTAATCTGAGCTACTAAACTCGATATCTTCAACACCTGTTATTCTCAGACAAGCTCATTTTGCACCACACGTCATCACCACAAAATGAAACTTGGATGCTATGCAGGAAGAGAGGGCAGCAAACACAGCATGTTACACTGGTGTAGAGAAATGAGGCCACACTACTGGATGCACCATCACTGAAGGCCTTACACCTGCCAGAGCAAAACCAAACATTGCTACAGCAGCATTCTCTGTGCTAGGAAGTGCTGGTGGCGATAGCTCACAAGGGAAAGGCCACATCATTCCCATGCTATGCTTGCTACATGAACCACCACCACAGCTTAGGACAGCTGGCTCCATACACAGCTTTTCCTACAGAGACTGAGGGAAGTCAGTCACCTCCCTGCTCTCACCACAAAACCACCTCACCACAGTCCGCAGTCTGCTGCTGCTGAACAGCAGTAAAATACGCTGTTGTGTGTCCACACGAGCACGTTGCTATTTCCCAACATGGACAGAGAGTCCATAGTGCCCTCTCCTGGCAAAAAGTGCATGAGACATGTTACTGGCAAAATCACAGAAAAAATCATCTCCTTCCTTTCTCTTTCCCACACACACAGGAGGGAGGGAGGGCCACATGGAACACTAGATGCCTACAGGCGGTTTCAGCGAGATCTCTGTATAATTACTAGTGACCCATACTCAAAACTGGAAGCTAGCTGTCTGCTAGAACCAGGATTGATCCCATCAAACTGTCTGACAGCAGACTGTTGACAGGGTGATTACGTGGAAAGAACAAGACAGCACGATGAAAGCAAGTCATGAAAGATACTTGCACCCTCATTACAGGCAAGATTAGAAAGCTCTCTGCCCCATCAGTGTCTTATTAATTTGTTTCACTCCTTTTTCTGTGTGCACCTTTTCAAGTATTAATTTAACCAATATGCCCTAATCAGTGTATTGGTTTATAATACACTCAAGAAAAAAATAAAAACAACGTATTACTCAACTCTAACTAATACCTATATGTGCAATTTTTCGTCACTTTGTGGGAAATAAAAGTCACCCTGAACGGCCTGATTTGGTAAGCTATAATACATTTATTTAAAAATACAGCTGTGCTCTCTGTGTACCATGATCTTCTAGTCTTGTTAAAGAGCCTCTGTCACCAGGGCCTGGAAGACTTAATATACGACGTTTATTATGATTAGAAATCATTTGTACAGCACTGTAAATTCACACAGCACTTTCCCAAGACTATTTATAAGTCTAATGGCACTATAAATCCCTGTTAGCTTCCACACTTTATTCCCCAGAATCTCTGTTTATTCATATGATTCGTCCGCTCCCACCCCCACTGCAATCTCGTCTTTGAATACCTCAAGCCACAGTCCCACCCTGGGCTGCCCATCACCCGAGTGACAGGCTGGGTGGATTGTTAAAATAACCCTGGATCACACATTTAAAAAGAAAAAGGTTTTGCTCATTGAACCAAACATCCCTAACAACAGCATGACAACACAGGAATTTGGCTTTCAAAGCGTGCTGGCAACAACTGCTGCTGTTTGCACTTCAGTTTGCAGGAACAGCCCTCACGCACACGAGCACTTCTGCCAACGCCTGCGCTGTGCACTGAGCTGCTCGAGCACACATGCGACCTGCAGCACCCCCCTGGCCAGCACACGTACTTGATGCTATCGGTGTGGGTTTTATATTCCATGATGGTGTTGGGAGGTAGGTTGAGCACTCTTCGTAACGTGTCGCGTATCCGGGCTGTCGTGGCCTGGTCGCTGGCTGTCTTGTTCCATATGGAGATGATGTCCTCCTGCGGAACAGCACGGGAGGGAGGGGTAAGCATGGCGCACTTTTTGCAGCACTGCCACATGGAAGCACGTGCCAGTTCTCAAAAGCACTCACCTGGAATCGGACAGAGACGACGGCTCCACAGATTTCTTCCCCCACCATGAACTGCTCTCCCAACATGGCCAGAATAAGATTCTCCCAGCACCGTGACGCTAAGCCCTTCCGCAGACGGATAATCCATTTACCACCATTTTTGTTGGCATCATCCTAGAAAGAAGGGAAATAAATTGATTTGTTTTCTCCTAGCTATTTTTCTGCTACCCACAAGACAGCAGAGCCACAAACAGGAGCAGATATTGATTGGGTGGGGCAAGGAAGGTATTTTCAAGCAAAAGCATTTTATTTCACTTCTCCGCCATATAAGCAGAAACAGAGGAAAACCACTTACTTTGAATACAAAGTACCTGAAACAATGGACCTCAGCCTTCCAGACAAAGTTCTATGCCCTGATGACTTGATTTCTAGTGTTTTGATCCCACTAGCAAAGACTAACGCCAGCCTACCAATCTGCACAAACAGACCCAGAGCAAGGACTTTAAAACTATTCCTAAACCTGAGACTGATTCACCATTTGTCTAATCCCCTGTGTATGTAATTCTGCTCATAAAACAAGATCCCTCTAAAACTGGAGAACCCCCTCATCATAGAGCATGGAAGGCCAGGAAAGAGTTTGCTAAGTGGTATCCTAAAAGCAAGCGAAAAATTGATAAACATTTTCCTTACACATTTCCAGGAATGGGCTCACAAGTTGTGTTAACACAGAAAGGACCACCCTGTTCTCTGAGAACTACTGACATTGTCACACATCATACAGCTGAATGTTTCCTCCAGACTGTGGTGACCCAGGGAAATAACCAAAATGAGAGGAGAGAGTAAAAGAAAAATTTTATGCTAAAGCACCCAGTCTGTCACCTCAATATTGTGATTCTGTATCTTGAAGCTGACAAAGAGCTGGAAACTGCTACAGCCTCCCCTGCTACCCAGAACGCACAGCTGTCTCAAAGAGCAGCTCCTCCTCTGTGCAGAACACTGTGGCATTCTCGGGTACAACACTGTAGCTGGGAAATCTTGCAAGGTGAGAGGGGAACAAATTCCATCCAAAGCTGAAGACAGAGAGGTAGGAACAAGTCAAAGAGGTGGCAGTTAGGAAGGGAAAGGGAAGACAGGTCTAGGACAGAAACAGAGAACAAAAGATGACTCAGAGGGGACTGCACAAAACAGGACATCCCTCTCCAAATCCCCAGCAATCCCCTCTGCCAAGCTGAGACACACCTAAAGATGCCAGGCAAGGCAGCCCAACCCTTCTTAATGAAATGAAGTTCATTTTATTTTAGCCTTAAAGCTTCTCTAGGGCTCAGATAAAACTAAACATTTTTGTGCTTTCTCAGAGACAGCAAGTGCTAATGAATCAATCCCCAGGAAACACGGAAGTGTCAGCATAACAGCAGTATTCACCTGACTCCTACTTTTCAGGTATGTGCTGGACTGAAAGGGGAAGGCGTCAGCTCCAGACAAACCTCAAAGCACGACAGGAGCCATCCAATTCAACACAAGTTCTAGGAATGTGGCAGACTCCTGTGAGAAGCAAACTACTTTCTGTTAAGTGCCCTCGTTTTCCAAGTTGTGAATATCACAGCCTTTAGACTGGGATTTGGGTTTAACTCTTCAAAGTTTCCACAATGACTAATGGGCAACAGAAGACACAGTGATATTGCTAAAAATATCTCAAAGGTGGCTTAAGCAGGTTCAAGGCTACAGAGAGAGCAGTGATTGGGAGGCAGATGCTGTATCATGTGCTTTATGGTTGTTGTTAGTTTTCTTTCAGGTTAAACAAGCTCCGGTTCAGTCAAGCATTTGATTTTCCTTCACCAGAATAATAATGATCTGCAGCCCAGTAAATCACCAGGGAATATTATGCTTAGTGCTTCTGACTTTACCAGAAAAGGCACAGACGGATGCAGAAAAAGATCAGAGCTACACACAGGCACATATGTGCCTACAAGAATGACAGTAACTAAGGATTGGTTTGGAAAAGAAAGTATAAACAAAGCCCTACAAAGCATGCAGCAATGCAAGGCCAGAAGTGAGATCTCAGGTCCTCTTCTAGAAATATAAGAAGGAAGTAGGGCCACAAGTAAAAATACCAAAGAATCTCTCCACCTCCATCTTAAAATGTCTACCGGGAAATGCTTTATAGAAATTCTGGTATCATTAACTTGGGGACTCTCTGGTCGACACATTGTCTGAGGAATTTGCTCACCAGGAGTCCAAAGAGGGTTAAACGTTTTATATAAATTGTATTTGCAGTAACTGGCTATAAAACACCTTGCTTAAAATAATTGCCAACAAGGGTCACATATAAATTTCTCAGGACCAAGCAGTATAATTAGGTACTTCAGAGAAACACATAAAATCCTCACATTGTGAATGCTATTGGTCATTGCTGGAAGCAGGCCAGAAACTGGAAGAACGATTTGCTGGGCAAATATTTTTTAAAAATTTCTCTTAACAGATTTGGATAGAAATAGAAGCAGACTAAAGTGCCCTGGAACAAAAAAAAAAAAAAAAACAAAAAAAACCAAAGCAAATAAAAGGCAAACTTGTTTTTCCATTTCCAGCTCCGTGTGTAGGCTTGTAACCATATGCACCTCTGCCTTCCTTGACTGAAAAAGGAGGGTTGGCTTTTATTAGCTTTGTTGAATTCCACTTGGAGAGGTCCAGTCCTTCCAGAGGAAAGCCCTGCACTGCTGCTACTGGAGGCAGCTATGAGGGGCAAGTGCTTATACTGGGAGGCACAGAGCTTAGAATGGGGTACCCCCTCCATTGGCAATGGCAGTTCAGCAACCTTTGCGGGGGTGCAGCCAGCAACGTCCCCATCTTCCCTCTCTGGCAGCAGGACTGTTAGGCTACATGGGACAGAGTTCTGAGGACAAGTTTACAGTAAACCCAGACAAAAAGATTTCACCCAAGAAAACCTAATGGAGTGCCACTTAATGACAAGAGTCTCTCCACTGTAGAAGGTTCCCTCCAAAACATTGTGGGAAAATATCAAGGCAGAAATGAGAGCTCCAACTCACCTCCCACATGGGTTTGATGCCCTCTTTGAAAAGATGGAAGTCACTGTGGCCTGTCAGGTCCCCAGGACGTACCATGTGACTGTAAAACCGCCAGAACTGTTCCACCTGCAACAACATGAACCATACGAGGCTGCTCAAACTGTTCACAGTCAAGACTTCTACAGAAACAGGCTTCCATCTTTACACCAGCTCTCCAGAGCCACCTTCCCCTCTTCTGTTCTACTCTCTTGTCACCGAGGTGTTGATTAGGCAACACAAAAGGCAACAGTAGTGTCAGAGCTTGGGTGCCTGTTTCTTACCGGCTCCATTACCAGGTGACCACTTGAAACATTCAACAGGTGCCTCTAAAGTCACTCAGTGTTTGTCTGAACAAATCTCTGCTAAGGTAACAGCTTCTCTGGAGAACAGTTCCAAACATATCTTGTAAATCCTACTGCCCAAACTTTCAATCACTGGATATGTGTCAAATGTACCAGCTACAGCCAAGCCTCTCTACCCCGCATAATCACTGCTCTCTGTGACCATGGAAACTGCAGAAGCCTCTAAATGAGACATTTTTTGTATTTAATTTTACCGTATGCAGATTTTAAGACAAAATATACATTCTGGTACTAGTTTAAGATCGGGAGGCACTATTCACAGTTTTTGTTTAAATACCTCTTACTTCCTTTTACAATCTGCCATGGTACACTCGGACCACTTCACTTTGACCAGTTCCATTCTGGCACCCCTGTGCCTGCTAGAGACAATCTCACCGTAAGGCAAGGGACTTATTTTATGTAGTTCTTGAAAGGAGCATATTTATCTTTTGAGAATCTCCGGGTAAGAAAGGATTTGAGAGAGGATGGATCTTTAAAACAAAACAAGGCAGTGGAAGAGATTATACTAATTTCCATATTTTAAGAAGACGCTACTCAGTAAGGCAATAGCTATTAAGCAGACCAGCAGCACAGCTGGAAGAGTCAGACACCACCCCAAGTACTTTATCAGAGACCTTAATGACTTGGTCAGCACTTGGAATTCCGCTCCAACCTATGACCTCTGCCATCCAAGATGGGATTTGCTTTTATAGCCAATAAAATTATGAACCAAGACTGAGGAGGGGTCAGAAGCAATCTATTTTTGTCAGGCACGTCCGAACATCCATGGGGAAATCACACTCCCATAGTGAGGGAACGTGCCCTCTAGTGGTTCACATTTCACAGCTTTTAGAGATTTCCACTGAAAAGCCAAGAATAAACCTGAACCCAGACAATTCTTTCTGAAGCTTCCTTAAACAGAATTTGAACCCAAACACATTATCAGATATGCTGGCCAGTCTCTGTCCATCCTAACAGAACTTCCAGCCTACAATGGCCCCAACAAATTCTCTGTAGCAAAGAGCAAACAGAATATTCAACATGATGTTTTTCCTCTAAGGAGCTAAAAATCAATGCTAAGTCTACACTGATTTATCAGACTGAAAAGTTATTGCCACATCATCAAGTGGCAGCCACATTTTTCATCCCCTGAACTGAAAGTACTTGCTCACCCAAGGTAATAGGAGCAGGAACTACCCACAACAGGCTCTTCTTCCCACCATTATCCTGTGTGGATGCAGTAACACAACCCAGCTGCTCAGACAGGCATATTTTTAGGTAGCCTCCAGAAGGAATAAAGGGCTGTTGTTATAAATTCTCATATTACAGAGGATATGTACTGGTGGGGAAAATTAACATTTGTAAGATACCCTGAAAAAACTGGGCAAATACCAGATTGAAAAGAAAAAGGAAGAAAACAGCCAACAGACCTCCTGGGCTCTAGAACAGTAATGGGGACTCATTTTGCTTATGTATCTTGGGCTCTTGAGGGCAGTTTTACTTGGCCAGCACCATGCAAAAACCCAACACTGCCTTCCCAGGACATGCTCAAGTTTATTCCAGGAACAAGCAACCACAGAGTGGAAGGGGAAAGGAAGAGCAATTTGCCTTTTAACGAACTTGATTGCAACATCAAACTGCACCTTGTCCATCACTTCCAGACAGACAACAGGCCACCAGCTGTCAGCAAATACAGCATGCCAGATGGTTATTCCAAACAGTCTTTGTGGTGGGAGTGTGGGTGGAGGAAAGTGTGTGGGGGACTGCACAGAAAAGGAACAGAAAAGCTGTTCCGTTCTTCTCTTGCTGACCTGTCCAGTTCTGCTCCAGCCATAAGTGAACTACACGGCTGCTCTTTTTTAAAAATTATTATTCCAGCTACCACCATGCACAGAGGTCTAGCACAGGGCAGAGGAAAAGTGCTAAAGACACATCTCCTGCTGTAGGTAATTCAAGAGCTCGTTTTCCTTGGCAAATCACTCACTGGCACCACGAGCACGGCCTGTGTGTGCACAAAGCCAGCACACAGGGACCGAGCTAGGAGGACCACACTGTGCCCAAGTGACAAGGGGACAGCAGGGGGGTACTCACGGAGGCAAAGGTGCCAATCTGTTTGATGTTCTGTTCATAACTCTGGGAGCTGGTGGGCCGCCCGGGGGTCCGTCGGGAGTACCAGAAGGTGTAGTTATACTGCAAGGGGTGCTCAGCTGGCCCCGGGACCACAGCCTGCAGAACAGAAAAGCTTGTTTACCCCTTGCATGCTCCTCTGAAAAGGGGAATGGGAAAAATTACGTTTACAGCATGTAAAAGCAACCATTCAAGCCATCAGAGGCATCATTACTGAATTTTTTTTGTCCATAATTGTGCCTATCTCAAAGGACAAAAAACAGACAAACTAAAAAGGGCAGTGTGAGACCCTTAACTTTTTCAAATTAAGAAAAAAAAAAAGATACTCTCCTCCTGTTGGAAGGATAAACCCCATTTATAATGAACCATGATTCAAAAGCAATTAAAACTCTTTGGTGACACCAACTGCCTTAAGCAACCAACACCCCAATGCTCTGGGAGGATTAATCTTAGAACTTGTTATGTCAGCTTTGGCAGAACCCATCACCAGCAGTGGGCAGCGATCACTTTTCAATTTCCAAAACACTCATTTCTGATTAAAAGGACTTCTAATGAGCACAAAAGAGGCTAATAAGAGCTCATTAGCCAGGAGTCAAAACTCGCAGAGAAAACCCCAATCAAAGCCCTTATCTTGTACCACTTGATGTTGTTACAGGAGTTACCAAGGCTTAAATCTCTACTTTGCTCTTGACTATGGCAGGTTTACAAGGGTTGCATTACTTCAGACAGAGCAGTTTTCCTAAACACAAGATTAAAAAAAACCCCAAACCAGGAGAGATATATGCCTTATGCCTTCTTGACCAGACCACACTACACACAGGAACACATCTTAAAAGTTATTCCAACAGTGGCACAAACACTGCCTGCTAAACCACTTCCAAGCCACTACTGCCCCGTCAGACAGGAGTCCTTTCCCCATGTCCTCTTCCAAATTTGGTGGTTTTTTGAGGAAAATAAAGCTTTATTTCTCATTTCCATTCAAAAGTCTGGCAGGGCTATGACTAGCTATGTCAGTGAAGGCAGCATTCACCCCTCAGATTAGAGATCTCCAAAAGTTACATCAAATTACTGAAATCAAACACAGTCTCTCCCTCTCCACTGCAGCAGTAACAACGCACTGAGACCACAGCCCTTCAAGACACTATTTTCCTTATCCCTGAACTGAGGACTGACTCCCTAGCACTGCCACAGCACGCCCTGGCAGTGGATTGCAGATGCCAGCACCATACCTTCCTCTTGGTAGTACTCTGTGGTTTCTCACGATCGTTCTTTTCCTTCTCACTGTCTTTCTGTGTGTTATTTTCCTCGTTCTGGTCATGGTCTCCACTATCATCATCTTTCAATCTGGTAAAGAAAAATAACAAAGAGAGCCATCACACAGCTGAAAAGGTTCATACCAAGCCCAGGTAGTTCTCTGCTCCAAAGCTCCTCCGTGGTACAAGGGCCACTAGAGTTTGGAAATCTGGCCATTGCAACCCACACAGTAAAAACTACTTTTACTTTGATGCCCATCACAGGCATCTTGGGCACGCACTTTTAAGCCGAACTGAACCATTAAACGGCTTTCTGGAACAAACTCAGGTAGTTTGTGCTAGATACTGATCTGCCACAGGAAACCCCAGTTACCTGTTAGGGTTCTCTGCTATTCAGGGGGCCGACATGAAGACCTGTCACTGTAACTCTGCTGACTCTTTCCCACCCCGGTCCCTACGCCCCCCAGCATAGCAGAGGCAGCACCTCGGGCGAGCAGACACCGCGCCAGCACCCAGCACCCCGCAGGTCTCTCCGCCCGCCCCATTCCCTGCGAAGGGCCGGAAAAGACGAGAGACAAGCGGGGCCACGAAGCGGCCCGCGACTCCCCGGTGCGGGACTGCCGCCGGCCCACCGCCCACACCCCTCAGTCCCGCATCCCCTCGGGGCCGGGCCGGGCCGGGCCCCAGATGTAGGGACGGGGCTGTGCGTAGCCCCGTGACTCATCGCGTCTCGCCCGCCCGGCGCCGGGGCAGCGGCGGGAGACGCCGGCGGGGCTCAGGGCCGTGCAGGCTCCGCACCGGGGGTCGGTCGGGGGGGCTCGGCAGTGACACTCACGCGTCGAATTTGTTGTTCATCGTCGCTCGCTGCCGCCGCCACCCCCGTTCGCCTCAGCGACTTCCGCCCTGCTGGGTCCGCCCGCGAAACCCTTCCGCCGCTTCCGGCGGCGCGGCCATAGCCTCTCCTGTTTCCCCCCGGAGCCGTAGCACCGCGCACGGCGGGCGGGGAAAGCAACGCGCTGCCGGGAGCGCCCCTGAGGGCAGGGCCGGGCCGCCATCTTGGGTGTGGCGTGGCTGGCGCCGAGGGCTGAACTAGAGAGTTAGGAATTATTCACACAATTAATTTTGCTCCGGTAAATACGGTTTGAGGACTCAGACAGTTACTCTTCAAAGGGTTTCCCCACCTTGCCTCCTGTGGTGACAGGTCACCCCAGCTCGACGCCTTCCCCATCGGCCTTTCCTTAATGTACAATAAGGGATGGCACAGAAAACGGCAAAAATGTCCCAGTAAAGAGCCTGCAAGCTCCTGTAGCGATAATGGACACCTCATAGAGGATAAGGGCGATAGTCCCTCCTTCAGCATCTCCTTGCACTTATGAATCCGTTCCAAGGTTACTCCATGAGCACTTTTCACAGTGCTTTGCAAATCTCTGACCAATAATTTCTGCTATCTGGCAGAGTTAGTAAATGGATTTCTGAGTGCCGTAGTTTCTATTTCTCCATCAATTTGTGATGTGGAAAGAGAAAATTCATTGCTTCTGTAATCCAGGTACTCATGCTAAGCAAGCAAAGCAAAGAAAAACATATTAAGTCACACAGTAGTATAACTCTGTGTAACTCAGTCTACTTAAAACTTATTTATGCTAAACAACTAATGTCTCTCACCAGTCTGTCGATCAGGAACATGAAAAAATGGTATTCAGCATATGTAAGGCACTTCATGTCCTCTGTCCTATCGTGTGTGAGTGTTCTCATCCTTGTAAAGCACAGTAGTGTGATGCTGGTATTCGTGCCTTACTGTTTGAAAGCAAAGGCCATGGGTGTCTCAGCAATATCCCTGAAATCCCAGAAGTATGGCAGAACAGGGAAAACGGCCCCCCCAAGTCCTAGGCTAAATGTCCTTACCACTGGCCCTCCCATCTTGTTGTCTTATGGGCTCAAACCTGTGTTCATAACCTTAGAAGACATAGAAAATTATTTAGAAATAAATAGTAGCAGAAATAGTTTAAAAACTCATAAGGAATTTCCTGGCTGGTAACAAAAGGGATCCCTAAATGGGATCTGTGTGCTCTGAAGACCTGCAGTTTACCAAAATATTTCAGAAAGAATGTGTTACACAAATCACTATGGAGACCTGCTCATACAAAGATCCTTTTCACAGAATCAAAAACTAATGACTTAAATTGCCAAGATATCAATCACTCTCTTGAAATTGCCCAATGTGAGTGCCAAGTAATTATTATGGGGTGAGAAACAGAGTCACACTCTGCTATCTCCTACTTAATAGCTTATTTAGAAATTATTAGGCACTCTTAAAGATTGATTTTAGAGCACCAGAGGATGCAGTAATTACAGTTATCAAACTTAAAAAAAGAAAGAACACCACTAAACCCCACTGAAGTGAAGGCTTCACACTGATCAAAAGCCCTGACTTGGATCTTGATTTTCTCAAAGACATGTTCCCCCAAAGCCACATAGGTCTTATCTATTGGCAAGACCACCTACATCAGGTTGGATATGGATTTAAAGTATTCTGCTGGTACAATAAATTGCATATACAGACAGTGTTTTTCTGAAATTTCTGTGGATTTTATATTTAGCTTGTACCAGTTTAAAAGAAGCCAAAGGTTGTTATACTGGTACCTTTATACACTGACCTAACTAATTTCAACCTCCTTGAAATCCTGTATGGAAAAATGGTAAAAGCAACATCTCTGCAACAGGAGAGAGAAACTGAGTACGTATTTATTCATATTATAGCAGTAGATAACATCCAGCATCCTATTCCCAGTGAAGAGTTCCTCGTGAGCTGTTCAAACTCACCTTTGGGTAGTTTTGCAGCCTGGGACAAAATGTAAACACAAGATGTGATTTTAAGTCAGTGAGAGGGATATAATGCCTGACTTTCCTTTGTCTAAGGGTTGTACCCAAGGCTTAGTGGCATTAAGAGACCTCAGTGACAAGGAAGCCTTGCAGTGTGGTGTCCTGGCTCCCCATAAATCCTGGGTTCCCTCGTGCTGTTGGAACACACAGTCTCTTGTAGAACTGCTTTTGCATATGGCAGGGTTGTTCAGTCCTTCAGGATGGACAAATGACAGCATCTGACACTTCTTGGAGTCATTCTGAGTTTTAAAAAAAAGGACTAATAATGAGTATTCAAGAATTGTTGATGTGCAAACTCTATGCAGAAACTCAAAATTCCCAAGCCACCTTACATTGCAGGATCAGGAGAGCTGAGTCAACATGAGCCATGAGCAAGAACACAACACATCTCAGTGCAGCTACACACATTTCCCACCTTGCATTTCCAGATACACCATCATGGAGTGCTCAGCATAAAGTGAAGGGTGTGTCTGAGCCCGCTGTGAAGAGATCTGTGCTCACTGCACTCTGAATGTAGAGAGCGTGTCATCCATCCTCTGCCTGCAGATAGGAGACAGGCAGTGAGATTTAAGACTGTTTTAACGGCATAGCAAATTCCCAGCAACAGATCTGTTTTTCATCACAGGCTCCATACTGAGTTGGTGGAGCTGGTAAGACAGCAGCCTTGTTGTTCTGTTAAAAAAACATGATCTTGCTGAGGAGGAAGACAGAACACAAAGAGTTTTCTTTCAGTCTAGAGTGGAACAACATCACTCTCTTTATGTTTTAGGTTGAATTCAAAGAACGAAATAGCTCAACAGTCTCTCAGGAAAAAAAGGAGGAGAGGAAGGAGGAGTGCTGCTGGAAATACCTTAACTACAAGCATTTGATATATGTAGCAGGTGCCTAAGAGACAATGACTAATTACCTTTAACATCTCATTCAGGCATGCAGCAATGAAGTCCTGTGGCTGTGCAGGCACCCAGCTCTTCTGGTGGTGCCTGAGCTCAGCCTTAGTAAGAGTTCATAGATCCTGCAAATGTGTCACTGCCAGCAGCCTTCTCATCAACAAAGTACCTGAGGGCCTCAGCAATGATGGGAAAGTGTCCTGGCGCTGCACCTGGAAATACAACCAGGGGAATGCCATGAACATCTTGGCTTCACAGAGCACTTACAGGCTGAATGTTCACAGCTGAACTCTGCCTAACCATTGCAATGATCCAGATTTGTTACTTGTCTGACTATAGGAAATGTATGACCACTTAATTATTTTAAAAATTATCTTGTAGGGAAGTGTGTTAAGGATGACCATTACCATATATTTCTGGATTGCCTGCTTTCCTCTGCTAGTTTTCAATCTGGCAGATTTAAATGCCCTTAAATACAATTTTTCTTAAATTTTCTAAGTGAAGTCTTTCCCAAATGACCTGTTCCTTCCTAAATTTTAAGTCAACACTTGTCTGTAGTTCTCAAAGCCACATTCATGTTAGCTTGTCCTGTTTATTCTGGATGGTCCTTGCAGCCCAGTCTAACACAGGAAATCAGGGTTATTACAAAACCCTCCAAGGCACAAGCTAAGGGGAAGAACCTGATTCTGGCCCCATGGCAAATTTAATGCTGCATATTATATATGTAAAGTCAGGCCAGTCTCTCTGAAGAGAGCTGTTACAGGAGATTCAAGGATCCGTAGGCAGAGCAAGCCAGGAATAGTTGCAGAGGGATCATTATTGAGAAGGGGACAGTGGTGAGTGCTGGCTGTAGCAGAGTTCAGTGTTTATTTAAGAGCTCTTCTTCCTCTCTGTGCATTGGCAAAGAACAACCATTCCATGCCACAGCTCACTGAAGAACACTGCCAGGTGTTGCTACAATCACAGGGAAGCCCTTGCTCACCTGAGGCCAGGAGGTGCCATGGAATTCTGCCATGGCCTGGGAGCCTCTGAGCAGCCTCTGGCACATGACAGCCTCTGTAGTGAAGCAGTGTCCAAAAAGCACATCCATTTGATGGCAGAAGGGAATGGAACAGAGAGATCCATGCCTACAAACAAAGCAAGCTGCATAATTAACTTCTTTTATAGGCTCTGCCCCTTTGTTACGCTGAGCTCTTGATTTGCATGGGATTACACAAATAGCTGAGACTGCAGGAATCAAGAAACAAACTGGGGAATTCTTCTCCCAGCACCTTTATAATGAGCAGGGGGGAGATTCCATCCGACAGGAAAGTGCAGAATCCACACAATTTGGGAGCCTCTCATCTGTCACTTTCTCCCATAAAGGGTTAGCAGGAGAGCAGTGAGTCAGGTGTGGTGTTCTAGGCTCCAGTGTGAAAGCATCAGCTGTGTAAACCTCTCATTGAACCTGCTGCGGAAATTGCAACAGAAATTCCAGCAGAAAAAGCAGGGCTGGAAATAAGGAGAATGAGTCTATGTCATGAGCACATATAGATCTATATTTCACCTCTTCCTCTGAGAAAGAGCTCAGTGAAGCAGCAAGCTTTGTCCTGGACCTAGGCTTCCAGGATTTTCTTCCCTAGTCCTAGTTTTCTCAGTCATCAGCCTGAATCATCTCTGCTGCTTCCAGACGTGCCCACTGGCACAGATGATGCCTTCAACAAAATGGAGAAGGACTGGGGAGAAGCTTGGGACTGGTGCAACCCTTGGCATTGTCTGGGGAAGGGATGGGAGAAATCTCATCCTGCTGTCGGGAAAAAAAAGACGCCGGAATCATGTTTCACTATTAGAATCTTAAAAGGCTTTCACAGTTACTAATGCATTGCATTATTATTTATGGTGGTCATTATTCATGTGTCTGCAGCACGTGTAGCCATCAGTGCAGCAACCGTGACATGTTACCCAGAAACATTTTAGCAGGATTCCTCCATTCACGTTGCCCACCGGAGGTGATTGATGCATACTGCAAAGTCATAAATTCTGCTTTTATTATCTTTCCATGTTTATTTGTTTTCCAATCCTACAGCCTTTTCAGTGCATCAATACTTACACAAGGACCAGCCTCCGCCGTTAAAGTAGGAATTATAGCTGTAATTAGCAGGCACAGCCATTAGATGGTAATGTTCGCTCACTGCTGTGCTGGAGGATCTGGTGAGGCCAGTGGGACAAACTTTTCAATCAGTCATTGATCTGGAGTTTCTCTTTGGAGATGTGTTGAGTACCCTGAACAGTCTGGGAAGTATTTAACTCCTACAGATCCTTCTGATTGCCAGTGGAGTTTGGGTTTTCAGTAGTTCTGCAAATCAAGTCTCTGGCAACTATAAACTAGAGACCAATTTTAAACTGTTTGACCTGGGTAGTTGCGAAAGGCCTAATTGCACAGAGGAAGGGAAGACGAGATAGCGTTACCTTGCACAAAGATTTGTGATTTCAGATAGGAACAACATCAGCTAGTCTGTGTCTGTATGGGATAGGAGGTAAGGATTTCTGAACCTATGTTTTAGGAATTTAAAAGTATAAAACAGAGGAATGAATAAAGATTGTCCCTGCACCCTATGCAACTATATACATATTTATGTAACTATATATATATATATATATATATATATATAATGTGACCTTTTTCTGAGCACTTGCAGCTCTTTGATAATACATGCTGGACACTTTAAAGATGAAAAGGCACCTTTGCTCAAGGGATATTCAGGGAACTGGTGAAAACATGGCATGTGTTAAGCTGTTAAGAGTTTGAGTACAGTTTCAACACATGTGTTGAGTTCTCCAGCTTGCTCTTAGGAATCCACTGGAAATGTGTTGCTGAACTCAGAACATCTATAAAAAGCACTGCATCTCTCTAGATGCATATGCAGGCCTCCTCCTTTGCAATTTTTGGAAACAAAGGTGTAGCCAGGGATTCTGGAATAGGCTGACCATACTGAAAATGCATGCAAATATGAATGGGCACCTGGTTGATGTCACTAGCTAGGAGTGATGGCTGTTTTCCCTAAGGGAAAGGAATTTGAAGGATGGTTTTCACAGCAGTTGGAGTCCAGTCTTTTACCTTAATAGCCCAAGTCACCCCAGGACAGCTGGAAAGGGAAGAAGAATCAAGTGCCTGAATCTCTGAACTGGATTCCAGTTGGTACCCAAAGAAACAGCAGAGCCTGTTTTTTCTTTTGTACACACAGGAAAATAGGAAGCCTCAATAATGCACTTTGTCTCACACGTCCTAGGCTTAGGGACTCGACTCTTTATCAATACAGGTATATTTCCTAGGACAGACAGAGATGGGGGCATAGCCTGAATCCTGAGCATGAATCCTTCCTGGCTCATCTTGGCAGAAGCAGTGTATAGACCATATTAAGGATTGTCAGTAATATTATTAATGTGCTTCTACACTGTCAAACAAAAAAAAAAGCCAGACAAGCAGTGTGTTGATACCCTACCCTACCAAGGAGTACAGACAATGTCACCTGGCTGCAGGTCTGTGCAGCTGCTCACTTATGCAGTTAAATGGATTAAGACTTTAATCTATCCACTTGGTTGTGTTGCAGTGCACAGTGGCTCTGGTGGTTATTGACACTTGCAACACACTCCCAAAACCAGCAGAACTCTGGAGAAGATGAAATTTTGTCTCAACATGACCTTCAATATCATAACACCACAGGTAACATCACTTTTCTTCATCCTTTTTCCCTTCATTCCTCTTCTCAACAGCAAGGACTGGCTTGGAGCAGTAACACCTCTAGTGAGCTGCAGTCTCACCTGCTTTGCTGCTTCTGCACTGGCCAGGCCAGGCCAGGCCATTGCCAACGAGCATTCCATGGCCTTGTTGTGCCAAGACACAACCAGCAGTATTGCCAAAATAAGGGCTACAAAATTAACTCCTTGAGCAAATAAACTTTGCTTTCTGCTTCTCTTTGAAGAGTTTTGCTGATTCTTCCTGTTTCCTTTCCTTCCTCCTTGTAACTTCCTCAGACATTATTTTTGGCCAGGTGACTCTTCAGTGCTTTACACCACTTCCAACTGTTGCTACAAGCCCGTTCCACTCGTTACTAGTCCTCTCTAAAGTCCGTGAAGGAGACACAGGGCTTGAGTTCTGCCTGGAAAGCTCATAGCTCAGACTGAAGCCAGGAAGGAGCAAAAAGGTGCTTTTACATTCTATCCAAGGATACATTAGGAGTCTACAGCTGAAATATTCATGAAACTATAAAAAGCACCAATACCTTCAAGAGTGTTTCATGGTGAGTTTGGAAGTCCAGTGTCCACAGCTGGTTAAGGATATAGGTGTCAGTCTTGGACGCAGCTTCCTTTAGACCCTCTGGATGTTCAGAAATATCAGAGAAATCCAGACACAGAGAAAAACAAAAACACACACAAAAAGTTGACTTCAGAAAACATTGCTGTTCTCGTGTCCCTCCTCACTCAGTTGTGACCTGCCAGCCCCAGAGCCTGCAGCCTCCAGATCCACACTCCCACAGGCATTAGCCATGTTGGAGCACTTGGACAGCCCTGGAAATTATCTGTGTCTAGTCCCAGGCAAAGGCATCTGGGCAGCAATGGGGTGTGTACCTTCCACTGTGCTCAGAGTGAGCAGGAGAATGGATCAAGTGAACTGAGGTGGGTCCCTTTTCAGCTCTCACAGTGAGAACAAGGCTGGTGCCCCACTCTGGACATTGGCTTGGGCTTTAAAGACCTGATTTGGTTCCCTGCTGTGCTACAGATCTCCTCTGTGGTCCTGGACAAGGTGTTTCATGTAGTTTCAAGTTATAGTCAGCCTGCAATCTACCTGCAAGCAAGATGCCTTGAAAACAGAGTCCCATCCCCTCATTTTCGCTTTCACCAGGGTTGGATCCAGCAACACAGAGCTATAAAGTGCCTGGATTCATTTGGCTGATCTGGTCGAAAGCCTTTCAGTTTTAGTTGCACTAATAGTTTTCTGCTGGCTCAGCAGTCTGAACACACTCACCTGCTGGCTGCTGCCTCACTGAGTGGAGTGAGAACGTGGCCAAGGACAAAAGTGGGCAGGACCACCCCTTTTGGCAAACTCACTGATCATTTTAGCTGCAGCACAGAGCCCTGGGCTGCTGCTGTCACAAATACATTCCCAGTTAACCACTCCAGTGACAGTAAACAGAGAACTACCCTGTACAGAAATTATATTACACTCTCTGGTGATTGTTTCCTTCTAATGTACTAAAACATCCTCAGCTAATGCCCTAATAAGATTTTGTAGGTATAAAGTGTATGGATGGCTCAGGAATGGAGAGACATAATAATAGGAGAACTTTATAGAAGACTGAAAACAAATCTAATGATTTTGTTATTCCTCAGAAACATTATGAAAGACAATGAAGCATTGCAAAATACCTCTCAAAAGCCCAGGAGTTGCCAGTACTGTTTTCTCCCCCACATAAAACCTTTCTCTGAGAGAGAATCTTCAGCAACAGGAATATGAAGGACTTTCAGGGGGGTCTGCCACTGCTCGGAACAGGCTGTACTGGTGAAGGACGGTGGTGGCCTGTAAGGGAGGTATTCCTTTGATCCTGTTTGCAGCTGTATGTTAAGGATGGGAGTTTCCCCTCTCTCAGTGAATTTGCAATTTGTCAACGCTGTTATCTCATCAGCAGCACCCTGGGAGAGGCCTGGGGAACTGGTTGTGCTCACAGCACAGCTGCAGAGCCATTGTACTCTCCAGTTATCTTACACGGGCTTGTTGTGTGCTCGGCTCCCTCTGCTTTCATCGTGACTCTCACGGAAAGGAAGAAAGAATGGGTACTTCTTGCCAAGGTGCAAGGCAGCAAGATGAAGCTAAGGGGCCTGGATGGGCCCATGATTCTCAGTAAATCAGGTGTGTTTGTCAGCTCACAGAGAGTATGAATTTCCAACTGGATGCAGTGTTATAAGTGTTTACCTTTGTGCTGACCTTGGTGTGTTCTCTGAGAAAGCACAATCCAAGCGGTTTTGCACGTGACCTCATTAGTCTCCCATCTTTTCTGGAATAAGTCAAAATATGGAGCAGTGCCCAGTGCAAAGTGGTCACTGTGGTTTCTGTTCCTGCCAAAAAGGGATCATGGAGAACCCAGACCAGGTTGTCTTTGTCACATTGCAGAGCTGGGGTTGCCTTTAATCTTCGGGCAAAAGAGGGGTGAGTTTCGAGTACAGCCAACATTACAACATATACAGTCGTCTACTCCAGATGACTTCAGCAAACAATAGTTTGCAGAATCTCTGATTTTTCAAACCAAGTGAATGTGAAGAGCAGTAGAAAGTAGTAGTGTCTTGTAAGTTTCTGTCTCTTCATGTCTGAAAAAGCACCCTGTCCCATAGGCAGTGTTAAAAAGTTTTGAATGATAGCAAAAGATCAAGCTGGAAGTTTTTCAGTGACATGTTTCTTTTAGGGATCTGCTGATCTGCTGAATTAAGAACACTTCATGGGATTTTCTTACATCAGTGAAAGCTTTAGGACAAGTTCATAGAGTCCCATTCCCCCACAACTGTCCTCCCATGCCATCCTGCAGGACAGAGCCCTTGGTGACCCCAGAAAATGCAGCAGTTGTGTGTTCCTTCTTTACCAAAGAATGTGCAAAACATACAAGCTCCTGACAAGTGAAAACCTTCCTGTGAAGATCTCAACATACTGAACTATCCAAGATACATTTTGGCTGTAAGATCTACTACTTAGATTTCCAAGAGATTATGTTTTGACACCATGATGACGGTTCAGTTCCAGGACACTGATTAGCAGCATTTAGAAATACATTTAGGCTAAAGCACCATTTGGAAACATTCAAAACACCTAAACTGTGTGACTACAAAAAAGCCCTTGTGTGTATTTTTCTAGGACATGCACATCCCCTGTGGCATGTTGATTTCTTTTCCTGGCAACCATCTTCCTCATTAGAGAATCATTCAATTCTTGGTAATCTGATTTCTCCTCTCCCAGGATGATATGGCCCCTCTTCCAGATGATATGACTTTCCCTCTAAAGGACTTCATGGTTTTTGCAAACTAGCAGCATTTGCATTGGAGAAAATACGATCTATGAAACACCCCTGATTATCTGACTGAAGGTGCTGGATTGTGTCCTTGAAGACAAAACACACACCTTGTTGAATGCCAAAGTTGCCAATCCTTTTCCTCTGCTCTGCCAGTTTGAGCATCCAGGCCACTCCATGAAATCCTGAAGTCATCTGTCTCCTTTTTTCTCATTCTGGAGAAAATTTCTTACTCATAAGATCACCGTAGAGAGCAATAGGTCTTAAGGAATGATGGGTTGGGGAAGAGTGAGACCTTCACTGAAATGTACCACTGACTGTATGGGATACTATCAAATATGACAAAATAAAGGTAGGTTGGTTGGCATGATTTAGGCTGGTATTTTTTAAGGAGAGAGGCTTAAATAAATCCATATTTGGATTAATAATCCAAAAATATATTAATATATAAATCCAACATGGATTTCTTTGGAAGTTCAGTACTGCTAAATATCATACCACTGTATCTCTGTAACTTTTTTTGAACTTGGAAATCTCCCCATTAGCCTGCCTCTGCTTGCAGCAATAAACTAAAGGTTTTCAAATTGATTTAATTGTTCCCTGAGGGTGAAAATATTGCTTTTTAACTGGCTTTTGGCTGAGTCGCAAACATTCCATTTTCGTTCCCGCTCAGGCTTAGAAGGTTCTCCTAAATCCACACATTTTTCCATGGGCTCTGGCAGTGACGTTTGTTTTCTATCTGAAGCCAGCACAGCCTCTTTTCAGTGATGGGGAGAGGAGCTGGCTCAGGGGGTCTGGTCTCCTTTTCTCGGCACAGCTGTGACACTGCTGCTGAGGAAATTAAAACAGGAGCTGCTGAATGCTCCCTTGACTCTTTGCTGCTCCATGTCTGTCCTCAGTGCTTATCAGGACAAAAGCTGAACTCCTTTTACTCCAGCAGTAGGAAAGAGGTTTTTCTCCTTCCAATCATTTTGCTTCACTCCTTGTAATTTTTCTTTTCTGGAACCTTCAGCAGGGCAGGGGCTGCTGAGATGAAATTTGTTTAATATATGACACTTTTCTACCAGCTATTTCTCACCTAGTGCACTGTAGTCTCTCAGCTCCCACTGAGACTTCTCTCTTTCCCTGAGGGGAAAATTGTAAAAGCTATTTTGAATGGAAATTTCATCTAAATTATTATTCCCCTCAGTAACATGGAGGAAGAAAAAATTTTAAATCCTTTTGATTCAGTCTAAAAGATAGGGTTCATAGCTGCTGTGTTTTTTAAATTTGATTGCTTTATTTCCTTTGGATGTCTCTGAAGCAAGGAGAAATCTATAGTGAAACCCACAATTTTTTATTCGTTTCTATAAGATATGTTTCCATGTGCATATAAAGCCATTGATTTGCTCCAGCTAATATGAGCTCTGTGAAATCACCCTAACAGATAATTCATACAGATTTATAGTGGCTCCTCAGAGTATCCTGGAGAATGACCCAGATAATTTAGGACTATTTTTCCTGTGTTTTATTGTGCCCACATTTGTCTATGCTTTATTCTATGAATTATTTTCTACATTGTGTCTTCATTTTTATGTTCTGTCAGACCCATAAACCCCTTTTTTCCTCTAAGAGTTCTGAAAGGAATATAGAATAATTTTAAAGTGTCACATTGCAAAGCATGTTCTACTCTTCAACTCTTCTTAATCACTAGTGAGGATGGTAAATCAAGTCAAGCCTAATGGTAGATCCCTTTGTACCATCCCTGCAAATATACCTTACCTCGTTCAGCGAGTATCCAGACATGTCTGTGAGTTCTACTGAGATTAATTGAAATAAATTTTCCACACATGTACAGAATGTTACAAAATAGCCAACACAAAGCTGGCCATAGCACTGAACACAGTAAAGGAGGAGGATCTAGATGCCAGGAGGTGCTCTGAAAGCAGGCTTCCCCCTCAGGCTGTGGTACATCTTTTTAAGAACCAGCTATCCCATCTCCCTTCTCTGGCCAAACATACACGTAAACACTTAAACTTGAGCTCTCTGATAAAACTGCTGGGTGTGGAAGACGGGATCTGAAAGTTAAGGCTGTCCTATTGGAAGGATAAAGGAAGACATAAAAATTGGCAGTTTGTTAATGGTTACATTGATAAGTGAGTTACATGGACCTTATGTCTTATGAAGTTCACTGGTGGGACACTCAAATCCTGCATGCTATCTTGTAATTAGTCTGCAGTCAGTCAGGAACTTTGTGTACCATGCAGTCAATAATGTGAGTGATATTTTGGGGTACTTGCACTCCTAAATAAAGCTGCACTCCAGCTCCTGACTGGTGTTTCTTGCCCTGAACAAGCTTCCTGCAACTGGCTAGCTGCCTGTGCATTGAGTGTGTGCCATACCCTCTTAACACCCACAGAATCATAAGCTCAGTCCTTACTGGTCTTCCATAAATCATGACTGTGAAATGGTTTGGACTCAACAAAAAAACCCCCACAACAACAAACAAGCAAAAAAACCCCAAAACCCCCAAACCAACAAGAAAAACTCTTGGCTTTGTAAGATTTGCTCTCAGAGAAGGCACCTTCTTGGTAGAACTGATTAGACCAGACCTTTGGTTATGAGTCACTGTTAAAAGTAAGGTGTAATTCACTTCAGCAAATGAGAACCATTTCCAACAGTGTGATTTCAGTCTGGAGAGCCATCTCAAAGGACTGGGAGACAGGGGTGAAATGAAACTTGCCCATGCATGTTAAAAAAAGGTTAAAGAGCTGACCTTTTCCTAGGTACAAGTTTTATCTCTAACAATGCGACTTGCTGATTCAAATCATAGGGCTTATATCTCCCACCATTTGATTTACACACAAAACTGCCTTAGCCATGTTTTTAGGGAAATGGCAAAGCTGTTCTTCAGGCCCCACGTTTGATATCTCTTGTGCTGCAATCACTGTGTCATGTGGCTTATCTCATCTGTCTGGCTTATATCGTTGGCTGTAACAAACACCCAAAGTAAACACAGTATTCCTTAAACAGTTCTACTTTCAAAAGGTTGCCCTTGTTTTATTCTGCAGTGCATATGCAACCCTACACCTCTCTTTATCTCTTCCATTGAATATTTGAGTTCACAGTGATTTTTGCAGGTACATCAACTGTATTTTACACATGTTGAAACTCAACTGTCTACAAATATCCATAAATCTGTTCTTATGTGACCCTCAAGTTTGTCGTTACTTTCAATTTAATTCAGCTGCAAATGTTATTAATGTAGCATTTCACAGTTATAAATATAATGGAGATATTGAAGATAAAAAAGAAGTGAGCAGATAAGAACATTTCAGCACAAGGATTTTATGGGGAGGGATTTCCTTGTCTTGGGTTACCCACTGTTGCCAGTTCAAGGCTGCCCTTACAGCATGGACTTAAATGCAGATCTTACACACGATGACAAATGGCTCCTTAACAATGTATTAAAGGAAGTGTGTGTAACACCAATTCAATTAGCATATTATCTTTTTTAAACATGAAATTTCATTTTAGTACTGAAGAAAATCGGATTTCCTGATCACAGTGCATTTTTCTCCCCTGAAGGCATTTGGCAAATGAATGAAAAGTGCCAGAGGCAAAACTTTTAATCAAGGGGAAGTGAATAGCATTTAGTGCATTTTGGCTCATACGCCAGGATTACGAGTGCTTGGATGAGCATACTTTTCTAGTTTCCCAAGTTATGTCTCAGCAGGCACTTGGTCAGGGCACTGTTTGAAAGTAAGATGAAGTTATTCAAATGGAAAATATAAGAGTGTGACGTAATTATGGCTATAAATGTTCAAGATGAAGATTAATATGAAACTATTTTAATTCTGAGTGTTACAGAACTCAAACACAGCCATGGTATGTCAGGTGAAAGTTCAGCCAGTCTCATGTTCTGTTTCTGACAGCACATGATTGCAGATGCCTTTGGAAAGTTTGTAAGAACAGTACAAACACCAAATGCTGTACTGTTATTAAACAACCCTAAATTAATTGTCCTGCTGAAGATATATCCAATTGCTTTTTGAACAGAAAGAGATGTTTAGTACAAGTCCTGTGATGAGTCTCAGGTTACCACCACAGCATGTGCAGTGCAACCCGCTCTGGCTCTTTTGACCCAACTCCCTTTTTGTTGCATTTGACACCTGCCAGATCTTCCACTGGAGAAATGGCAAGAATTTCCTGTTCTTTCACCTCCTGTTTGTCCAAGAGTTTCTAGACTTCCTCAAAAGTACAGAAACAGTTTTCCCAAATGCACATGCTGGTGCAACAGATAATTTCTTTTTTACAAAATGTAATCCCGTAGATGTCAGGTTGCCCTACTACACACCGTTGTTTCACTGGGTTGTACCATGAAGCATCCACAGGGACAGTTTAGTCTGGGCCTTCAAAACAAAACAGTTTCCCAAACAACTTATTTGAACAGAAGTGAAAAAATCAACTCTTGCTTTTAATCTCTGTATGGATGCAGACTCTACAAAGTTTTACACAAAGCTGTCTTTGTCTCCAGTGTCTGCTTTTTCCTTTTGCTAGGGTAAATAGCTTCCCTGGAGTTTGGCACATAGCCTGCTTATGGCTGTGGCACTAATATTGCTACCCAGAGCCCCGCCATGAAAGAGAAAGAAAAGCACAAGAAAAAAAATAGCAGAGGATCTGGGTGGCAGGCAACTTGTCAGTGTTTTCTTGAACTGTAACTTAGCAGAGCTGAGCACCATATAATGTTAGGCAGCTCTTTCATATCCATCAAAATTAAATATTTTAGGCTTTCTGGATTCACACACTCCTGCTATCCTGCAAATATGAAACAAAGCAGCCTTTCTGCAGTTCTGTGACATGAACTCACTTTTGTTTAAAAAGTAATACACCCAGTTGCACATCTTTCCCTAGAACAGACATCTGCAACCTGATTTCAAAACCTTCTAAACCGTATTATTGTGGGTGACAGTTCTATTTTAATTCAGAGACCTGAGGCTGTGGCTGACACTAGTTATAAATTTTAAAAAAAGATGGGGTGGAGGGTTAATCGCAGCAATTAAAAGAAGTTACACCACCACAGCCATCGGCAGCAGGGCGTGCACCTTTGAGCCTGGCAGCTCTTCAATGGCGTAAGGTAGACACATGCCATGGGGCTGGAACCTGTGGGCAGCCAAGTGATGACAGATGATGATCAGGAGGGAAAACAGCACTTGAAGGGGCCAGAAAGATGTGGGAAGAGCTGTGGGCAGGGGACTAGCGAAGTCAGTTGAGCCCACCAGAGATAAGTCTGCTGTCATCCCTCACCAGTGCCCTAGGATCACTTCAACTCTTTCCCCATAACTTGCAAATTTCTCCACTGCCAGAGGTCAGTCTCTCCAGCAGCTGGAGGTATACAATGGAACGGTTACTGGAAGATCTCTAGGAGGTGAGCCAGCATTGTTTTCCACACCAGAAGCCCTCCCAAGCTTCCCAAAGGAGTGGAGGAAGAGCAAAGTGAATTTTATCAGATTACCCGAGTTTGTTTGCCTTCCTCCATCATCCCGCTTCAAATCTTTATGGAATACATGGGTGTAAAGTGGTGCTATAAGTTTCCAAACCCATGTCACTAGCCCAGTTTGGCTGCTTGACGTACATGGACTAATCCATACAGGAGGCTGCACACACCACACTGGCTCCCCTGCTCAGGAACAGCAAAACTGTTGTCCAAGACTGTCTGGAAACTCAGTCTCTGGAAGGGAAAGCTAGAGGTCTCCTGCTCTTCAGCCAAATTTTCAAAAGACTCTTCAAAAGCAAATGTGCTTCTTTGTACCGCCTGGTAGGGGCTGGTGGCCACGGTCCTGGAGTGGCTGGAATGGGCAGCACATTACCAGTTTCTTCCACCTCATGCCACTCCTGAGACCTGCCTGGTCATGGGGAAGCCATCCATCACTGGGACTGAGCACAGTGAATCCCAATGGATTCACTGTTTCAGCACTCGAGCACAACCAGCTTCACACAGATCTTATGATTAAGCCTCTTCAGCAAGTGGCAAGATGACAAGTGGAGTGGGCAAAGACAGTGAGAGGCACCACCTGTAGAAGTATTGGAGGTTAGGCTTTTTCCTTTTTTTTTTTCTTTCTCCCACAGAATTTTTCTCCCATTTGTTGCCTAAGAGATGGGAACAATGGTACTTAAGAGGGACAAAAGTTATGGCTGGGATGGGGAAGAGGAGGGAAGGAGTTTAGTTGGCTGTAGTCTCTTAGGTAGAGGGTGAGCTTGGTGGCTGGGGAGTTTTCTCTTGGGAAGTGCAGATACTGCAAGATTTGGCTGGGAGTTAGGGGCTGGGCTCAGCCCTCTCTTGCTCACTCTCTCTCAGGGATTGGAGGGGAGACGGTTGTGGTTTTGGTGCCAGACTGCTCCTGCCCAGAGGAGTCGTTGCCACTGCGGAGTTTTGTCCTTCACTGCCTCTCCTTGCTGTGGGTGAGCCTCTGCTTGCAAGAGCAGTGGTTAAACTGCAACCTTTTCAACACCTGACCTCACTGGGAGGGACCCTCACCATCTGCTTGGGTTCCTCAGGGGAAACCCGGGACCCCGACCTGCTCCCTCTGTCCGCAGGGAGCACCTCCCGGCTGCCTGTGGGAGCCCGGCTGCTTGCGGGAGCCTGGCTGCCGCTGCCATTCCCAGGACATCACACGGGACACGTGAGAGCCAGGGGAAAACCCGAAACAACACACCCCACTCCACCTTCTCTTTCTTCCTGGGTCCAAAGGCCCCGCTGTTTTCTGCTGGTTCCTCGGAGGTTTTTGATACACTTTAGCCTGACACCCGCATCTGCCCAGAACCTTGCTGCTCCTGCCATCACCTCAGTGCTTTTTGCTGCACTTTGTTTGCCACCCTGGGTCTGCTCACCTCTGCTGTTCCAGCTGCCACTTCGAGGTTCCTGCTGGAGTCCAGCTCTCCACCCGGCGGGGCACTGAGACCGGCTGCTCCCCATGAGTTTTGCAAAGGGAGCCCCTTTTCTCTCTCTCCTCCAGCCCAGGCTGCCATTGCCACATGGAGAGGCGGCTGAGCTCTCGCCACAGCGCCCCCGGCAGCAGCGGGGGAATCACTGCACCTGCTCTGCCCGGCCGGGAGCCACCAGCGCCGCTGCTGGCTGTGACTGGAACTGCACCGAAGGGAAGGTGCCTGCAGCCCAGAGCAGGCTGGTACTGGGTTTCTGGTTTTGTTTGTTGTTACTGCCAGTGTTGTTGTTGTTTGGTATATACATTCTAGGCAAGAACCGTTATTCCTTTCCCTGTATGTTTGCCTGAAAGCCCTGTAATTTCACAGTTATAATAATGTGGAGAGAAGGGGGTCATATTTTCCATTCCTAGGAAGGTTCCTGTCTTCCTTGGCGGACACCTGTCTTTTAAACCAAGACACAGGTTTGTTGGAGAGGAGCAGGTGTGGGTGGATAGGGTGGAGGAGAAGCGCAGATAAAGCTGGGAAGGAGGCTGAGCAGGAGTGTGTAGGCCCTGGAACATTCTTTGGTATGCTGCGTGGAGTAACAGGCTGGATTATTTATTACAGGTATTGCTTTGTGAAAGCCCTTGCTGCCCTAATTTCCCTTCTAGCCCTGGAAGCCTGCCAGTGCTGGGTTGTGCTGGGGCAGACCACTGCCAGAGCTACAAGACATGCCAGGATCTGGTCAGTTCTCACTTCTGTGTAGTAACATTCTCCTCCATTTTAAATTCAGGAAGTTCAGATGTACCACAGTGATTTAATTATAAATACTTTATATTCCAACATAAAAGCTCTTTTGGTCCTCAGTACAAATTTGACGCTAAGTTTACAGTAGTGTTTACAGGCAGCTCTACTCAACTCCAACATTTGAATCCTTTCCAAAAGTGATTTGCTTACAAGAATGCACTTCACTTTAACAAAGTTACAGCTGAACTTGGCTGTCACCTCCAACTGTGTGCTCAAACTGTCTCCTCTTGAGCTGAATAAGTGCCAAGGAGCAGCTACTTTAAATAACAGATATTTTAGAATTCTTGCATCACATCATCATTTATTGTCTTTTCTTACACTAAGTCACCTCTAGTGTGCTCTCCATAGTTACTGTGCTTTTCTTTCCATAATCTGGAGCCTTAAAGAACAAATAAATGAGATTTTCCAAGCTCCGTCCTGAAAACAGACTGGTGATTGTTTTCAGCTCAGCATGGATTCCTCTGCTAATACTTATGCAGAAAAAAAGGAGAGAGAAGCTTGATGTCATCACATCAAGGTGAATCCTGAAATAGAGTTTATATGGATAAAGGGTAGGTGGGAGCAGGAATTGAAAGAGGGCAAGGGAGAATTGAATGGCGAGCAGGAAGTGTGGTATGGGTTGTAATGAAAAAAGTAAACGGCACAGAGAAAATGGAGACTATCTGAGCATTCGGGTAGCCCCTAGAGGCTGCCTTCCAAAGCCTCTACATTCCTCTGTCATGGTGTTAGCAGTGAAACTCACATGCAAAATGACTCTCTCATCTCACATTCAGTGCCTCATCCAAGCAGGATTGATAATGGCTGTGATTCTATGTCATTTAAAATAAAAAAAAAAACAATAAAAAACTAACAACTTGACAGTATAATATAACTAGAATCAGGCTGCAGAGTCACACATTCACATTGATTGTAAACATCAAATTTAAATTTTTTTCTTCAACTTTAGAATGACTTTTACCTAGTATATGGGAGATACTTAACATCAAATTCAGACGTGAAGGCACACGCATTCTAATGTGTTTCCTGGGATTTGGGTGTTGGTTTGTTTTGGTTTTGTGGTTTGATTTTTTTTTGCAGCATGTTGACAAATTAAAGTGGCTAAATTCAGGACAATAAAACCAAACCAGAACTTTAGAAGTGTGCTTTCCGCAGTCACATTACTTGAGTTCATCAGGCCACTCACAGAAATGGCACCTGCTCAGCTCTTGCTGAAATACTCTGTTGAATTTTCCTGAGGTTTGCTCAGGACTGAGCATGAGGATGATTTTGCTTGGCTAGGACAAGGGGACACAACATCTGGCTTCAAGTGCTCTCAGAGAGGAGAATATGGTCAAGATCCCCATGAGAATATCCGTGACTTTCGCAAAGACCAGACCTAAAAAAATCTTGTTAGTCTGGATCTTGGCTTGCATCCAGTTTCTGAATATCTCTGGGATAGACTAATATCCATAGCCAGGAGGAGGTTTATACACTTGAGAGGAAATTCACAAAGGTAAAGGTGGCTATCTCATGCTGGCCTGTGGCTGCTACAGCCTAGCGTGGAATGGCACAAACCCTGTAGGGGTGGGGCTGCAGTGTGCCCCCCAGAATGGGCTCAGTGTTGATCTTGGTCACTCCCTCGGGGAGCCGGAAGATGAACGCCCGCAGCAGGCTGGCAAAGAAAATGAAGAGCTCGGTCCTCGCTAAGTGCTCCCCCAAACACACCCGGTGCCCTGCAGAGGGAAGAGGGAAAGACTGTGAGTATCTAGGAATTTTTTAGTTTCATAATCACTTAGCTCATTCCTGTTGTAAGCAGAGGTGGGTTTGGTTTTGTTTTGTTCAAGGACGGGATCATGAAAGCCACAGAACTAAAACGATGTGAATTCCTTCTCAAAAAGATCCCATCCAATGTCCGAGGTTAGGAGACACAAAATGAAAATTTCAATGAAAATCTGTGACGTGCCAACATAATTTCTTTCTTAACCTGACAGAAAATTATTTTGCTTTTACAGAAGATGTTGAACTTCAGGACCATACACAAAACATCTGCTAGCTGTTTGCACAAGCTTTAGTGAGTTAGCATCAGCAGAGCAAAATTACTTAGTAATGGCATTTGCAGTTTAACAGAGGCTTGGTCACTTTATAGGCAAAGCAGGAGGCCTACTGTTCATTTCCCAGTGTTCCCATTCTCTGGCACCAATGGTGTAAGCAGAAAAGGTGAATATTACATTCACATTTCCAGATTAGCAGACAAATATAAGGAAAGAAAAAGCCATTTGAATTAAGGAACCACTTCTGTATGGACATTTAAGTGACTATCAACAAACTAAATCAAAACCATCAGCAGGAACTTTACTGCTGCGTATGAGTACTCACTGTGCATTGTTACCTTGTTTCCATCTTTTGCAACTGGATTTTCAGTTCTCTAAGCAAGAACTTAATCCTTTGTTTATCAGGATGCCTTCTGCTTTTCTTTCAGCTTGTTTCTTTAAAAGGGATTGCAATTCACTCCAGTACACACAGGACAAATTACTTCTCAGGAAAACAGCTACGTGTAAAGAATACTACAGACAAAACCTGTGTATGACTGCAGCATGCAGCCAGCCCAAGAGGTTCAGGAGTTTGAGTGGCATTCCCACCACAGTGTCCTATGAACAGTTTGGGGTCTCACAGCACAGAAGCCTCTCCTTTGGCCAAAACAAGCCAGGAATGTTCTTTAAAAGCAGCAAACAGCAGAGATAGATGATGTTATCTGAAGAAATACCATAATCTCATACTTCTGTATTCATCATCTCATCTGTTGGGTCAGTTCAAACTGTCAGTGCATTTACCTGCCGAGAATGGTAAGAACGCTTCTCGAGGTATAAAGTTTCCTTCTTTATCCAGAAAATGGCCAGGGTTGAACTGTCGAGGTGTCTCCCACTGCTCAGGGTCATACAGAACAGATGCTATGTTTGGCATAACAATGGTGCCCTGCAAAGAAGAAACTGTTGATTAAGTTCCGAGTACTAGTGCCTGTCACACATCAGTTTATGCCTGATAGATAAAACTGTTGCTTGTTGACATTTGGGCAAGTGCCAAGCTGGGCAGGGATGTCTTAACCAGTGCTTTGGCAAACCAGTTTCTCCTCTCAATCCATCCCCTGCCAAGCAGAGTTGATCTCTGCAGTTGTGATGATGGGGAGGAGCTTGAGGCTTCCCTGGCAGAGGCCTTTCCAGCTGTGTGAGCACCTACATGCTAAGTAAAAGACTTCTTTCATTCCTAGAGCCACAAATAGTAACTCTTCCCCAGGCACCACATTCCTGAGTTTAATGGAGAGTAGTTTGTAGACGGAAAACAGGTTACAAAACTGAAATGTCTCTCTGCCAAAGAAAGAACAGAAGCTGAAAATGTGTCTGTACCTTTTCGACAGGGAATCCCAGCAGTGTTGTGTTCCTCACACACACCCTGGGCACACCAACAAAGACAATGTTGCTGAAGCGCTGAATCTCATGAACCACAGCATTTGTGTAGGGCAGTTTTCTCCGATCTTCATAGCAAATTAACTGGGAAGGACCCAGAACAGCATCCAGCTCCTTCTGCACTTTCTCTGTGGAGAAATAGTCACCACTTCAGAGGAGAAAACTGCATCGAATACTTTAACTGGTCACTTTTCTTAGAGTAACAGAAAAATGTATTATTTCAATGTAGTACATTAGGTTTATACCCTGTGATTTAATATTATTTAATGCCTGAGTTTAGTATAAGATAATAAAAATAAACAGGGAAACTCCACCACTCTCACCTTGGATGTCTGGATTCACCACCATATAGAGCAGTCCCCAGTACAATGTCGTGCTTGAGGTCTCTGATCCACCAAGGAAAAGATCATTTATGACATATACCAAATTCTCTTCATCATACTTGGGCTTGGCCCCCTCTTTAGACTGTAGATGGTGATAAAAAGTTGAAGTTAAAACATAAAAATTAGGCCATCCTGTATGCCCTCTGTGTGAGTCCTGTGAGACTTCCATAGTTGGCATGTGCACAAAGAATATTCAAAATTACAGTTTTTGAGGCACATTAAAAGTTTAGCAATTTCCCAAATAGGCACAGTAAGTCTGCATTGTTGTCTTTCATGAGGTGGATTATTCTTTCAGCAAAAAAAGGCAATTCTATGCCTGATGACTTAATCACAAAAACTTCAAAGCAAACTACAAGTTTGCAGTTAGCCTAGGGTTTACTTAGAAGCAAGTGCTCTACAACATGTCACTACTTGGCCTTGGTATCTAATGGTGCTAGCAAAATACCGAAGGAAAAAGTATCTGAAAAAAAGAATTTCAACAGAACATTTTGGGAGTAATTTCTTTTCTCAGTTCAGGATAATTGTGAACTGATGGGAGAGAGGTACCCAAGTATTTCCTTCTGAATAATAAGGGAGTAAAATAAAAATACAGCTAGAGAAAATACATGAGGCAAAGACGTTTTCAAATAAACAGATGGCAATAAATTCCACCACTGTCACCAGAGAAAGCTACATCTTTGCCTATTAAATGCTTATTTTAGTAAATCTTGTCATGCTTACTCAGATACTAAGTGTAAGATGATGTATCAGCTCCTTTTGGAGCCTATGAGCCAACACTGTGAGGACACAGCAGCCTGACTAGCTGAAAGCTTGTGACCAGAGGTAGAAACTACATAAACTTCATCCACACTGGGAAAGAGATGCTTCTTTTACCTCCTGAAAAGTTTGAAGCAGAAACCATAGTGCTCTTGGTAGAGCAGAGTCACTTCCTACTATGGAAAATAATAGCCTGGGCAGGAAAGAAGATTAATGCTGATTATGGCATTGTTTGTGAAATTGTTTTCTAGGCTGTCCAATTTGAATATAGGTGCCAAGCCAGCCATGCCCTAAACAGTGGGGAAATTAGAGGTGACATAGGGATAACGATTGCCTGCCAAGAGAGGAACCAGTTATGTGGCACAAGGACAGCCAGTGTTGAAGCACACACTGAATCCCAAAGAATCATGCCCACTAGTTCAGGGCAGTGCCTTGTGCATCTGTGTTTAATCCCACTGTAAACATGAGCCTTGCTGTAGAAGATGAGGTGGTCTACCGAAGTCATGTAGCCTACAAGAATAAATTGTCTCGTATTTATTACAGGATTGAAGTATACTCATGGATATTTATGGAAAGCAGATGAGAGCTCGTGGGTTCACCCCCTATCATACTTCCTGGTAATTCATTCATGTAACCAAAATACAAAACTGGATGCCTTTCTGAGTGTGAGTTAGTAAGTCCCAAGATATTGTATTCACGTTAAGAAGCTTATGAAATGTAAGAAACTATGGTGGAAGGGTCACACCGAGTAATTTAATGGTCTGTTTGGCCTTATACTTCATAACAGCATGATCAGCCAGAACAAACACTTACTTTGTCAATCTCAGCCAGGTAAAAGTCAATGAAATCCTGTGGTTCAGCTGGTATCCCCCTCTCTACATGTCTTCTGATCTCCTTCCTTGCAAAAGAACTCAGGACATCATAGCAAGCCAACACCTTCTTATGAGGCCCAGGGAGGCGACACAGGAGCCAGGGCAGGATTTCGTACATCTGCAGGAGTGACACACAAAAGGTAGCGTGAATTCTCTGTCACTGACAATGCTGCTTTTAGATACACCAAAAGGCTGAATTGTCCTGCTCAGAAATGCTGATAGTGAAATAAACAAATTAACATTGCTTTGATCAGATTTTTGCCGTCATGTGGGAAAGCTTTAATAGTTATTTGACACAATTCCAGGAGTCAAGGCAGTTCTGACAACACTCTGTTCATGCCTCTAAGTTTACTTGACTAATGAAGATCACTATATGACCTCACTCCTGCACAGTTGGAGACCCCAGTTCCCACACGCTCAAAATGTAAGGACATCCTTTCTGGATACTGTGGGGCTACTAAGATTAACGGGTCTGCAGCCTCAAGTAACTGCTGGAATTTTTGGAGCTCACAAAAGGAATTGTGGTCTGGGTATCACTCTAAGATAAGAGCTAATTTAGTTTTCCTAGTCAGAGTCCTCGTGACTGCTAAGGAGCAGTAATTGTTCTGATGGTTAACAATATTACACCCTCAGCCTGCTGAGTGTATTTACACACACATTTGTCAGCTGTAAGTACTGTCCTCTATCTTGGATGGTTCTGTCTGTGCAGCATCTGCCATTCCACCCTGCCCAGCAAAGAGGAGTTCTATCTCCTCTCCTTGTTCTTTCAGACCTAACAGGCAAAGTCTCTCTAATTTTAAGTGACAATTTGTAGATCACTCCATTACCCCTTCTCCACCTTTTTTTCCCTTCAGAATCACAACAAAAGATGAACAAAACCCTAGAATATGTCTCACAGATTATTACACTTCAGAACCTACTGTAACGCTTCACTGGATCTAAAAGGAAAATAATGCTGGCAATACTCTAAGATTCTGTTTGTCTTTTTCATCCTGTTATCTGTTAGTTTGTACCAATCCCCTTCCTCTTAAACTTTGCACTGAAATGTTCTAAACTCACAGTAAGTGAGCTTGGAATAATTAATCTTATTAATTAATCTCATTAATTCCTAGAATGTTTCATAATTTCATTTTGTACTATTACAATTTATTCCATTCTCATAACTCCAATCCACAGTGCTTACAAGCTCTTGCAGCAGGATATCCTGAACCTCCTTTGTATGGTAAGGGCTCCTAGTTTTGATCATCCACAAATTTAATCTACTTTTATATTTTTAACTATGGAAAAGTTGTATAGTGCTAGTCTCATGTGACAGATTTGTTGAATAGCTTTACTGCCACATCAGCATTTTAGTTTGCCTTTTCCTATAAAACTCAAATGCCAATTAAATTTGCTATGCCATCCACATTCTCCATAACACACAGCTTGTCCCTCTTTAAGGGTCTAAACCATGAAGTCTAATTCATGAGGAATACTTCAAGTGCACTTCAAGATGCTTCAAGTGCAAAGCTGGTCTTTATTGTGTTTTGTGGGAAGGAGCTACAAAAAAATCTCTGACAGAACCTGAATTGTGAGACTGTCACAGAATGTATGTATTGTTTTTGCAATGCGTGAATGGTGAGCTACAATAAAGTAAGGGAAAGATTCATAATGAATATTTTATCATTTGTGAGGTAGGGAAAAAAAGAAACTTTTCAGTATATGATTTGCAGAGTGGTAAAAAGCAGAAGAGTGAATTCAATGGCACCCATTTTTGGAGGAGAGAACTAAATAGAAGTGGGAGGAGCAGCACTGCAGAATTCAAATGTATTACCAACTCCAGTCTCAAATTAAAGTTAGAGGTTTCTGTTGATAGTCTAAGAAATACCAAAGGACTTAAAGCCCCTAAACTTGCAGAAAAACCAAGAGAGTTCTTAAAAATGGCCTCCAAACCAAGGAGGCAGTAATAAGGTCCCTCCCCAAGAACACTTCTTAGCTCCCAGCCTGCATTTGCCTGTTTCTCTGTATTTAGTGAAGACCCATTTTTGTATCGGCTCTTTTACTTTCTACCTATTTCAGAAAAAAATCAGCATATAATTTACTCACCTGATGAACAAAGCTGCCTGCAAACTTAAATATCTTCTCTGTAGCATGGATCAGTTCATGGAAGGTTTTGTCCTCATCAGAGAAGTGATATCCAAAAACCACAGCACAAATTACATTTGAAATAGAATGGAAAAGAGGGAAAGAAGGATCCACAGGTCTTCCTGCAAACACAGTAACTGGAATTCACTCTTGGTGTTTTCCTCAGGTGATCCTTATACAGATAGGACTAGATGTTATTAAAGATTACATAAAATGTTCTCTTTATCTAGCTGGAGTGTGAATGGGGACAGAGATGTGGCACTAATATGAATTAATGAAAGTAAAACATAGTCTTAGAACAAAAGACACTGTTAAACTGTTTCCCCATAGCTCTAAAACAATTTCACAGCCCTTCCTGTGAAATAATGTTGTACAGGTAAGATCTGTTCTAGGGTATCACATCAAATCTGCTGTCCTCAGCTGTGAGGAGGAAGACAAGTGAGAATGTAAGGTAGTGCCACTGGAGATGAGCTAAGGGAAGTCAATGACAGACATGTTCAAAAATGTAAAAAACTAATTACAAGGAATACCTGAGGAAAGTGGGAAGGTTTAAGAAGAAGAATAGAGGACAAGAACTGCAAAGTAAATATAATGAAACTATTACAGTCTCAGCTGTGAGCAGTCTGATCTCAGTGAGATCATATCTCTGTCTGATGATTTTTTCTAAAGTTATGAAACAGATATTCATAAAAAGTGATTTGGATAGAAATCATCCTGTCATGGACTCCAGGATTAACCTGATAATCCACTGAAGTTCCCTTCCACCTCCTACTTTCTTTGTTTCTCTTGCCAGTAGTTACTTAGCCAATAGTTACTTAGCCAGATAGACATTAAAATATGCAGGACACCCAGTGTCATTGAAATTTAGGGAAATGACTAAGCTCTGCAATGGTCCTCAGTTACTCATGGCAGGCAGCCTGAGAATGGTTTGGCTGTGCAGTTCAGCAGCATCGTGTCATTGTACAATATACCATAGACAAATTATCAGCCCATGGAGGTGGAATTTCAGAAGTTCCCAGCTTCATTAAATGTATGAAGAGCTATATAAGAAAGAAATACTTGTGATTGTATCTGTGATTCTGTCTGCTCTTGTGCTTTGGTCAGTTTGGATACATCACCAAGAAGGGGTAGGTAAGTTGGCATATTGAAGATATGGGTCCATATCCAGACTGAAAAGTGCCTGATTTCTTAGCAGGTAAGATACCTTTTAGGTTGCCAAAAAACTCCACCAGGTGAGAGGCCTCCTCTTGCACTCGATGCTCCAGGCCTTTTTTCCCCATTCCCAAATTGCGTAGAGTCATTATTCCAAAGCGTCTCTGCTGCTTCCAGGAGCGACCACTTGCAAGTATAATACCTGAGGGTGTTCCCTGGCATGTTAATATTTGCCACAGTCGTGAACTTAAATACATGTTATAAAATATGTGGAGTAAATCAGGGAATGCACGGTGATACAAGTATCTTTAGGTGAAATTATTGGTAACCAAAAATCATAGCCAAACATACCCAAACCATAACTAGACCACATGTTCTTAATATTGAATTTAGTTAATCATTGAAAAGAGCAGTCTAAGGATTTTCTGACTGCTCCATTTCTTGATGTCTTAAAAAACCCCGGAACACCTTATGATGCCTTTTTAGGAGATCTGCTTTAGCCATACTCAAGTGATCACGCTCAAGACAGGAATTTCCACAGAGTAGAGGACAGGGCAGGGTATGTTTGTGGAGATATAGATCGGTAATGTGATGGTTGCAGGTTGAGGTGATGAAGGTGAAATATGAGACATTTGGGCTCTGTTTCTACACTGGCAGAGACAACACTCCATTAATTGTTAGACTGCACTCCTGGTCACCTGAAGAGCCCTGAACTGCTGCTGTGAAGGTGAGGCTTCACCCAGCTTTAAACAATCTGTGTCTGCTTTGGTCTAGCAAATGCAGGGGCAGGGAAAAAGACTGCAAACTGCTGGAATACTCTAAGATGAAGTGGGTATTCCTGTGTTGGAGGCACTCTCACAGTCAAAGGGTATTCACAAAATGTTTGGGAGTGTCTGCAAGTACAGAAATACAAATTCTGAAGGAGGGTTTTATAGGTCTCTTGCTCACGATGGAAAGTATTTGGCAACCATAATGTATATGGTTGCCAAACAAGCATTGCATTCATGTGATGTACAGAAAAATCATGTGTAGCACAATGGATTAGTCTGCGATGAGGGCAAGATTGCTGGCTTGAGCTGGATCACATCCATACATCTCGAATACAGCAAAAAAGGTCACCTAGAAACAACCTGGAGTGTTTCCTAGGCTAGGGAAAGCTCAGTACAAAAGGCACCATGGCAAACAGTAAGATATTCTCAAAAGCCTGTGGAGGACTTGAACAGTATCTGATGGAAGATCATTCTGAATGGGAGGGCAGAATCTAACAAGGCAGAGTAGTTTTCAAGTCAACATTCCTGTGCACTATTAATAGCAGGAAAATCTCACCTTTTCCTTTGGCCATTGCTCTGAAGAAAGGTGACATCAGCCTTCCAGAAACATCTTCAGGGTGTGTGGTCATGCCATCCTTCACTGCTTGAAATCCATTCAGTATAACCACTGGGGTCCACCCGAACCACAGAGTGTATATATTACCATGAGTTTTTGCCAGCTGTGAGTGGAAAAGGTGCCGGAAAAAGGACAGATGAATCCCCATATATAGATCTCAAACAGACACTGCACCTGCTATTCACCAGCCCAGTGGACAGTTTTGTGCTGAAAACATCTTCGCCATGCATCATAATTGTAGCTAGAAGCGGGAAGAAGCTGTTGTTTTGCTGAGAACAAGGCTTTCAGCAGCTGAGTTTATTTACTCTGGGGGGAAGTGATTTTCTTTTCAAAGCACATTCTGCAGCAACTCTGCAGCAAAAGAAAGAAAACTTTGTGCTTGATGTTGCATCACCTCTAACCCCAACATTTGTACCTTGTTAATTGAGCAGCCACACTCTGCACCACTCTGGGGCTCTGTGCCTCCAGCGAGTCCTTCCCTTGCAAAATGAAATAAGCTGATAAAACCTGCACCATCCGTGTGCTCCAGAAGAGGACATGGACACAGAAATTAGTCAACAGCCATGAAGTGCCGGTGGGCTGCATTTGAGTCCAGGGTTTCACCACAGTACTGAAGAGAGCACTTACCACTGGACACAGCAGAGGTATCCAAGCAGGGGTGGGGGTATGGCAGAGGAACTCCAATAATGCATGAAAAAATGTACAGGTATGGACTCTGCTCCAGCACACCCACAATGATACAAAAGAGGTGGCAGACAGTATCTAAGGTGCCACAAAAATTACATCCAATTGATCACACCAGACACTTGCTTCTCCTCATATTTCTTTAGATTCTGGCTTTCCTCTCCCTGCTAGAGCATCACAGCCTGAGTCTGCTCTGCACTCATTGGCCCATGTGTGCTCTCAGGCATCCACCTGAACCAGAGGTCACCGGCAAACCATTAGAGGAATTACTGCAGCTGTCACTAACAACGAGTGGCAGACAGTTTTCAGGAGCTGTAGGAAGATGGGAAGTGAATGCCCTTCCTGTACTACAAGCATACATGCACCGTATTACCCACTTTGTGATCAAATTAGGCAATGCCAGTGAGGATTTTAAAAAGTATCACATAGAGATAGCAGATACAGCTATCACTGTAGTGGATACAGCTTCACACTTAGCAGTGCAGAAGCGTCTCTTAGATTATTGGTATTCTCCAACTTTAATAACAAGTCACAAACCCTGTCCCCAAGTTTACTTGATTCTTAAGGGCATTAAGTTTCTCATGAAGACAATGTATTCCACATAAGAAGGTGACTCAAATGTAGGAATCAATTGATCTTTAAATGTCCACACCTTGTCTGTAACTTTCACAGACTTAAAACCTTCAATTAATCACACTTTTTAAAGTCATAGCTAGAAATAGCCAATTAAGAGCATCTTAGAAGAAGTACCTCCATCAGAAGATCTCGATGAAACTGAAAGTTCAAGTGCACCAAGTTTCCAAGCAATGGGAGAGGAGTTGGTCCAGGAGGGAACTGCTTGCAAGCTCTTCTCAGCCTGAAAAACTCAACAATTAACAAAAAAATGATCAGAACTATAAAACCCTGAGTTATTGTTAGCATTTCTGAGCTGATTTATCAGCTGATTTATAACTGTCTCTATCAGAAAGGAAGTACTGGAGCTGGGAAAGAGTAATCTTGCTTCTTGTTCCACCAGTTTTGTCTGCAGACTGAGTTCTACAAAGTCTCAGTTCCTTTCCCTCCCTCTGTCCCTCCCTCTTCATCAATGCCTGCCCTTTTCCTGCACCCCATCTATTTGCCATACTAAAATGTACCAAACTGATCCTTGATCAAAAGCACATCTCTCTGCTTACAGCAAGCCTCAGTATGGAAACATGGAATCACTTGTATTCAAGGTATTTTTCCTGAAGCTAGTGTCAGAGAACTGCTGGTGTCTCTTGGGAAATCTGGATTGGAGTGACACCAGGTGAGAGCCCTTGCTGACCACTAGACACAAGATGAGTGAAACTCAGTTTCGTCTGCCTTGGGAACCTTAAAAACATACTTAGTGATTCCTCTTAATTCAGATTATGAGTGTTACCTACAGGCTAGACCACATAGTTACATAGAATATAGTTACAATAATATAGAGTATATATTTGCAATAGGTTAGAGTAGATATATAGTATGTACTTACAACAGGTAAGATTTTCCAGGTGTTTTAAGTCACAAGCATTATTTAAATGTGGTTGTAAATTCAAATTTGCCTGCCAGTACACACAGTTCATACAGGCAAGTGTAGTTACAGACTAAAGATGCAATTAAAAGATGAGGTTTCTACATGTGATTTCTGAAAAACTCAGAAAAACTTTGAAAAACTCAGAAAAACTCAGAAACTTTGGCCTTTAGTGTTCAAACTTTTTTTTCCAGTAAATGGAAAAAATAAGCATTTCACCAAGTAAGCACTAATGACATAGTGCTTAAAAAGTCACATTACAATTAAATAATTTAAAAAATCAGAACATTACAAATTTTATACTCAAAAATAAATTAAATGTGAAATTACAATTCTTTATATAGTTTTGTTTGGTTGGTTTTTTTTTAAATGTAACCTAATGGAAAGCTTCATATACCTTGGCTTATTTCCTACTTTTTTTAGTCAATTTCAGAATCTTGGCTATTATTACCGGTTCTCAGTAAGTTTACGGGACACATTGAAACTCTGTCCTCTGATAATGAAGGGATTCACACTGAGTTTGAAGCACAGATGGGGGAAAACGCTGTGCGCCAGTTACCAGAGGATTCAATCTTGCATCGTGGAGGAAAAGCGTCTTCATTAAAAAGGAGTACGAGTCTGAACAAGAAAGTGCTGTGCCCTCCAACGCAGACATAAATGTGATATTTTGCAAACCTGGCAGCATGAAGAAAGTAATGTGACTCAGTGATAGCCACCCATCTCCTTCAGCTGGCCAAGCTTTGCAGCTATTGTGGGTACACACGTGCCTGTCTTAAACAGAGATGCAGCATGGACAAGTGTCTTTTATCACCTTATCTGTGAATATTATGGGCAACATGATGGGAATTAGGCTGAGGTGGGCTCCATGGCTTTGCTAAAACCAGTGCAAGTCAGGTACCATTGCCTATTACGAGGCTGAAATCAGTAAAACATAAAATCAGAAAAATTTGTTTTTTGAAACCAAAATATCAGTTTCGAATTTTGAAAAATTTTGAAGAAAAGGAAGATAGTTCTGTGTGCAGACAACGGAAGCCAGAAGAAATTACATAAATTTTATGAATAGACTAAATGCAGCCATGTTCGTCTCTTGTCTGTTTAGTCCAGATTCCATTGCTTAATTTTAGATGTTTCATATTGGTATTGTACTAGTCTTAGTATTTTGATATCAGTTAATGAATTCCCTTCTTTCAGAACATGGGTCAGGTTTAACCGGAGTCAAATCACCAGTGTCAGAAGCAGGACGAAGCCAAATGAGCCAGCCAGATGTTAGTTACCTTTCCTTTCCCAGTGTTTTTAAACTTCCCCACCTATCTGAAACCAGATGCATGGATAGTTACTTCCACCAGTGCCTGAGGCCACTGGATGAGCTGTACTGGAAACAAAACCAGGATATTGTGTTGACATGGACCTGTTCGTGTCTGATGTGTCCTCTTCTAGACAGACTATTAGCAATATTTGCTGGGTTTGTGTTTTTGGCAGAAAACTCAGCTTACCTAAAAGATGATAAGCCAAGAAAAGGGCAGTCCAAAGAAGTGGACACAGAGGTAAAACCAGCAAGTTTTAACGAGAGTTATCAGGAAGCCAAAGTTAAGATTTTTAGTGGATTTAAAAGCGCAGTGTAAAGTAAGTCTCAGGAAGATTAGTATAATGCTTGCAAAAGTAAAGCTGTGCAAGTAATGCGGCAATCAAACAAGCATGGTCCTGAAACACTTGAGCAAGCAAAGGTTTAATTTCAGCTCTGGGACATCGATATTTCAATACGAAGAATGAATTGTAACATATTTGGCAAGAGGGAATGTCAGGTAAGAATTAGGATCTCTGAAGCATAAGAACTGCTCATAAACTGGGTACAAAGAAGCAGCCAATTGCCTTGAGTGAGGCTTCAAAGAAATAATATTTAGAAGTGGAAATTGCACAATACATTGCTACGCTTTTTAAATCCTCACCCACAATTGTCTTCAGAAACTTGCAAAATTCACAAGGTGGAATGACTCTAAAACCTGGGAGCATTAAGGCTGGAATTCAGGTGGCACAAAGAGCGAGAAAAAACTATATAATTGATGTTAATATCCAAAATAAAAATGGAAAAAGCAACAGAAATGGGACTGGCACCCCTGATCCTAATTTCTTCAAGACCTTTTGTCACGGACAGTTTGCCTAAGAGAAGAGTAACCTGATGTTCTCTGGGTAGATTACTGAGAACTGCATGATACCTCTATGTAAGGAATAGCTTTATGTGTTTTTCATAATGCTGGAAAATGCAAAGTACCTGGGATCATCTCCATAATTTCTGCATAACAAGCTTGAGGATGCAAACAAAATCCCTCAAAAGGTTAAGAAAATCAACAGGAAAAGACAGTAAAAAGATGTTAGAGGATACATTTTGAAGCCTGACATAACCGGTTTCTTTTTTCACAAAAAGAGGCTGAATATTTTTACATTAGGGTCCTTTTTGTAGGGCAACTGTGTTACTGCTGGTAGTGAGTAAGGGAGGATGTACAAGCCTGTGGGGTAAAAATAGAAGTTCAAAGTCCACAAATAACATCTTTTCAGAAATGTCTGAGAGAAGCATCAGCAAAAATATGGCAAAAAAACTGTAAAATGCAATGCTGATGTTATGAGCTGGAGCAGTTTATCATCTCAATCTCTATCCGTGGTTTCCTCATAGCACATCTAATGACTGCCAAGGAAAGGAGAAGCACAATGACAAGACAGTGATGGCAGAGCACTTCTATGTCAAGCTTAATAAACAGACTCTGTGAGAGACTCCCACAAAGTCTGACAGAAATTAAGCACCCAGGAGTGAGTGTCATAACAGTTTGTCACAAAAAATACATCCAATTTGAAATCCAAGAGAGTTGCAATCAAAGAGCGAATGGCTGAGAAAATACTGCAGACTAATACTGAACATAGGTCAGGAACCGGTCAAGGCAAAGTTAAAGTAAGACCAGTAGCTGGCTGCCCATGTTTTTCACCCCAAGGATATCCAAATAAAGCACTGTGTAGTCATTCCACAGTCTTAAAATTTCACAGAATAGAGAAAACAATCTGTATGATAAAACAGATAAAAGTTACTTGGGTTTTTTTAATTTGAAAATACTACAACTTGGTTGATAAAGCAACAGCATCAAAGTTACTTAAAATGATCTTCAGTCGCTTTAAATAATTTAAGAAAATCTAAAAATGCTGTTTACAAAGCTTGCAAATTTCATGACTGAGAGAAGGGTGAAACTTAGGAAGCCAGATCACTGACAGAGGTGGCAACCATTGCATCTGCTGCAGTGCAGTCAGATGTAAAGTCACACAACATGAAGCAGTTTGTCCCAGGGGAAATGGGAAGACAGAGAGTTAAGTGCAATCTCCTCGAGCTCTGCACAGAGTAGTGCAAAAGTCTTGGCACCAAACCTGCTTCAGCTACAGACAGGCCAAGGACTCAGGCCAGTGCCACTGTCAATCTTGTGGACTGAAGGAGAGAAAGAGGGTTTGGAGGAAATTCACCTTGGAATGGCTGACCAGGAGATCGTAAGTGTGTTCAGACACATCATAGACAAACAAACTCTGAAGCAGAACAATAAGCATCCTCCAGAATAAAGATATTGACCTCAAAATAGCCTCAAATACAGAGGATGGCTCTGAAGATGGTGTTCCATTCAGGTTCCAGCATTCTGAAATGACCTGGACAATCTGCCTTTATGTGTCTGAATAGACACCTGCAGAGAGAGTCATTCTCAACTGAAAGCATCAGCTCTGGGGATTGACTCAACATGGTTACATCTTTTCAGCACAAAAAATGCCAATAATATTTGAGCTAGATCTTTATTTACCTAGGATGATAAGTGTTCCCAGCAGAGAACATTGCAGGTGAGTGCTTCTCTCTTGGCATGCTCTTCACCAGGCTAGCTGCAGATTGTGAGCTTGGCAATCATAAGCATGAGGAGAGAAACATAGTTTTAAAGGGTTGCAGGTGTTTGTACCAGTGGCTGCAAAGTGAGAAGCAGCTTTTCAAACTGGAGAAGACTTGGAGACAAGGAAAGGCTAAGAAAGTTGCAATAATGTACAACAGTGAATGAACAAGGTAATAGATAAAGGTTGAAATACTAGTATGACCCTCACCCTGTCTTTGATTGTCATAAAACAATTTCTAGGAACAGAATGTCAATATCCAGGAGCTTACAGAGTCTATTCTATGAAACCAGGGTTAAAAAACATCAAGATATAAGCACTGACCTAGAACTCCAATGTACTTTATATAATACTAAAAATAAGCAAAGATTTCCCTTCTTTAGTTCCCACTCCAGCAAGTATCTCAAGGTGCTTGATCATTATTAAGTACATTTGACGTGTATCAAGGCAGAGATATCTATTTCTACATATGAAGGCAAGAAATTATTCAGCACTACTACTAATTTTTTATACTTAAAATGTGTAGAGCAGACTTTCTAATCAGGCAAGTATTAGTACTCTTAAATTTACATGGTAGGAATTTAAATGCAAAACATGAAAGGCAGAACCAGCACAACTCAATAATGTATTCCAATTACTACACTCAATTTGTAGCAATGCACTATCCCAGATTATTATAAATGGAGCTGTACCAACTCCATTACCTCCCTCCACCTCACACTTCCTATTGTAATCCTTTGCAGCCAGGTATTTTCAACTCTTCAAAGTCTTTAATTAGGGTGTGGCAAAGACTCAAGCAACAGGAGGCAGAAACCGAGGGAAGAGTGAAAAAGAAGCAGCCACATGGCCATTATGGAGGGTCAGGATGGCTCATAACCCAGAGGAGGTAACACATCCTCTGGCCAAAACTGTGACTGGCAGCTCAGTCTTCAATTACACCATGATTCCTCACAGGCTTTTTCTCAAGCAGAGCTCTTTTCTGTAACATTTTAGATTTGAGAGGTTGATTTAGCAACCTAAATAAGCATCCAAAAATACTTTGGAGAAAGATTTAGAGAGCGTTTCTGTATTTGATTTTCTGTAGCTTAAGTAGGAAAAAAACCCCAAGCACAGAAGGTTAGTAACCCTCCATCACACACTCCTCAATCTACAGCACGGTGGCAGGGGCAGCAGCCCTTTGAAGCATTACACTAATTGCATTAAGCTGCTAACAGAGAACATCTGTTTTATTAAAGTGGCAAAGTGACAATTAGCCATGCATAAAACGCAGGGGCCAGAAGTCTGATTCCTGCCTCTCTTCCCTGTCAAGGAAAGCTTTTTCTTCTCACTGCCAAGGAAAGCTGAATGATGGGAACTTGCACTGCAATAGTGCTAATATGAAGGGAACGGGGGGATTTAGAGTTACACACTGTGTGTGGCAAGAAATTCCCTTCATAATTGAACTTAAAGCTGGGACTGTGCCCTGACAGGCCTTGTTAATCTGTCCTCTCTCAACGTCTATCTCTCTGCTGGGTCTTTGTTGCTTTCCTACCAGCTCCCTGAGGGAGGGAAGGACACATGTAACCAATGCCCCTCTACATTTATCTGAATCGCCTATGGAAGAAAGTACTCGGACAATGCTGCTCACAGCTTTGCCATCCAGCACCTGCCTCCAGGAAATAACTTCCAGCACCTCTGGCAACTGTGCTAGTGTGACTTTCAAGAAAGATGGCAAGCACACTCAGCAGCTTTCAGCATTTGACAATTACTTATGGATCAAAGGGCAAGTTGGGTGGCAGTGATTGCATATTAATTTGTTATACAATATCTAGGGATTAGCAGTTGGTACTGGCAAAGACAATGCAGGTCTTTAGACACAAGTTTCCCAACTGATTGCACATGAAATAACTGCAGTATCCCCAAAATTAAGCAAGAAAAATATATGAAAAAAAATTACCTAATTTGTATTTATTGTTCTAATTATGATATTATTGCTTGTGTAATACAGTAGCAATGTTCAGAAAGGGCCTTTTCCCCAAAAAATATTCCATGAGTGTAGTGATTAAAGGGATTGAGAAATATCACCTGAGGTCAAAACTGTTATTTCTCTTGTAGATATTATGCTGCAAGAAATTTTATTCCTTGCACTAATATTCCTGATAGAGACCTCTGAGTTTCTCACATAAACCGGGAAAGCCATCTTCTACCACAGAAAACAATCTGTATCCTCCTAAACATCCATCACTTTTACATATTGTCACTGCCACCTTCTCTGCATCCTCTGGTTATGTGTGACAGCTGGAGTGAGGATTTATGGAAGAGAGTGGGGATGTCAAACACACATGGGACAACACGAGGTCACAGTTCTGGACCTGGGGACAGAGGATAAAAGAAGTGTCCTCAGAGGCTGCAGAACTCTTGTACAATTGTCAAGAAAGACGCTGAGGTGCTGGAGCGTGTCCAGAGAAGGGAAATGGAGCTGGTGATGTGTCTGTAGCACAAGTCTGATGAGAAGCAGCTGAGGGAGCTGGGTTTATTCAGCCTGGAGAAAAGGAGGGGCAGGAGCGACCTTATCATTCTTTACAACTCCCTGAAAGGAGGTTGTAGTCAGGTGGGGATTGGCCTCTTCTCCCAAGTATCAAGTGTTAGGACAGGAGCAAATAGCCTCAAGTTGTGCTAGGGATGGTTTAAATCGGACATTAGGAAAAATTTCTGCACTTAAAAGGTTGCCAAGCCCTGGCACAGGCTGCCCAGGGAAGTGGTGGAGTTATCATGCCTGGAGGTATTTAAAAGATGTGTAGATTTGGCACTTGGCACATGGTTTACTGGTGGACCTGGCAGTGCTGTGGTAAGAGTTGGACTCAATGGTCTAAGAGGTCTTTTCCAACCCAAACAAATCTATAATTCTATAATTAGAGAAGAGTAGGGACACATTTTGTACTGCTCAGATTCATGGAGTACAGGGCTTTCTTTGATCAGGGAATGGCATTGTTCCAGGAGAATCACTTTGGTCAGCTCTGTGTAAAGTATCCTGTCAAACACGTCATAAAGATAAAAGGCAATTTTAGTCCTAATTGACTCCCCTACTGCAGAAGCTCAACCTGGATAAAGACCAACAAAAAGGTAAAATTGATGGAGAATAGCCATAATTATTTTGTTCAATATTTCCTGGTTTGTTTTGGTTTTGCTTTTTTGGGGGTGGNCTCAAAGTTTTCTCTTGGCAGTACTTAACAGAAAGGAAAGGAGAGAGGCAGAGCAAATGAGATAAATGTTCTGCTTCTAAGCCTCATGGATGCAATTCCCACATTCCAAACTGTATAATTTGTTTTTCCAACGTATGGGCCTGGTCAAATGCCACTATCTCACCTAGAGAAAATGAAAGTTAGTGCAAGGCACACAACAATTCGTGTGGGAGCTTCCCTGGTGTACTGCATTCCCTTACGTGGGAGAGACTGTGGGTACAGAGAAAATCATGAACCTTTTATCTCGACCAGAGAGCAGAAGAGCACGGTCACGGTGAATAATGTCCATGTAATCAAGAAACTGCGCAGACACTGTGTACTACCAAAAGGTCCAAGAAATCTTTTAAGGACATTGTATTGTAGCATTTGAATCTCATCCTCAGCGAGTCCCATGCTGTCGGCAGATGAAGGTGTGATGAACTCCAGCGTCCCCTGGTAACATGGGTGTGTCTAAGGGCAGCTCCTGCTCAGCCGCTGACGGCCTCTGCTGCCCTCTGCCTGGTGCCTCGGAGCTGCTGAAATACCAACACGGGGTCGTTTCGAGCTGTGGAATTCCCGCTTGATCCATGCTGAATTAGCCAGCACGCTTCCTGGCTGCTCTTCATGTTCTGCCTAAGGACAGGCAGCTTCCCTTAGCTGCAGCATCAGACCCAACACACGTCAGGACTAGATCCCTAAACAGGGGAGATCCCTAAACAGGGAGCTCCCACAGAGCCGTGCCCAGTTCCGCCGGGAGCGGCCAATGCCGCGGTAGTGTCAGAGAGTGGCAAGCCTGGAATGCCGTGTACCTCTGCCTGCGGGTCCCGTAATGGCCTGCATTTCTCTGGGATTTTGGTTGCTGTCCATGACTGCTGAAACTACTGATACCCTCAATATTAGGCGTGGGTGGTGACGTTTGTCCCTTCCCAAAACTACCCACAAGTAGGCTAAAGGAAGCTGCCTGTCTTACCTGAGAGACCAGAGTCACCCATAGCTTGTAGTTGTCAGTCCAACCTGAATTTAAAAGACAGAGCTGACACTCATGTGACTGCACCACTGAAATAAGCACTTTTATAGTGCTCAAAAAAGGTACTTCAAAAAGAATATCATATAAAACACTCCAATTGTTTTTTTCATTTTCTCTCTAATGCTCCTTAAAATGCAGCTCTGTAAAATACCATCATATCCTCACCTGACCACAGAATATATTTGTATTATTAGCTCATCTCTAGTCTCATCTGCTGTATCTCATAAACTGTTCAGGGAAAGGGCTGCAATTTTGTTATTGTTATTCCTTTAACATTAGAATCTCACACTGCAGGACAGCAAATAAATTGTTCCTGGAGTGTTTGGCTAAAAATATCCCAGGCTGTGATTTCTTTGCAGATATTAGGAGGAGTTAATAAGCTTTACACTAAGCAAAAGGTATCCCAAACTCAGCTGAAATATTACTTCAAATTAATACAGTTCATTGGGATTTTTTAGTCCAGTGATTTCAATGTAGTAATACAGTTTAAAATAACCTGTCTCAGAAATTCCTAATGAGGAGTTCCTGGTTTTTCCCCTAAGTCTTTTATTCAAGAATATCCAAAGAAAATATTTTAGCTCAAGACAGCAAACTTGAGTTTGAATTCTGTGGCTTTTAGGGGCGTTTTGAGTCACTGCAAAACAGAAAAATATCCTCCTGCTGCAGCTTACTGCTCTGTAGAAACCATAATGATCAAGAAAAAAGATCCCAGAGAAATTTCCCAGAGCAAACTGTGACTCTGGGAAGAAAAGAAGAAGGGAATAATGAGAGATGCTGAAATAGGATTGCTCTCACCTCTTCACCTATGTGACAGTAAAACTACTAAGGAGAAGTATCCATGTTGTGGCACTTTCGCACTTTCACAAAGGTAATAAATCCAAATAAAACTGTCCCGCATTTAAGTTTCTTTGAATTTAGAAAAGTTTTGGAATTCTTACCTTGCTGCAGACATCAGTTTGGATCTGGTGGCATCAAGAAATTAGGCCTTACCCAGGTCTGGTGCTTTTACTAACTTTCAAGGTCCTCGATTAAATATTGAGTAGTACTAGATGCAGGACAGAATCCCATTCAGTGTATCTTTCCAGTTTGACACGGTACTATTCATATGCATTTCCTGACTTTTCCATTAAGTTTTATCCAGCTTCAGATACCCCACATTTCCACAGGGTTTGTGAGATAGTGTCAAAGCCATATTAAAGAGCAGTAAATTACATAAACAGCTTCTCTCCTGAAAACAGACCTCTAGCAATGTCATCAAACAGAACTAAGTAACTTTGACGTTATTTGGTGAGCACTGACTCTGCTTTCCTCCCAGTGCTTACAATTTGATTATTTGCAGGATATTCTGAGAAGTGCAATCAGGCTGACTGATTTATAACACTGCAACTTCTCTTACCTTCAGAAGACAAGGAAATGTTTGACCTTTTCCCATCCTCCACAGGTTTTCATAGATAATTGCTAATAGCTCTGAGGTTGATACTGTTCCCCTAAGTGCCCTGGGATGAATCAGCTCAGGCAATTTGAAAACATCGCGTTTATCTAGCTAATTTCTAACTTCTTCCTAGCCTAGACAGAAATCTTCCCTGAACACCAGTGGTGTTGAATGCATTGGCCGTTTTCATTGACAATAAAAGCCAAAAAAGCCATTAAGTTTTCCATCTGCCAGAGAGCCTTCCTAATATACTGCAGTTTTGAGAAACCACCAGTTTCATTTTTCCTCATTACACTACTTGAAATACAGAATTTGTTCTTTACTACTTATATTTACTTTGTGTTAAAACTTTCAGTGAAAAGGGCACCAGATGAGCATCACAGATTCATGAGGCTCTGAGCCTCCCCAAGAGCTGCATGAACCCAAAATCTTCAGCTTTGCCTCTCTACATTTTCTGTATTTTCCTTTATAGCCAGATCTTCCCCTGTATGCTTGAGTAGATGCAAGCACCGCTACAAAAATGGAGCCTGAGGAACACATGAGAAATAACATACAAGCAATGAAAAATAGGGAGGAATGGAGATGTGTGTGTGGGAAGTTATCTCCAAGACACCCCTTAAAGCTCAGTAGCCTGATTGGAGGTGACACCACACAGCCAAAGCTGAGAGGGTTGGCACATACTTCGTGAGTGGGAGCTGGGTTTCTGTCAAATCTGCTCCCAGCTTCGTTGGCTTTCTGTGGCAACATCAGCCAGGCTTTAAAAAGGCTTTTAAAAGCTCAAAAAGACCAGGCTTTACTAGAAGATGAGGTAAAGTGACTCACTTTTAAAATAGGTCAGGCAGGAACGGAAATGCAAAGGCTCTGAAAAGCACAGCTCTCCCATCTTGGTGCTGTGATTTTCCCTCTGACATCCTGCTGCTGCCATGGCTCATGTGCTGGGCTCTCATCCCCTGGACATTTCTGCACAATGGGATAGAAATCACCCACAAGCAGCTCCTGTCACAGACAAGTACCAATAACGTGCCCACATACGAGGTGCAGTTTCCCTCTGAAGCGCCCTGCGTGTCTCCTCTTGCACACCTGCACAAGTGGTGTTTATGCCACTTGGTTTGGGTTGTGCCATTCCCATGGGTTCAGGCAACTCAACCTGCTCCAGCTGCATGCAGGCTGTCCTGGCCATGATTCCATCCCAGGCTCATTTATGAGCTTCCCTTTCAGAAGGATATCTGGGGAAGCACGTGGCCATCAGGAGCGACACCATCACAAAGCAGTGATGTTAATGCTTGTAATGCTACTGGTGTTTCCAGCTTTGTTTCTAAGCAGCAATGACAGCTCCAACATCCCCAAACCATGGTGGTTTCAGCTTTGCCTTATCTCCCCATGCACACATGCAAATCCACACAGACTTTGACATCAGTTTTTACCAGGGCACAGTCTTCTGTCACATAAAATGTCAGGATGTGATCTTCCATATTTCACTAGTGCTATCCTGCCATTTAATTTAATAACAGCTAAATATCAAGTGGTTACTATTTTGATGCTGTGTTCCATCAGCCATTGAGTTAGAAATAATGAGACAGGTCTAAATTTGTGATTCATGGTGAACTGCCAGAACTAATCTCAATCACACAGTGGATGACATCGAGTGATAACTGATTTAACAGATCAGCTGTTCATCTCTCCTGTCCTCTCTCACAGAAACAGGAACATTAATGAAGGACAAGTTCACTTACACTTTACAAGACTTTTCCAGACAATATAAATACTTCACATAGGAACCAATTTTTTCCTTTTCTGCTAATTGTAGACTCTTTAATTGCACATGACTAGTATTTGTGGACATGGCAAGCCTTTGTGGCTTCAGGAAGCTGAGCTGCTGAGGTGTTTAAAAAGTATCTTTAGCATTTTCCAAGAACATTTTTCAGTTTACCATCGTCTCTAACCAAAGCAGGTTCCTCACCCAAACTGCCCCTTGGGAAGTCCTTGCACCTGGTGTAGCAGCCTCCCAAGTGCTGATCCTAACAAGAGTCAGCCATGGCAGTAAACAGTTGCCCCATTAGAAAAGATTTTCCAAAAACTGACTTGTCCGACTTTTAAAATGCTAAAAGTATGTGCCCTAAAAGAAATATTCACTCTGTATCTTCACTCTTCACCAAGTTTCTACCTACAACTTTTCAGTGCTGGACTCAGTTGTTCTCTGCCAGGTTTCAAGATGCCTTACACATTTTCTGCTGCATCAAATCTAAAAATTCTCAGTGCGCTGTAAGTCATCTATAAATAAAACCAATTGTTAATTTTTCCTTCATATCTTTTATTAGTGACCATCAACAAAAAGTTGACTGAAATGTTACTATTGATGATAGTGACATGAAGAGGCAGAATTTTGCAGGTATGTTTTCCCAATTTGCTTTTGGAAACAGGATAATGAATGAATTCATTATCAGAGATAATGAATGAAATTTTGAAGTTGGGCAGTCAGTTTTGTCATTTGCTCAGCAGTGTCACAGATTTATACCTGCCAGGCCAGACAGCAACTGCAAGATGCCTTTATGGCTGAGAATGATGGAGTCTTACGGATCAAAAGAATTTTTACCACAAAAAAAGAGAACCTTCATGAGCAAGTAACAGGGTCTAAACAAAATTATCTACTGTAGACAGCAGGTGGCTTTTGGACTAGAAATTCAAATCCAAGACAAAAAGCATTATATGGTCTCAAGAGATACATTCAGAAAAATAAGATGTTTCATAGATGGTCTATGGCACACTGCACATATCCAGCCTAGCGTGGAATGGCACAAACCCTGTAGGGGTGGGGCTGCAGTGTGCCCCCCAGAATGGGCTCAGTGTTGATCTTGGTCACTCCCTCGGGGAGCCGGAAGGTGAACGCCCGCAGCAGGCTGGCAAAGAAAATGAAGAGCTCGGTCCTCGCTAAGTGCTCCCCCAAACACACCCGGTGCCCTGCAGAGGGAAGAGGGAAAGGACAGTGAGTAAATAAATCTGACCCCGACAGCAACTGTATTCATCCTTACACACTGCAAAGGTATTTTTGCTGAGTCCAGAATTTCTGTAGGACTTAATGCAATCAATGACACAAAGCTTCATGTAATTCTTCCCTCAAAGAATTTTATCTGCAGCTATAGATAACCGTGTAACCCTTCTGCTCCCTTCAATTACCTCAAAAGCCTCATCTTCATTTGACTGACAACTTTAAAGGAATTCATTCCATCATGTAAATGAAGAATAAGGACCAACTTTTCCTGGGAGGTTGCATGTTCTAGTGTTGAATGCATAAAGAATCAAGAGGACTGCTTAAAAGTGCTTTCCATACATACGTCTGGTATGAAATGAGTGCCTGAAATCAATAGCCACAATCATTAGCAGAGAATTACCTTCCAAAAACAGAGCAAGGTAGATGTATATGTTTGTCAGGACACATCTGATTTTCCATGTTAATATTTGTTCAGTAGAACAAACTACTGTTATATTACTTTCGGTAACATATTACCGAAAATAATCATGTTGATTTAAGCACTGTTTTCCACAAAAAGGTTTAGAATAGACAACCAATAGGTTTTTAATAGACAACTTCATTCTACAGTCTCAATCCAAACTGTTGTGCTGTAGCCCACTTACCTATTGAGAATGGTAAAAAGGCTTCTTGTGCCACAAAGTTTCCGTCCTTATCCAAGAAGTGACCAGGGTTGAACTGTCGAGGTGTTTCCCACTGCTCTGGGTCATACAAAGATGAAGCAATATTTGGAAGAACTATTGTACCCTGAAAGGAGAAAAACACTCATTCTGTTCCTTGTTCACATTCAGACCATGACCCAAAGGCATTCAGCCCCACTTCTATTGAGGAGAATACCGTGGCACAAACAGATTTTAACCCACACCTTGCTCTACTGATGCAGGAAAGGTCTGTAGCAACTGAGAAACTGTGTCTGTACCTTTTTGAGGGGAAAGCCAAGCAAGGTTGTGTTCCTCACACACACCCTGGGCATGCCAACCGAGATAATGTTGCTGAAGCGCTGGATCTCGTGAACCACAGCGTTTGTGTAGGGCAGTTCTCTCCGATCCTCATAGCAGATTAACTCGGAGGGACCCAGAACAGCATCCAGCTCCTTCTGCACTTTCTCTGTGGAGAAATATTCACTGTTTCAGGTAGAAAAACATATCAAGTATTTCCACTAATTTAGTTTTCGAAGACGTTTCCCATTTAGAACTATGAGAACAACACCACAATTAATATAGAAATTAAACTTTTTATAAGGAATATTAAAGTAGCAGGATGCTCCAACAGCTTGAACATATGAGAACTCTGCTTCTGCGTCTGAAGTTATTTGATTGTAGATTAAGAAAAGACATTTGTTGCTCAAAAATTTAAAACGAATTGTTGCCTTACTACCACAAATCCAAGGGATAACAGATTTATCGTTGGGTTTTCTTTTGCCTAGGTGCCTCAAACACCTACAGCCAGTTAGAACATTAAGCTCCCAGCTCTCTGAAATTTAAGCCAGGTGAGTCTGAGCCTTAAAAGTCTAATTCCTGTTAAAAGGAAATGGTTCTTACATAGGGTGTCTGTTAAGTGAAGCAACGCCAACTAGAACAAGGTCCAAATACTATTAAAAAAATTGATCTACTGCTTGGCATCTGCCTTTTTATCAAGAACAGCATGTTTTAAATTACTTATTGCATAGGAGTCTTGGAGGCATTACCAAAAATAAAACCTTTGACTTATAAACTTCAAGAGAGTACACACCTAATAAAAATACCTTAGATTTTTAATAAATTATCCTGTTTTTTCCAGGCCTTTTGAAGCAAGAGTAAGACGCAGGGAAGTCCATTCTGCATTGATCAGTCTGTGCCCATTCACATCAAGCCTGCCCTGTGACTGCCAGCAGTCCTTCATTAAACTGACAACAGAAATTTAAGCACCTTACAGAATTTAAAATGCATATTCAGAAATATTTTTAAGTAAACTTCCTTCTATGAAAAAGTATCTTGCAGAAGCACATGACTACTTGAGAATCCAGGTAGTTTGAAGTGATCAGTCACTGCATAATATAAACACACATTTCTATTCCCGATTCAGTGAGGAGGCAAAAGGCCAAACTTCTCCTTATGGTACAGAGTGGAACACTGTCACTGGATGTCAACACAGGCAAAGTATGAATGGGTTCAAAAAGAAGCCACCAATTAATTAAATGAGGACAGAAATACTGGTGTTGGCTCCTTCTGAGAGCCTTGATGCAAGGTATTACTCAAGAAGCCCAGGAAGGATCACTCTGCACATACTCTGCTTTCCCAAATATGTGCAAGGTATTATATTTAGCTAAATAAAATTATACAGGTGAGTCAGGGCTTTCATAACCTTAATTAGAGCGATAACAAAACATGTGATAACATGAGATTAAGCAGAATTTCTTGTCTGACAGCTACAAGTTGACCAAATTTTTCTTCATCTGTTTCATCCATTTAAAATCCTGTTCTCCTCTGAGTATTTGCACATATTCTGCAACCTAACTGTGAGATTTCTGTTATCCAGCATAAGACATCCTTCTTCCTTTGGTTTTTATTCAGTGCTCTGTGAAAGGGATTGGTGGTTATTTAAAAACTAGACTCAAAACCAAACTTCTTAAATACACATAGATGTAACAGAGGAGCCATCTGTTGCCACTCCTGGCTGGAATAACTTCTGTTACAGGAAACTCAAGTACATGACAGGGTTAATTTAATCCCTGGATCTGCTGATGCTGCCTAGGGCAGACCTATAAGTACTAAAAAGTACATGTGCCACTGGGCATATATCAGTATCTAGGAATAATCTCTGATTCAGGAAAATGTTATGACTTGTTTTTTCTATTGCGTGGGAGATATTTGTGATGGGCTTATCTATTCACCTTGGATGTCTGGATTTACCACCATATAGAGCAGGCCCCAGTTCAAAGTAGTGCTTGATGTCTCTGATCCACCCAAGAAAAGGTCGTTTATAGAATAAACCATGTTGTCCTCATTGTATGTTGACCTGGGTTCATCTTTGGACTGCAAATGATAAAGAAAGTTAGAGGCTTATACATGAAAGTTAGAAAAAACAGAGTAGGACTAAATGTGATTTTATAAGTGGTTCCAAGTTGCAGTGTCTTCTCCTTATAGGACAGTACAGAAAGACTGCTAAGGAATGTTAGACACCACAGATGACTATCAACACAAAAATTAGCATTTCACAAACAGACAAGCCGTGTTTATTCCACTCTTAATCATGAAGCTAAATCACATGTTCTTTGCAAAAAAAAAAAAGGGTTATTGTCTTAGTGTGCAAATAGTGGCTGATTTAGAATGTTTCATAAGGAAATCTTCCTCTAAAGATGTGTACCAGTGTGTCATTCTTCATGTCTCAAGTCATAGTCTACCACTTAGTTGTTCTACCAAGCAATAGTGACCAGACTGTGAACACTGGGCTGAGTAAAGTTCTTAACCTGTGGCGTTCAGGTTTCTTCTACACAAGGGCACAATGACTCACGTACAGCTGCTCTGGGTTTTTACAGTTTTCAATTAGAAGTGTGAGGATGTGTATGTATACACTGAAATTATAAAAGAACACGGTTGTGGTTTGGGGGAATTCATGTTCTATATTTAGGAAGGTTATGCTCAGGGGTGTTGAACCTTTCTTGCCAGCGAAGCAATTGAAAAGAAGGAGGGATGTTTCTCCCTGCTGTAATATTATCTAATCCTTTTTTATTACCCGTGTGCATCTATTACAGACAGTTCATTTTTTTTAAGAAACCAACTTGGATGATTTCCACCCAGCAGAGTCCCAGAAGAGCTCACTGAAACAATTTCTGGTAGACTGATGTTCAAGTCTCATAAATCCTAGAACAGCAATGAAAGGCTTTAGAAGCAGTCAAATGCTTTGGAAGGCCAGGTATGTTACTGTGTTGGTATCAAAAAAAATTTAAAACAAGAGGATCCAAGGAGCTAGAAGCCATTTAGGCTGACATCCACACTGGACATAAGAATGTAGCACCTGACGTGGGAATTGATCAGTAAAGCATTATCAGGGAGAAGTAGGTGAGTGCTGCAGCCCAACAGGTTGTGGCTGCCTCTGTTGCTGCTACCAGCACATCAGAGTGGTGAAGGGGACACTGGCTGTCCCTGCAGGACAGCACTGCCACCAGGAGCAAGAGTCACTGCCCACTTCCCCAGGGCCTTTGGCTCTCTGGGCCACCCTTGCCTTGCCACCCTCAAGTAGCACCAGTCTTGTCTTGCCGCTTCCTCCACTTTCTCCTTTTCCTTCCTGTCACCGAGCAGAACAGGAGGAAAATAGCCTGCTGCAGTGGAGGAGAGGAGAAAGGAAAAGTGATTAAGTGGATGTAAAAGTCACAGAGGAGAAGGGCAACCGCTAGTCCGGGGATCAGGGCTGGGATCCAGTTCCCAAGAGATTCCCAAAGTGATCCTGGTATGGTCTAGAAAAGGGAGAGACCTTGTGCACGGCTCCTACAGCCCTTCACAGCCCTGCAGATTCCCACCTACCTCTACTACACCTGCCTGGCCAAAATGCCCTTATTTGTCCCAGTTCCTTTGTCTGTTGAAACTTTACTGACCCTGGCACTCTCCTCGTCTCCAGCCTTCTCAGAAACACTGCTGACTCCTAGGTTATTTCTCCATAAAATGCTCTCAGAATCCAACTGTCCTCTTGCAAATTCTCTTGGCAAACCTTTACCAGCAAAATATCGTATCCAGAACATCCCACTCTGTCTTCCAAAGACTTTCCCAGTTCTCTTGTTGTTCTCTTAGTAATTCAGTATTCTTTCCTGGAGGCCTTCAATCATTTTGCAGCTTGTGCTAATGAAGAAAAAATGCAGTGTATTAACCTGCCCTTTAATGAAAGGATTGCAAGGTGCTGTGGCACGTCAATGATCAGAAAGGATTTAGCAAGATCCTGGTTATTGGATTCACATTATGATGTCTAGAAAGGTAAGAGATTGTGATGAGTCAGCCTGGTTGTGATGATTCAATGGTCCATGTTGACCTTGTCCCCCATGCCTATGTGACTGGGCAGAACAAACTTACTTTTTCAATGTGATCCAGGTAGAAGTCAATGAAATCCTGCGGTTCCTCTGGTGTCCCACGCTCTGTGTGCATTCGGATCTCTCTCCGTGTAAAGTTGCTCAGGACATTATAATAAGCCAATGCCTTCTTATGAGGCCCAGGGAGACGGCTCATCAGCCAGGGGAAGATTTCATAGAGCTGTGGGAGTAACACACAAGAGGTCCTGCAAAATCTCTGTCATGAGAAAATGCACTAGAAAGGCCTCCTACAAAGAGAGGTAATATTCCTGTTACCTTGGAATTAGAGCCTCATTAGTAAAATATCCTGACAAAGACTGTGCTTGGGTTTTCAAGTTGCAAAAAGTAAACTATGTGATTTCTAGTTTTGATGGTAAGATTCAGAGTTCCACAGGCTTTCAGCTCAATCACAAGCCAAATTAGAATTATTATAACTAGAATGAATGGTATTCATCTACGCAGTTATTCATGCCTTCAATTGCTGTGAACTGCATTCAGGCATTTTAAAAGTGAGCTCCTGCCCTCCAGTGGAGAATACCGGGAAGAGAGAAGCAAAAGTTGGAAACTCCTCACCAGGATGCTTGCCAAAGCAAGGACTGGCTCCCGGTGACTGCTTTACAGGCTGGGTAGCCCTCAAAGTACTCTCTACCAATCGAGCTCTCTAGGTTCCTCCATGAAATTTCAAATATCCGAATCCCAGAAAAGCTAAGGAACCTGACAATTTTAAGTACTCTCCTCTAGAAAGAAAGAAAAGGTTAGCTGACACAACCAGATTATCTTTTTCCTTCTGTTTGACCATTTGGGAAAATTCGGCCTAAGAAATAGCTGATTTCTACCTATTCTGATAGCTAGAAAGTTAATTCTGATTTCCAGCCTACACTTATGCGTGGGTAATTTGTATATTCTTGTATCTGCGAGATACACCATTCTCTTAATAGTTCTTTTTCTGCTCAAAATGTGATTCCATTGTTTATTTATCAACAGAATTTTTATCCTTTCTCAGCCTTCATTTTGCTGAGCTCTTCTCATTCTCTCTTAATCACACTACAGAAAGCATGTTATTAGCTGTTCACTGGAGTGTGGTTGAATTAGATAGACTATACCTGTGCCTTCTTGGGAAACCAGTTCTTATTGCCAGACATCCAATTATCAATTAATGATTGCCTTATCCCAAAAAAAAAGTACTAGTCCAGTCTTTGGTAAATTCATGTAGAACTTAATATCCTTTTTGGTTAGTTCCATCTCTGATATATTTTACTTGCAAAATGTGTTCAGAAGCCTTAGATACATCTGTAGTCTGACTAATCACATAAAGTTGCCCAGATTACAGGCATTCCTACTCCCAAATGTCTGCCCTCTCCAGCTACTATGACACTCTAACCGTAAGTGGAATTTAGCTGTCAGTGTTCAAGACAGGAACTGAGTCCATCCACCTTCCTGGGTACCTGCCAAAAACTCCTCCTCCCTTTATGGAGAGGCCCAATCCACAGTGTCCCCCTGTTCAGTGCCTGACAGCATGAGATCCAGATAAGAAATGGAGGTGTGGATGCTGCAATATCCACTTTTTTTGCGTAATACTGTACACTTGTTGCATCTGGGAGATAGGGAGATGGTGGCCATCCCTCTGGAATGGCTTGAACCCCTGTTCTTATTTCCCCAACAGTATCTTATTCACTGAACTAAATCAAATCAAAGCCAGGATAGGAAGCAGAGAAGAAAAGGAGGTGTGTTCTGTATCCTTAAAGCAGGTGTCACCTGCCACCACCACACCCAACTTACAGGACCAAAGATAAACTAAGGAAAAGGGAAACTAACCATAACTCAGTGAGAAGAATGCTCCATGGGATGTGGGGAGAAATCTGTATTCCAGGAATTGCTTATGTGTTCTATATTAAAAAGTTAGTCATAAGATGTATGGGACAACTTGAGCAGTGGAACCAGAACTCCCAGGAAATTTTTGATTACTTCTGTGCAAAGCAGGCCTCTACTGTCAGATGGATCCTTGACCCCCAGATTGTTTGATTGCCAAGCTTGCAGTTGTATTTGCTGTCTCAGCATTTCCTGCCTTCTGATGCCTGTGCCTGGAGCTGCTGCTTACTCAGGGTGAAGGAATGGAATTTCTCTGAGAAATCTTCAAGTCTGTCTCATAGAAGAAATGGAGATAAGTAGCCACAGGCAAAACACTTTGGTATTTGACTCATTCCTCTCTCTGTTGACTGTATATAAAACAGTGTCTAAACTTGGCATGTGAATCACACTTTCAGACCTGACATTTAATATTTAGGAATTATGATGTGCAGTGCAGGAATCTGTGGTGCACAGGGGTTGAGAAACCAAGTAATAAACATGACCCAGGAGCAGTCCATGAACACGTGCCCTATTGCAAAGATTTAGGGACAAACTACCACAGTACCCAAACGCAGGACAATGAACACAAATGCCCAAGGCTGGCATGTGGGACTTCACCATTATGCTTTGAGAGAGTGCATGCCCAGTAAAACTGCGTGGGGCACCACTCACCCATTCTAAAAGTTTTGCCTGACAGATAGCTCTTGAATCTGCAGTTCTCACTCTCTGTCTTGTTCAGAAAAATACAACAGATCATTCACTTACATGGTGAATAAAGCTGCCCCCAAATTTGAAGATATGTTCTGTAGCTTTAATCAGCTCGTGAAAGGTCTTATCCTCCCTGGAGAAACGATGTCCAAACACAACAGCACAAATTACGTTTGAGACAGAATGGACAAGAGGGAAAGAAGGATCCACAGGTTTCCCTGCAACCATAATAATAAATATAACTGTTAATGTTTCCTGCTTTAGTAAAATGAGAGAATCCTCTAGGTTACTCACAGAACTTTCAAGAAAGCATTGCATTTCACAGAGAAGCAGCAATATTCTTTCAAAATGGCAGTATCAAACTGATTCCTCACAACCACTTTGCAATCCCATAAGCCCAGGAATGTGTGGCACCATGAAGAAATGCCAGATGTGTAAAATACTGCATTGTATGCTAGAGCAAATTTAGAGGTAAGGAAAAAAAAATCTATGCAAATTTGCTTTCTGGCAAAATCAAAATATTTCTCAAGCATGGGAATGACTGAGAACACTGTGGACAAAAGGAACCTGAGGGTAGAAGAGCAAGAGAGGCAGCTTTATTCAGCAAGGACGCAGAGGCATGCAAGGCTACTGTGTTTTGTCTGACCTTGCTAGAGATGTACAACCTCCAGTAAGATAAAATGCTGTAAATTCCTTCCAACCAATTGTGTCGACAATATAATAACTAATTTTAAAGCAGTTATTTGAAACCTAATTCCAAGAAAACTATTTTTTGACTATGGAATATATGGCCATAAAAAACTGTGTATGTATTGATGAAACTGCCCAACAGCCAAGGCACAATTCTGATTAGCAACTTACTGTTCTGGGCTTTTTGCCCTGCATACATGGTCACATCTCAATCTCTCCTAGTTCTTCAACCATGGGATTTGGCTCAGTCTAATTATTTTTAATTGATACAATGCTAGGCACAGCATGTCCTGATTTATTGTGCCTTTGCATGATGATCAGTATTGGGAAATCCAGCTCACATGATCCTAACTGGGTTGATCAGGGTAGAATCTTGTAATGAAGACAAGATTCCCGTCAGTGCTTTACAGGGTGTGTAGGAATGGCATTACAAGGCTTAATTCATCAGCATTGATTTTGTCTCTAAACTTCAGGCACCAGCACCATAAAAGAGCCAAAAAATGTGCCCTTGAGACGCAGGCTAACATAATCCTGGGCTGCATTAGGAAATGAATTGCTGGCAGGCCAAGGGAGGTGATCCTTCCCATCTAATCAGCACTGGCAAGACCCAACTGAAGTGCTGGGTCCAGCTCTGGACTCCCCAGTATGAGAGACATCAGTGTATTAGAACGAGTTGAGCAAAGGGCCACAGGGACAATTAAGGAATTGAAGCATCTGGCATAAGAGAGGCTGAGAGAGATGGATTGTTTAGTCTGGAGAAGGAAAGGCTTATGGAGATATCTAAATATGTATAAATACCTGAAGGAGGGGTACAAAGAACACAGAACCAGACTTTTCTCAGTGGTATCAAGAGAGGCAACAGGAAAAAATGTAAATACATTAAATTCTGTGTAAACACAAGAAACGTTTTTACTATAGGGCTCACTGAACAGTGGAACTGGTTACCCAGAGAGGTGGTGAGGTCTCCATTGCTGCAGATATTTACAGCTCAGCCCTAAGAAACCTGCTCAGATTGACCTTTCTTTGAGTAGGGGTTAGACTAGACCATCTTCAGAGATCCCTTTCCACTTAGGGTGTTCTATAATGTAAATAATATATAAGCTCCAGTTTTTCTTCTCAATTTTAGTAGTTTTGTAAATAATTTTGAGCAAGAATAGCTTGTGTCCTTGAAAACACAAGAGGGACTGGGGGCTTTGCATTTTCAGTCCTTTCCACACAGACACTGTAAGACCCTGAACACTCTCTTGTGGAACAAAAGCTGCCCTCAGTTTCAGGACAGGACAGAGAAGTTCATACACTGAAAACATCAGACTAATGACAAAAATGTATTGATATTTATTGCAGAGATACCTTTCATACTTGCAAAGAAGTCTACCAGGTAGTGGGCTTCTTCTTGAACTCGATGCTCCAGACCTCTTTTCCCCAGACCAAGGTTGCGTAAAGTCCTCAGAGCAAACCTTCTCTGCTGCTTCCAGGTGTGACCAGTTGCCAACATAATTCCTGCATCCATTAAAGGAATAGCTCTTTATCATGCTAATATTAATCACAGACAAGGACTTCATTAAAGGATTTACTAAGCCACAGAACGTAATTAAACTGTTTCATTGCCTTCGAAGAAAAAGGCACCGAGGAACAGCTGTGACCTGTAATCATGTTGGCAGGGCTGAAATGGGCAAATTCAACTGGATAATAAGATGACTTGCAGGATTAACTTTGATCCCAGACAACCAGATACCTCAGGATATCTCAGCTGCTTCTCTAGATGCTCTTTGCAGTGCTTGTCTCACATTCTCTGCTGTGCCTGAAGCTCACCTGAACCAGGGTAATGATTCTCATGAAGGGAAAAGAAGAAAGAGTTCTGACTGTCCACGGTCAGGGAGAAAAGTTCCTGTCTGCAGGGCAGGAAAGTTTGGTATTTAGGCTTTGTGACAGGCTTTGGGAATTTCTAGTGTGGTTGGTGGTATGAAACCTACAACAACATTGAAACAGAAGCACACTGAACTTCTAGGTGCAACTGTGCCAGCAGGAAAATTCTCACAAGAGGAAGGGAATGGGAAGAAGATCCCACCAACAAACTCACTCTTCAGTGGAAAATGTCATAGTGGGAGGCAGCTTGTCCAGTACAAGGAATTGGGTTGTTTCCTGCTTTTCCTCCATTTCTCTGTGGCACAGCTTACCATTGCCTCACCTCATCCCCTCTGAATCTGCCCCAGTGAGTATTCCATAGAAGGTATTACGAATCCTTTTCCTCTTGCTAGAATTTTCCTCCAGCTACTCCCCAAAAGCTATTTCACCTCACTGTACCTTGCAGTTCACCTGGCAGTCATTCCTCACAGACAAACCCTGCCTCTGTGGTACCTCTGAAAGTGGTCACAAGCTACAAAAGAGCTGCAATTTGCCAAGGTGACACTTCTGTGCACTGTTTATGTCAGGAAAATCTCACCCTTTCCTTTGGCCATTGCTCTGAATAAAGGTGACACCAGCCTCCCAGAAACATCTTCAGGGTGTGTGGTCATGCCATCCTTCACTGCTTGAAATCCATTAAGTACGACCACTGGGGCCCATCCGAACCATAAGGTGAATATGTTGCCATGAATTTTTGCCAGCTAGAGATGGGAGAGAAGCCAGGAAAGCACAGATGAAATCCCACACACTGCAAACAGAGGATGAACCTGTTTTTGCACTGATTACAAGACCAGCCCTAAGGTGGAGTGATGTTCTCCATCTTTCCCAGCAGAATACAATTATCACTGAGAAAGCATGAATGTCTTTTCCAGCATTCACTGTTGGAAACACCTGTGTATTCTCACTTTTCAGAGCCACAGGCCTATGTCAAGAAACATTATGTACCTTTTACTACTGTATATAAGCCAAGGCTCAGTTCACAATGATTCATGGGATAAAGGGTATTTTCTATTTATTAATTTATTTCAAGAGGGTTTCTATAACTTGTACAAGTAGAGTAGCACAAAAGAACACAGAGCTGTCAGAGGACTAACTAGCTTAGAGGCTGGACTTTCTTCTTTCCTCCCATCTGTTTTTGATCCTGTCAATACAAACAAGCTCATACACACAGAGTGCAGGGAAGTATCTATTTACTGCTCAAGCTAGAGAGTGGCAGTGCTCAGAAAGCTACAAATCCAAGCTGTGAAAGTAATTTTTTTTAATAGTATTTTTTTCCCTAACTCCAAATCTGATATATCATCCCTAAAGGTATTTAATCCTAAATTATATCCATTTTCACACGAACTCATCAAATTCAGTTGCAAGGGATGACAGAAGAATATCAAGTTTCACATGAGTTTCAGTAAAAATCAGTGTTAAAAGGGGATGGGTTTAAACACCAGAATGATTTTCACACATTCAGAAATTCCAATACCAGATTTCTTAGCTTGGCAAACTACTTTACACTGCAATATCTTTTTCTTATTTCAACAGCCAAACCAGCAGTTCTGAACCAAACCAAGTGTGGTATCACAGTGGCCAGTTAACAGTTACCGTACCGTACTTACCAATGTAGTTTTGGGAGAGGGTGCTTTCACGTAGCAGACAACATGAGAAAGGAGAAATCACAAAGACTTTTAGACAATTAGGAGTATCTGAAAATAAGTACCTTCATGAGGAGATCACGATTAAGCTGAAAGTTCAGCTGTATCAGCGTCCCAAGGACGGGGAGAGGGACTGGTCCGGGAGGAAACCGTCTCCGCACTCGCTGCAACTTTAAAAACTGCGTAATTAGAAGAAATACAGCCACTGCTACAAGAGCTTGACTTATGGTCAACATTTTAGCATCTGCCTTTGCCGGCTTGCCCTCATCCAAAATTGTCTATTGAAGCTATTAAGGCTGGTTGCTAAACCGGTTTCTTCATAAGAGCTTGAATTTGCATAATAACTATTCCCCACCTCTAACCCTCCCTCCTTATTATCAACCACTCCCTTTTTGTTCCATTTATTACATTCTCATGCTTCAGCATATTAATAGATGCACACCTTTCTTCTTCTCACCCAGGTTATACTTATCCAGTATGGATCACAGGATTTGTAGGAATGGTGCCTTAAAAGACTAGGGCCAAGATTTTCCAGGCAATGGAGATGCACATAAATTCTCCATCTAGTTTTTCTGAGACAATTTTGAATGGTGTGTGTTCCTACAAATACTCCAGGAATGCTTTTAGAAAAGCAATAGTCATACGTACAAATTAAGCAGGCAAATGTAAGTGGATATTAAATCTTAGAGTTTTTAAATTGGTTTGTAAATATTCCATGTACACGTTATATCTAGTAGTGGCAAGGCTGATGGAAGTTAAAAGCCCACATTTATCTTAAGATACATATACAACTATCTAATGCTTAATACAAAAAGCAAAATTTGTTACACTTTTGAATGTAATTGGAAACATAACTGGATCGATGTATGACCTCACTTTTTTTCCTAACCTGTTAGTACTAGGTAAACTCACAGAGGGTTTTATCCTGCTTCTGCATTTCCCTTTTCAATCTTAACATAAGGTGGATACCCTATATGATTTGAGAAATCATTAGAAAGTATGTGAGATAAATAATGCATATTCATAGAGAAAGTACATCTAGTATTAAATATACAGATTTAAAAGACAAAAATTTTAAAAACATGGGAAAAACCAAGTAGAGATCTTGAGCTACAACCAGAAGGAAGGGCCCCAGCAAGAGCTAGTCATGACATGAGTGTGGATCCTTGGGGAATTGAAAACAGAGTCTGTAGCCAAGGCTCTTTGCCAAGCCTCAACCCTGGCAGGAACCACAAATACAGCACCAGGGCAGTTCACATGCTGCAATCAGACCATGGAAACCTCACAAGAGGGATCCTGGGCACCACATAACGATGACCATTGCAGTCCCGTGTTACAGATCCAGATTGTAATGCTTCCCTGTCAAAATTGCCTATCCCTTGAGAGCAAAGCACCTGTAAAACAAACATGTTTTCACTAACTTTCTGAGAAAACTGCCAAGACTTGTGCACCAGCTCACTTCTTGCAAGCTCCCTGTCTTTGGGACAGAAACTATTTCCAGATTTCATGGCTCTGGAACATGGAAGACCCTTATCCAGAAAGAACAGCCTGGAGTCTGCCAGCCCACAGTTTACAAACCTCCAGGTCAATTAACCTCCAACCACAGCTCTTCGTTAACGCTAATGCATAACTGATTAATGTGTACTAACCAAGGGATGTTTGTAGGTTTCCACATAAGCTTTGTTTGTGTACACTAAAAAGGTGTTTTTCAAGACAAACATTTCTAATTTATCTCTCTCCTTCAACAGGGAAAATAAAATTCTCTTTAAGAAGAAATTTGATAAGTTTTGCCTCCTCTGTCTCCAGTGTAATCTCACTTCAAATTCCCCAGTTTATCAGAACTTGTAATTTGGAATCAATATAATTCACTCACCGTTCTTTTAGATATTAGAAGATTTTTCCATCTAAATGATTTTTCATCAGGAAAAGTCATTTTTGTCCACTCGAAGTTAAGCCCCAGTGCCTTCACCCCAAAAGGGCTGCAGTCTCACACCTTTAGCCAGTGTTCAGCTGGAGCCAGCCTGGAATATGGTTCTCTCACACTGGAAAAAGAAGATGACTGTGGATTGGTTCAGATCTGAGGCATGGGATTCATCTTACTTTATTTGATGGAAAATGTATTTATGAGATGGCCAAAGCTCCATTTTCTTAATAATTACTAAATGCAACCAGCAACAGCACTTCTTCAGCACTATCTACCAGGTATTCTTTAGGATTAGTTATTTTTAACTTGCTGAAGGCAAGCAGCTGCTGCCTCCCCTCCTGGATCTAGATGGATACAAATGAACGATTCTCGTACCAGTGTGGAGCTGCTGCCAGGGGGAGGTTTGCAGGTCCAGCGTGAGGGGCCTTCATACCAACCACCTACCTGCCAGGACATGCTGGACATGGGTAGAACCATCCCATGAAGATAATCCTGCAGGGGAAGAAACTGCCAACCCTGGTTTCATCCTGTGTGCACATGCCTGCATGTTAGACTGGGGTGCTTTAAAACACAACCTAGGCAGAGGCACCTGAAACAAATACAGCTGTGATAATGATGTCGGTCCTGGAGATGGCACTGTCAGCTAATCAGAGTATAAAAATAATCTTTCCTGTGTTGGCATGCAGTATCCAGTTTCTACCTCATATGAGAAGAATGTATCCCAATGCCATAAAAGAAAATCCCTTGGTAACTGCCAGTAAGCAAATCAGAAAAAACCATCCACTTTTGCCAAGTCCTTAGGCACCTGGCTCATAAAGGGCTTCCAGAATTCTCAGTAGAGCCAAATCTGCTCTTGGTCATGGTGTGCTAAGTGAAGTCATCTAATTGTGATAAAGAATCCACTTTAAAAAAATGAAAGAATAAATGAAGCTGAATAAATTATTGGAGGATCTGGAGCAATCATCACAAGTGGACTACCTGGCATGAAGAAGATGTTCTCATGTCACTGGCAACCAGTGGGCTCATAAAAAAGGATAAATTATCAACACTCTGTGCCTGCTCACTGTTGTCATTTGTCTTCCAGTCCTTGCTCATTGCTTGTGATATGAAAAGCTCTCCACAGCTGCCTGATAAAGCCACTCTTCTATTTTCATCTGAAGGACTGAAATACTACCTGTTTTAGTGGGTGAAACTCTGAACTTTCTTCCCAAGTGACAATGATAGATTTATATACAACAAGCCTGCTCAACAACAAACCATATCAGTCTAAGGGAATGTTATCTCAGATCATACTATCTGCCTCTGGAAAGCTTCTCCCAAGAGCTTCTTTTACCTCCTGCACCCACTAATATCCCGAGACAGACTGGAAGACCTCTGAGCCTATCTCCACAAATGCAACTGTGGCTTATGAGAAAGAATCTTTATTCGTGAGACTTCCAATTTATAGACCATGCTTCAAGATCTTTCTCTGTAAAACCACTTTCCAGTTGGTAATAAATAAGTCCCAATTCTAATTCTTCCCTTAATGTCTTTATTTGTTATACATCAGGAGAATTTTACCAATATTTTCCAAACAGAAAAAAAACCCAAAATATGAACCTTTATAATTGTAATCCTCAGGATGCAACTGTCTGTCAAGAATCTTTCAGGGTAGTGGTTAACCAAATGAAGAGGAAAGCAAAAATCTTAGGACATGCAAAAAAGGAATTCACATACAGAAGCAGTTTTACAGAGTAACTCTTCCCTGAATCTGCCATTTCCTACCGAGGAATGGCACAGAGCTGGTAGGGAGGTGGCTTCATCGTGCTCCCAAAAATGAACTTGGTGTTGACTTCCTTCACCCCTTCTGGCTGGGTGAATGTGAATGCTTGTAGCAGGGTGGAAAAGACAATAAAGAGCTCCATCCTTGCCAACAGCTCCCCCATACACACACGGTGCCCTGTGAAGAAACAGAAAAGGCAATCAGCGAGAGGATTTCTGTCACACTTCCCTTTCTTCCTTTCAAAAACCTGAGTTTTGTTTGTTTGCTTGTTTTCTGCAGATTTTATCCTTTTCTCTTAGCTTTGTCATTTAATTATTCATAACTGAAAGGCTGCTTGTATTTCCACGAAAAGTTTTGATCTATATTTACAGCAGGCAGCAAGACATTATAGAAATTGTCACCTGGGTGGCATAGTTTACATTTACAGTCTTCCCAGCACCATGCATTTTCCTGCTACCGCTTTGATAGCTGGATCTCTTCTCAGAGGGAAACTGGATCTATCTTCCAAGGAAGACTTTTCTATGTGTCATTCCTTCTCTTCCACTCTTTTCCACATACAACTGGACTTCTCTCTTCTTGGAGATCTTTAGAACAGTTTGTATAGGCCCATTTGTAAGGGCCTTCGCAGTTATTTTGGGGAATGAATGGATCTGAAGTTGTTATCACAAGGAGTAAATAAATCCCTGTTCAGTGCACTTACCTATAGCAAATGGTAAGAATGCTTCTCTGTTTACAAAGTTTCCATCTTTATCCAGAAAGTGGCCTGGGTTGAACTGATCAGGTGTCTCCCATTTTCCAGGATCAGCCAGAACAGAGTCAATATTTGCTAAAACTATGGTGTTCTGAAAAAAGGAGCAATGGCTTCAACAAAAGCTGTGACTATAGAATCTACTAATATCTAGGACAAAGCACACCTTTCCTTGTGAAAGGCCATCCACAGAGACAGTCAAACCTTAGAGGCACTGCTAGAGCAAGAGTTCATGTCCCCAGTCAGGAAAAACCTCAAAAGCCTTTCTAAAATCATCTGATGGACCAAAGATCAAATTCATGCAAATATGCAGCACATTTGTACCTTTGGAACATGATATCCCAGCAGCTCCGTGTCCTTCACACTCAGTCTGGGCAGTGCAATTAGGAGTATGTTACTGTATCGCTGGATCTCGTGAATTACAGCGTTTGTGTAGGGCAACTTTTTCCTGTCCTCATAGCAAAATACGTGGGAACGACCCACAACAGCATCCAGCTCCTTCTGGACTTTCTCTAAGGAGGAATATTCAGCTTTAAATATACAGCAAACAATCTATAAACTCTATAGTCATATTTTTTCCTGTTGCTTTTTACAGTCAGAATAGCATCCAACCAGATGAAAAAGATACTTTATAAGAAAGAATGCTTTCAAATTCCTGTACAGATGGCCTGAAAAAATCTGACGTTAAGGTTGTTTATAGGTTGCATATATACTTTTAAAATAACGATAGCAGATGAGGTCATTCTCTAAGAATATGTGGGTTCCTGTTACATTTACTGCTCTAAGGTAATTTGTAAAAAGACTTTTATTAACACTTATTTCTACAGGCAGGGAGTCAACCAGAAAAAATATTAATCTTGTATTAGGAGAACAGTTTAGTAATTGATCAAGGATTGTTTTCATTAAGAAGCACATAGATTTTGCTTGTCATCTACAGATGGCCTGACTGCTATTCTGTAATTACTTGCCTTGGGAAGCACTTACACAAATTAATTTTTCCCAAGGACTTCTTTTTTTTACTTACAATCTGAGCTGAAATGGTAATTTCTGATTATTTTTTATTAATACTACAGACTCTATCATTGCAATTAGAATTACCCCCACAAAACTTAAGAATGTGTTAATATATCCTGAGAAGATGAGAGATCATGTGAAAATTCAGTATGTGCAACCCAGTCTCAAGTTTTAAGTCTTTTGAAAGTAACAAAAACGGAAGATCCTTTCTCCTTAACACTTCCACATTTTCTACTTGTCAGACTCCTGCTGTGCCTGGTACTCAGCTTAAACTCCCAAATAGGAGGCCTGTAAAGTGAGTTTTGTATCGTCTTATCCTTTCTATCCCATACACTCTGACTCTTTTTTTTCAGTCATTTTACTCTGCCAACCTGTATCTTTTTTCTGTGAATATCATTATTAAAAGCACACATTTTCAAGCTACTCACCCCAATATTTTTTTTCTATTTATGTGTAGATATTTGTGCTTGAAGCTTTAAGTTTGACAGAATAACCACATATATTAGCAGCCTCACAATGTATTTAAGCTATTTCTGCTGCAAGAGGCCAAGAGCAAATCAAGGAGTAGGAGTCAGGGATTTAAAAGGATGACCCAAAGACTCCTTAGTGGAAGTCTAATCATTACTGCCTGTGGAGGGGCAATGATGCAATTTATCTCATCTGAGACTAAACTCCTCCAGCTGATTAAATTAATCACACTCTGCATTCTGTGTAGATTTCTTAAAAAAAAAAAAACAAACTGGAATGATTTGCCTGTATGTTAGAAAGGATAAAGGGAGAAACAAATGGATGCAGTTCACCTGATTCATACTTTAATAATTAATTCCTCTACTTTTCTTTGAACAGGCACTACTATTATTTGAACTTGTATCAGCACTAGAGTTGCAGACCTCTTTAGATGTGCTTACCTTGAATGTCAGGATAAATCACCATATAGAGCAGTGCCCACAGTAAAGTGGTGGCTGTAGTTTCTGTACCTGCTAGAAAGAGGTCAGAAACCATCTGGATCAAGTTTACTTCATCATAAGTAGCATCAGCATCTCCTTTAGTCTGCAGATATGAATTGAAAAGAAAGTTATGGCACACAAAAGAAGTAGTAAACCACCTGGAGAAATCATACACTTCTAAATTTATATTAGACATCATTATAATCAAAGCAACACCTAAAATCCATTGTTGCTAGTGAAGTGTGAGAGAAGTTCAGAGGTACTCACTTTATCTATCTCATCCAAATAGTAATCAATAAAATCTCGATTTTCATCAAATTTTCTTTTTCCTTTGTGACTTTCAAGTTCCTTTGCTAACAGAGCATTCACAAAATCTGTGCTGGACTTAAACTTTTTAAATGATGGCAGGAAATGTCCAGCAAACCAGGGAGACGTCTCATATATCTGTAAAAGAGATATTTTAGATGTGTGATATTACATACAAATATGTGGCATTTAGCAAACTAAATTTGAATCCTAATACAGGCTTCTGGGTAGTGGAAAAAGCAAATGAAAGACTGATGACTGAATCTTCAGCATTAGATTGAAGGGATCTTCCATCTATCCCATGATTCATTAAAGCCTTTCTTAATTCTGTCTTTCTCTGGAGCAAAATCAAAATTTCTCTCAGTTTCTCAGTTTTATACTATATATTATATATATATATATATATACACACACACGTACTTGGAGATTATATAAATATAAATGTGGTGTACAAAGAATAAATGAAATTCCTCTGTACCCCAATTCTTTGCTAGGCTGAACTTTGCTCAGCTGAACCAAGAATCTCCCGTGAAACATGTCCCTATTCTCACTTTATCCAACACACATATAATTTCTATTTCATCACTAAAAACACCAGATCCAGGCTGACTTCCTTGACACATTTGTTAACCGAAAATAGAACTACCCAAACCCAGGTTTATTTTCTTACAGTAGGATAGTGCATGCATGGGGATTTACTCACATTCGCCTTCTCATAGATAAGAAGCAAATAGATCACATCTGTGTGATGTGCAAGACAACTCAATGACATAGAAATACTGAGCTGTGTGGATTCTCTCCCGTTTATTCATTGTTCTACACATATTCACCCTCTTGTCCTTATGCTCTCGTAAAGCCACATATCAGCAGAAGAGAAGTAAAACACTTCTTACATCCATTCCATTCTTCTACTTCATTTCACTTTCTTTTTCCCTCTTTTACAGACTGCATCATGTCCTTCCAGTTACAGAACTACTGCATAAATTATCCATTAGGCCATAACTTCTGGGCTCACCTTTGGAAGTGGCAGCTGCATTACAAAGATTTATCTCCCCACAAGCCTATCCAGATTCACGGCTCTATTTCTTCTTCACCCTACGGCATAATTTTCCTTAGCACTACCTGTCCACTTACCAGGAAAACAGATAAGTACAGCCCATTATTAAGGGATTGTACATCCCTGTGAAAGCCCTGTGGAGAGCGGGACAGAATGAAATGTTGGACTAGAACGTTTTTGTTGGCTCAGGACACACTATTAAGATGTTTTAAAAACAACTGACACAAATACCTACTGAGAGCAGTTTGGAAATAGCTGAACCTGTGTCTACCCTGATTAGAATGTAGCTGAGGAATCATTTCACCAGCATCTTCTGGGATAGTTACTAGTAAGTAATTTTATTTTAGCTTATCTACCAAAAGTATAAAGTTAGTCCTCAAATCCTCTAGGACCTTGCTTACAGCAGTTTCCAGTTAGTCTGAGATGGTGGAAATCATACAAGACAAAGAACTGGATGAGTTCAGCAAGTTCTGCAGAAGCAACTGCCTCGTGCACAGGTAAATTGACTTTTTGACTATACACAGTACTGTGGTTCCCTTTCATAAATGATTTATGGTAAAACTGCCCCAGTCTGAGGCCACCTGTTCTGCTGCTTTGGCAGCTGCAGTCACAGCTGCACATACAGAAGCAAGAGAGAATTTTTCTCTCCAGTGGACCAGATGTGAAGTTAGGAGTTGGTGCCTTGAATGGAGACAGATATCACCCAGCAGCTAAAAGAGAGTGACTTGCAGTGTGTCATGTGGTACAGGTGTTGCTGCCAAAAACTGTAGGGAAAAGCTACCATTGAGCAATTTCATGCCATGTTTCCTTTGCACAAAGCAGTTGCTCTACTCCAGTTTCTCTGAGGTTGGCTGGCAGTAGTGAAGGAAGCAGTAAAAACCCATTTACTCTTGATATTTGTTGACAGCCGTGTCATATGATAGAGTGAGAAAAGCCAGTTTGCTAGACAGAAATTAAGAGAAGCCTATTTCAGAGCTTTTCAGATAATTGAACCTATATTTTACTACTGATTTCAGATACAGTTTCAAACACTGGAGTTGTACAGGTAGCACTTTTGCAAGAAAGTCCCTTGTACATCTCCCAGCCATGTAACAATTCTTTGTGTTTTCATCCCTGTCCCCCAGACACAGGAAATTTCTGTGCTGTCATGAAGCACAAGCAATTGAAAAAGGTTTTGAACTAGGCATCTGGAAGCACTGTTCTGATGTGCACTCTTGCAATTCCGGGTGCTCTAGTTTGGTTTTTTTTGTCACAAAAGTAACAAGCAAGTTGCCTTTTTCTCTATCTATCTATAGAAAGCAAGCAAGCAAGCAAACAAAACTGATTTTCCTCACAAAAAAGGAGATGCTGTTCAAAAATGCTGCTACGGTGTCAAAGGATTCAATCAGGCGGTGAAAATTCTCGTCATCTCTGGAGAAACGACGTCCAAAAATCATGGAACAAATCACATTCAAGACAGTGTGAACAACAGGCATGGTGGGGTCCAGAGGATTTCCTGTAAACACAAGGGACTGCATTCACCGTTAGCACTTACTGTTCCTGCTTTTCCCACTGACAGGAGAGCTGATAAAATTTCATTTCTGACATTAATTAGATGGTTGGATGGCAAATTGTAATTTATTGGTAAAAGGCCTGAGTAAAAAAGTAACTTCAGACATCTAAAAAACAATGTTTGTTAAAAGAAGGAAAAACTGCTGGTGGGAATGGAATTAGTAGTATTAATTATAAAAATACCCAGATTTCATCAAACCTTGGCATCAGCAGATCTCATATTTGGCAATAACCAGGGTACAAAACCAGCTGAGACATTAAGTACACAGACGAGTTGAGAAGAGAACCACCATTTATTCTGTACTCAGATGAGCTGAGAAGAGAACCAGCTTCTATTCTTTGCTCATATATTTTTACATTAGAATATTTCAGCCTACCCATGGATTCACCCCATTTTTCAGCAGCACAACTTGAACAAACTCCCTCCCCTACTGAGGAGCTCACCACAAGCTGTGTGAGCTGAGCTTTTTCTGCTGCACTTGCCAGAGCAGAGCACAGGGCTGGACATCCTTGGTGAAAGCTTTGCATATTTTATGCGTTTTCTTTTCTACACAGGAATATGAGGCATTGTGACACTGACTTTGTTACTGTTAGCTGTTACCCTGATGCTCTTACCATAAGTAATGTAAAACTCACTCAGAAGCAATAACACTGATAGGGACCAGTATATAAATACTGGTATATTATATATATATATTTATATACAGATATACACACACACACACACACACACACATACATATGTATAACCAGACAGGAATCTCTAATTCTGTGTTCTTGCTGTGGAGTTTCACACTTCTGCAAGTAAATATCTCATGCAGGTAGCGTATACAGACTTTTGAGACTCTGCTCTGCACATACACTTTGAATCCATTTTTGTAATCAAATCATTTCAAAAGCTACCAGCGCCCCATTCTCCAGCAAAGTCTCCCACTGCACAGGCTGCCCTGCCCACCCTCACATACCGTTTGTTTTCTGTAAGTATTCCACCAGGTGAGCAGCCTCCTCTTGCAGTCGATAGTCCTGGTCTTTTTTCCCTACTCCCATTTTTCTCATTGTTGCAAGTGCGAAACGCCTCTGCTGCTTCCAGAGATGACCACTGGAGAACATAACACCTAGGATCATAATGAACTACTGCTGTCAATACTGTATAAATTAATGGATTGATACAGCTGATACACCCAAGAAGCTTCTCTTTTCTTCTAATTTTTTCAAAGTTTTGACAGCAGTCTGGCTACATTCCTCTTTTCTTTCTTTTTGTATTTTAGCCATTTATCTCCTATATAGAAACTCTTACACTAACTTTATGCTGTCGTTATTATTATAATAGAATATAGAATAGAACTGCTTCAAAAAATTTGTGAAAATAATAAACTTTTTCCTGATGTAAATTAAGGACTTTGAGGCTCTAAATCAGTTTTCAAAACTAGGGATAGAACATATTAAAAGAATTTCTGAGAATAATAATTACCATTTCCATGTGTCAGAATGTGAAAGATTCTGCTTGTAGGTCTTCCAGCAACATCTTCAGCACGGGCAGTCAGACCCTCCTTCACTGCCTGAAACCCTTGCAGGACAACTGCAGGAGTGTTTGAAAGCCATAAGGTAAATACATTACCATGAATTTTGGCCATCTGTAGAACAAAGCAGAATCAGAATAACAGGAGTGAAAACCAGTGCTTTTAAGTGAAACAAGATGAACCAGATCTTCTCCCTGGGCAGATGCCCTAAGGGTGACTGAATTTGAGAATAGAGTATCAGGTATGTTCTTACATACAATATAATTTGAAGTCAGGTTTCTATCTAAAGTCTCATTTATTAAAGATCATGATGTTTCTGAAATGTCAGCCAACATTGCCAAAGTCTGTGATGTCATTTATCACGTCTTACAATTCAAACTCATTGTAGATGAACTCTTCCATCCTCATAATTTGCTGCAAGACAGCAGTAGCTCATGAATTTGATGTGAACCATCTACAGATTCCCCTTTGTGTGTCAAGTGTAGCAAAAGCAGTCGAGGAGCTGAGTAATGCAGGAATCGCCCTCTCCTTTCTAGCTCAGCTGTGACAGCCTTGTCTGCAGCTGCCGTGCCTGCAGGCATCACTGGAAGTGGGCAGGACAGTGCTTCCCCTGGCTGCTCAATCAGGAACTGGAAAAGTAGCAAAATAGGCTGGAGAAAGTGGTGTGTTGCCAAGACATCCCAAGAAATGCAGGGCTGGAGGATTACAAAATTTTGCCACCTGGGAACCAACAAGAGGGAACACTTATGCACAGTGAGCAAAAATGTATGTGCTTGTGCTTGCACATTTGTGTTTAATTTCATTTTTGTAAGGACCAATTCATGGCTTTGAAAGCTTGGGATGAGCAGTAGTACTCTTCATATCTGGGATGTCAGAAATAGAAGAAAACACAGCAGACAGGCACTGGCTATTATCTTATGTTGTGGAATAATACCACTTTACCTTGAAATATGCAACTCGGGAGGACAGAACTGGCGGGACGTGGAAAAACCAGGGAAAGGGAAGGTTGAGAACAAAGAGGGAGAGTGAGGTGCTATTAGTGATATATTTAAATGTTAAATATTTTATGTAGATGTGTAAGAACTATAAAACAACAGGATACAAACTTTAGAAGTGCTGCACATTACAACTGGACTTAGAAAAGGGTTTGAGCATACTATGGATTATTGTAGCCACTTAAAAGCTCAGTCTTCTTAAGCAGACTGAAATCTCTTGTGAAAATCTGATCAACTCTCAGCTCAGAAAAAAAATTGATTCTAAGATCTTTCTAAAAATCCATTGAATTTGTATATTAAAAAATCATCCTTTCTATACTGGAAACACACATGTCCTCAGTAGCTATTTCATGGGATACTTAGAAAATGCCAGTGCAACAACGGTCAAAACACAGACATGCAAAAGACTGCACAGAATTAGTGAGTCTACCTTAAAATGCATCTTTTTCCTATGTGTAAGACAGGACTATTATCATCATTAAGGTTTTGTTCATATGCACATAAAGTTTTAAGTATATATTTGATAGTAAGTGCAAATTTTCACACTAAGAAACAGATATTTTAATTATCTCCACCTATTTCCACATTTATGCAATTTAGAATAAATCCCTCTCCAGCATTCAAAATAAGAGTATGTTAAACACATTTACTTTTCAATCAGCTTATGAGTGGATTAATACATTGTCAGAAAATACATACTTTTTTAAGATGCTCATGGTTAATTTTGAAGTTCATCTGCAGCAGATTTCCGAAGAAGGGGTATGGAGTCGGTCCAGGAGGAAATTGTCTTCGCATCCATTGCAGTTTCAGAAACTGTATCAACAGCAGAGACACCACAAAAAATACCAGCACCTCACTCACTGTTAACATTTTACTTCTGGTTTACACAGCTACGTTGTCTCTCTACAACTGCTGTGCAGACAGAGAAGAGGTCCAGTTTATCTTGCTTTTGTGGTACCTCCCTGAAAAGAGAAAAACTCTTAAAGCTGCTGTGACTCGCCGTCTTTCCCTCTTTATCACTTTTACTTCCCCATCCCAGAGAATTAAGTGTTCTGTTTTTTAAGCATATATGGCATAATTCCATTCCATTGCAGCTACACATCTGTCAATCATTGCCCCTTCAAGGGAGCAAAATGTAGGTTAATTATACACCTCCTTGTGCCATGACTTCTGCTGTGACAAAAATCTCTGCCCACAGTCCTGGTTTCATAAAAAAACCTCTTGCAAGAATGAGAAATAAAAAAAATTCCTGAGGGTTGGCTGCACACCCAAAAAGTTCAGGCTCATCAGTAACCATCACATTCACCAGCCATGTGCTCTGCTACTTAACTCACCCCATGCTGTTGATTCTGATGTTCTCTGCTATTCCTTTAATATTTTTCCTCACAGTTTATATTGAAAGGTGTTTGGGGGATGGTTCTACCTTTCAATTTCATGCGTAGGGCACACAGAACATAAAAGACTCCAACTGATCATTGGGTAACAGGAGTTTGATGGTAATAATGATGTAACACCCAAGTGTACTCACACTCCTTGCTCAGCTGCCCAGGGCAGTGGGGCTGCACAGGAAAGTGGGGCTGCACACTCTCCTTGACCAAGCAGAAAGCAAAATTTCTTCACCCCTCCACCTGCCTCTGGCTAATCCCCCTGGATTGCCTGCAGCAGGAACAAAAATGACATACGACTGCCTCTGAGATCTTCTCTCACAAGAGCTGTCACGCAACTGAGCAACTCCAGCTCTGTAAAGGGTGGCATTTGGACATGATCGACACATATTTGGCACTTGCACAGGACCAGCATTAGCTTAGACTCGGCTCGTCTGACTTAGACAGCAATGTGTGACACTCTGGGAAGTCACCTAGATGGCCTTGCTGCCCATGTACCAAACTTACAGAACTGGCACGGCTAGAAATAGAAGTTGTGAGGTGTGAAGCACATTGGTTTAGTCCAGAAGCGGGGCAGAGATACAACATTTAGCTGTCTTGCTGGCCAGTGATGGAACTGAGAGCTGGAATCAACCTGAAAATCTGAAATACCCACTTCAGAGACCACTTTTGAGACTTGTAGGTCCTTCACTGGTGTTGCATTTTCTGTATCTCAAACTGCTCCCAACTTTGAGTTTAGTATTTTCCAAAGTGTTCCTGGGAGGAGACTCACAGACCCAAGGTTTGCCTGCCCTGCCCAATTCCAGCCCCATCTGGCCCCTGCACAGTCCTGGCTGGCTGCTCTGCATCTCCCCTGGTTCTCCAGGCTCACTCTGTGTGGAAGTCAGATTAGCCACATTCTGGTGATTGCAACAACTCTCAGCCTAGACATGACATGCCTGCATATAGGAAGGCAGCTGCCAGCTTTGCCAAGTCTTTGGGAGAGGTGTTAAAGGGGATAACAAATGGCTTGTCTCCTCATACAGGATGGTGCTGGAGGACTGGGAAGAGAGAAGCCTGACAAGGTTCTGTAAGCTGTATTTGCCACAGCTTCCATGAAGAGAATTGAATGCCTGGGAAGGCAGGGGTTAGACAGCTCGGAAGAACAGAAAGGTATCCCTCTAAAGTGAATCCTCCTCTTTTCACTCTTGCCAGGAGAGCTGCTGGCCCATCCTCTTCTCCCCCTTCCTTTCAGCCCGTGACATGATGGATAAACAGAGCAATGCCAACTAGTCCTCAAAGCATGCTTGCAATAATAATTGTAAAGTCTTTTCTTCAAGGAAGGAAACTGGTAAAGCAACAGTAACCCTCACTCTGACCTTGGGTTTTAAATCTTACTGGGTGGGTAAGAGGGTCAGTCTCACAGTGAGAGTGGCTTCTGGCTCTTGCCCTCTACTAGCCCTGCTTGGGCACTGCTCCTGCCAGCTGCACCTTGCACAGCTCTTCCCTCAGTGTGCATTTGGACACAGCGGGCTCAGCTCAGCTGTCAGAAGGCCTCTTGTGTGCAGCTGCTCCTCTGCTCGTAGAAGACTCTCAAGAGCTTCAGTTCTCCCACAGCTTTTGGGGAACACCACATCCATGCCTCCTGCCCTGCCTCTCCTTTGCAGGCACCAAGCTTTGCTGCACAAGACTGCAAAGACTGCAAGCTGCCCCCTGAACTTTGCTTTTGGGCATCGGTGAAGAGACATGGCCAACCTAATCTTCTACACATCATTGTCATCACGAACCCTGCTGTGTGAGAGGACTCCCTCTTTCATAGAAATGCCTCTCAAATGCACCACACGAGTATATGTCAAAAAAAAATTTTAAAATTCCAGGCCAGCCCACTAGTCCATATCTGTTTCCACTCACTGTGTTTCACCAGCAGTGGGGCTTCCCTCTGCAATTCTCCAGCAGGCAATAGGAGGGGTTTGCATTTGCTCTTGGCCTGAGTCACAAGCCTCACACCCAAATGAGGAGTTGCACTGTTGTCTCTCTGTTACTTCCAGTCTCAATCATCTGCCCGTGGCTCTTGGCTAAACAGACAAAGCTGCTCCGAGCAAGCTGAGGTGGCCCTCCACAGCCTTGTGTCCCCATGCAACCACACCTGGGAGCTCCAGCAATGCCCAGAGCCGCCACCTCTGGGAACAGCATTCCCACACACCACTCTGGATTTGAGAATGTGTAGGAAGACACCTCAGAATCCAGCTTTGATGTTCCCGCTCCCTCCAGGAAGATTCTGCCGAGTTTCTACTAAGACTAGACAGTGCAATAATTTGTCTATGTTTATTTCATTTGTAACGCAGCAGAAAAAAAAGTACAGACACTTTCCAGACACAAACCGATGTGTGTGACACAAACAGCAAAACCAGTGTATTTTTCAGGGCTGCCTTCTTAGACATATGACACAACAAGGATAGATTTGCACTGAATTTGAGCTAAAAATGAGAACCTTAAAACTGCACAAATACCAGCACACTACCAAACCCATGTCTGTGCTTCTTAAATCTCTAATACTGAGCAACCTAGCGCAGAACTGCACAGAGCTTGTATGGATGGGGTTTCATGGTGCTCCCAAATATCATGTCTGTGTTGATTTCCTTCACTCCTTCTGGTACAGTGAACTTGAATTTCTTTAACAGGCTACAGAAGATGATGAAAAGCTCCATCTTGGCCATCGCCTCTCCCAGGCAAACACGGTGACCTGCAAAGGGTGAAGAGAAAGAGAAGTCAGTGCCCACCAAGGTCTGTAACCAGCACCTGTTTCACAGCTCTTCACAGGAGCATTGCTCATCAAGGAACAAAGAGCTTTGCTGAATTTGACACTTTCCTCTCAGACTGAACTGCATGCACAATTGAGATGTCTGCAATCCATCTTTGCAGGATCTGCCCAGATTATAGAGAAAGATACCAGAGACGCTTCTCAGAAGTTTCATTCTTGCTCCCTGATCTATAGGACTCCCTAGTTTTATGAAAGGGATTTCAGTCTTTTGATTCCAAATAAAAACAACAAGAAAGCATCTTTAGGTTTCCTCACAGTTTCCACTTAGTACAGGCTGACTTATCTTCCCTAAAACCAGTGAAAAATCAGAAGACAGAGGACATTCTACACCCGATGAAACATTTTCCTATGTAATGGTTTCAGCGAAAACGACTTGTTAAAGAAAAATCTCTTCCCAATTTATCAATTAACTCTGTCCAGAATATAATTCCCAGTGACAAACTCTGAAATGCAGTGGTCAGGTCATTCAATTTGGATGTGAGAAACCAATTCCTCCTCTGCCCAATTTAGACCAGAAACCTGAGCCTGACATTTCCACATCCCAGCTGACAGCTCTGACAACCAGTCTATTCCCTCCTGGCATGATCCCCAAGAGCATTTGTTTGCTTAAGCTTCTATAAACTTACACACTGGTGTAAGAGTGATTCCAGAAGCTCCATAGGAAAGACATAGCCTTCTGGATATATTTGATCCAACTTCTGGATCTTCCATTCATCCCTCTACACTGATGAATATTGAAATATTTTACAAAATAAATCAGCTCCAGCACAGCAGCCTGCCACAGAAAATCCACTGTAGTACCATAACCCGGCATATGCAGAGGAGGACCAAGGGCAACAGTGTAAGGACTCAAGTCCCCAAGTGATTGGGGGACCTTACTCCTTTTATCTTCTCTGCATTTTCACAAAAATCTAAGATCAAGTGTCTGTACAATTACCAAACAACTTATTTTTACAATCAAACCTTTTTCTGGGCTGGGAAAACTAAGTGCTCCTGGAGTTTGGGGTTGCACTCCCCTTTGGCCTTCTCCACAAAGAAAATAACAGAGCTTCATCTAACCTACACACTCGGGCTCAGTTCTCAGTGCACCCACCTGCTGAGAAGGCTAAGAAGGCCTCTCGGGTCACAAAATTTCCATCCTTGTCCAAGAAATGGCCAGGGTTAAACTGGTGAGGGGTCTCCCAGTAGGCAGAGTCAAAAAGAGTAGAGTCTACATTTGCCATAATTAGAGTGCCCTGAAAGGAAAATGCAGTTGTCACAGTTCTGTCTCTCACACATCAAGGAGAAAAGGACACAAACGGATTCCAGCTATAATTCTGCACATGGAGAGGCAGCAGAAATGAAAGATTACATAATTAGGGGAAAAAAAATAATTTCAAGGGTTCTGACGTGTTTTTTCTCAAAAAATAAATAAGCAAAGAAACTTCAATAGATTGGATTTGGGGATCTCCCTGCTGTATTCCTTCAGGTCTCTTTTTCCAGTCTGTTAGCAAATACCACAGCGTGTGTGGTCTGCAGCTCTTTAGCATCTTGTCCTAAGTCTAGTGAAATGATCTTCCTGTCCTGAGCTGGAGGGGAAACGGTTTAATGGTAAACCTTTACTCGTGGCCGAAGATCACATTGGAATAGAAGGGTTATCTGTACCTTTGGAACATGATACCCCAAAACAGTGGTATCCTTCACAGCCTCTCTAGGAATTGTGATTAAAATGATGCTGCTGAAGCGGAGGATCTCATGAACCACAGCGTTCGTGTATGGCAGCTTCTTCCGATCCTCGTAGCAGATGAGATGGGAGGGACTCAGAACAGCATCCAGCTCTTTCTGGACTTTGTCTAAAAAAATTAAAATATCCATTGTAGAGATAAGAACACCATTTTGCATGAAACAGAGCTTTCATTTCCTTTTTGGAGTATAGTAGTGATAGAAAAAACTACAATATATAAATAATTTATATTTGCCATGTCCTAAAGTGTAAATGCATTTATACAACCAGCTAGTTATGATTTTACTACACTCTGTTCCCTAGGTGATAGGTTCTATGTTCAGACCTTCTTTCCACTAGCCCATCAGATTTATGGAGCATTATATTTTAAGAAGGGAGAGACAACTGTAAATATAACAAGACCTTCTTATTAAGAGATCAGTTCAGTTAAGCTGTTGTTTTTACTCCAGGTAATACAGACTCACAGCACACTAATACGGGTATTGCAAGCAAGCCATCACATCAAGCTGATACATATGTAATGCTGAGAACCGAAACAGGATCGTATTACTAAAACATCACCAAGTGTTAATCTCTTTGGGCTGCTGTCTAAGCTTCAGTGGCTAACACAGCTTGCACAGTCTCAGATGGTTTGGGGTCAGATTTCATAATTAAAACTTCGACTGTAAGCTAAAAGGAGGTTTTTTCTTTATAATTTATCAGAATTTGAAATTAATATGTGTGCACAAGGCTCTATTCTTCCAGCATTCTAGCACCACAAGCATGAAGGAATTTCTAGCCCTCAACCTGAGAGTCAAGAACATGTACTCGGCTTAACAATTCATCACCTCTGAAAACTCTCTACCAATTCATCCAAAAATTTTGGAACTAGTGTGCAACAATTCTTTTGTCCAGAATTTCTGAGTCATCTTTTTGTCTTCCCATTATTGTCTTCCTTCTCCATTTAGTATTCCCATATATTAGAATAAATATTTTACAGAAATACAACTGATGTCTCAGTTAATGAACTCAAATAATATAACCTTATTACACATTCTGGATACCAGAAAAGCATCACTTTTCCCCTAACCCAAACTCTTATTTCACTTCGTGTGTTTTCAGCCTGTCTGTGTCTTCCCTTATAAGCTTACAGTACTGAAACAGTCTGACAAAAATCGACAAGAGCCAATACAGTATCAGAAGCTGAATATCCCTGAAATTATTTTAAAATCTCTGTCTGAAATTTTTTTACAACACTGGCTTATTAAAAGCAAAGCTCAAAAATTATCTTAAAAAAAAGGAAAGCTTGATCTTAAAAAAAACCCTTGACCTTAGGCAAAAAAAAAGGGGAAAAAAAGTATAACAGAAAATTGTTCTTCTTGAATCATACCTGTGTTTGTGTCTACAACTCACCTTGGATGTCAGGATAAACCAACATATAGAGCAGAGCCCAGCGCAGAGTGGTGGCCGTGGTCTCTGAGCCACCCAGGAAAAGGTCAAAAACAGACTGCACCATGTTGTCTTCATCAAATGTAGAATTGGGGACATTTTTAGTCTACAAGTGCAAACGAGAAAGGTAAAATGGGGTATAGCTGTGCAACAGCACTGAGAGAGACAGTGATCACTGTATCTAAAGGAACAAGATTTCTAGAGGACAGAGAAAATACAGGTACTTGAACAGAGCTTAGATATGGGCAAAGACTTTACTCAAATGAGTACACTGACGTTTTTAAATTACAGGTGCTGTTGAATGTGTCAGGTGCATGAGTCCTATTATGCTGCCTTCTAAAGTGGCATTTTGACTTCTGTTAACTTCCTCAGCAGAAAAGCACATTTCAAGGTAGTTTTATCCCACCTTTGCCACTCTCAGCACATTTGCTGATTTCAGCACCCTATCTAATATATAATGTTATCCTTTTCAAGATTTATGCTTTCTTTCAGAGCAGAGACTGCCAACATTTTAAGATTGCCGTGATACTCATACGGCACTACTAAGCACAAAAATAATACAACAAAGCAAAAAGAATCAGAATTAGGCAGCCATCTAAATACCTGTACCGTTTCAAGGTCCTCCCTACTGCCCAGCCCTCACTAAGGATTCCACAGTATGATAACGAACCAATGTAGATAACGTGGACTTCCAGAACAAGTTATTGAACTAACTATTCAGAGTTCATATTCTGAGTTTGACAGCAGAGTTTTTAAGCTGTGCTTGCAGAGCTCTGCAGTAAAGTTGCTGTGGACAGATGACCGCAGGGAAGGGGCAGGGAACTCGTTATGGTTGGATCTGTGTCATGTACAGCATCAATTACTCACTTTCTCTATCTGCTTCAGGTAAAAGTCAATGAAATCTTCTGGCTCATCTATTCTGCCTTTTTCCCTGTGGCTTTTGATTTCCTGCCTTACAAAGGAACGAACAAAATCCCGGGAAAATCTTGCTTTATGTAGAGGTCCTGGGAGGTGCTCTGCAGCCCATGGGAACGTTTCACATATCTGGGGAGCAAGAATTCAGCACAGAGGGAGTAAGTGACACTGTAGAGAAGCCTTGTGATAGAGATACAGCATGGACATTTTTGGTGCTAAATTGCTGAATTAATTCTTCTGAGAAAAATCCTGTGGCATCAAAAAGAAATGTTGAGTACATGTTGAGTACATAAACACACATTAAAATCACAAATTAAAGACAGCACAGTTTCCACTCTGGACTTTTCCCATCCTTACATCATAACTCCATTTGTATTTGCCCTGTTAATTCACCAACAAAATAATCTCCTTTTGCAGAGAGAGGTAACATGCATTAATATTTATAAATCTAATGTTAATAAACATTTATATCTATTACCTTAGCACGAAAAAAAAAATCATTCTCTTTCATTCTCACAAAGAGTATCATCTTTTCACCTTAACAATACTGGTATTTCCATTACAGAAAAGGTCGGTATCCCAAGCACATTACCTTTGCTAAGACATTCTAATAAAGATTATTAATACAATATTCATAATTTAATCATGGCAAACCCAAAGCACTGCAGGTCCAGTTCATATTCACAGTCAGAATATTTATCAGAATTCAATAATGCAATACCTATAAAAATATACATACTAATATAATTATATTGCAATAAATAATGTGCTCAATAATCAAGTTGCACATTAGTAATAGTCTAATAAGTAATATATAATCTCATAAGTAATATTCTCACATAATAAAAGCGGCTGTTCCCAAAAGCCACTATACAATTGAAGGCTTCAATCAGCTTGTGGAAAGTTTTATCCTCTAGGGAGAAACGATGTCCAAAAACCACAGCACACATCACATTGGAAACAGCGTGGACAATGGGGAAGGAAGGGTCAACAGCTTCCCCTGCAGACAGAGAAAAACATTCATCTCCAAAGCACTCCCTTCACCTCCTTTGCTATTTGGGAGAACAAGATTACAAAGACTTTTTATAATAGACGTCCTCTGTGATATTTATACTGTTACTCAGAAACACCCAAAATTCACTAGGAAATGTAACAAAAGATAAACTCCACTCAAAAATGAGGACAGGAAGGCCTCAAATCTTTAACTCCTGGCCTTGTTTTTTTTATTTTGCTTTCCTTCTGCTTTCCTTTTTTTTTGTTTTTTAATCTCAGTCTTAGTCTTGATCCCAAAATACAAACTGCTGAGGTCCAAATGTTCGGTTTTGCTTGCACTGCAAACCTAAGGTGTGCTCCAAATCCATTCTATTCTGTAACAAAAGTAGTCTTTACCCTTAGAGTCAAGCAGACTCTGTGTTGTGTCTGCCCCCAAGCACTGCGTCAATGCCATACCCTCTTTGTCTCTGAAGAACTCGACCAGGTGATGGGCCTCGGTTTGTATCCCACGCTCCATTCCTTTATTCCCCATTCCCAGTTTTCGGAGAGTTGCAATTCCAAAATGTCTCTGTTGTTTCCAGATGAGACCATTTGAGATCAAGATACCTTTAGCCATCAAGAACGAATTTTACATCATATTAATTTTCATACAATTGTAAATCATAAACACAGTAAGAGTCACCTTCTCGTCATGCTGTCACTCAAAGAGGAGAGACACCTCAGAGCAGTGTTCTTTGAACTGAATGCTGTTAGAGGCAGAGAAAACACCTTGGTTGAGATATTCCCACCCCTGCAAAAATCCCGCTTGGATCTCTGGACTCACACACCTGCCTTCCAAACCTAGTCTTATTCTTTCTGAAGCATCTGTCTCTGGCCTTTGAGGGATCCTGCTTCTACCAGGCTCTTTACACCAAATATCGAGTTCTCATCCTGGAAAGGTCCCTCCTGGAAAGACAACGAAGCCAGGGCAAGAAACACTCAGCCAAAACAAGAGAAGGAAATACAGGCTTTAGCCCATCTGCAAACAGCTCCTTAGCACCAGAGTTTCTGTGGGACAGAAAGGAATCCCAGGCTGCTCTGCTGTGAGTCTGTTCTTGCAGAGACGACCCAGCATGAACCATTTAATCTGCTTGGTGGGGAAATTCCCTCCACCAGTCTAGCTTGCACCTCCCCTTGGGGAGCCAGCTTGCTCCCCGAGACAGCTGCTTCACTTCAGACAGGGATAACTCTCCCCTATTCCTTCTGCTGTCCTGGGAACCAGGGACAGGCAGGTGGTATTCGTGTTGCAGAGCCACAAACTTGCAGCTGAGCTGCAGCTGTTTGTTAAAGCCATCTCTGCTACAAATTGTGAGTTTTAGGGCACTTGTCACAACCCAGCTACTTTTCTCCACAGCACCCACATAAAAAGTGGCAATACGGATCCTTCCAAATGGACTGAAATGGCCCCAGACTTGATCATCTCTATACCTTGAAGTAGTTTTTCTCTACTTACATTAGCTAGTATTACAAATTAAAGCTTTCCAGACTGTAGTTCACATGAAACGAATCCTGACTGAGGCTAAAGGCATCTGCTGTATATTTTCTGGATAGGCGGCTGATGGAAACAAGTTCAATTATTTCTGTTTTAAACACAGCACTGTCTTTATTCTCCATCCACTGTGATTCAGCAGTGTCTGTGATAGCACAGTACAAAGCTCTGAACATGAATATGTTGCATCCACACTCTGGCTAATAAATTTAAAGCTCCAATGACCTTCCTGTGACTTTGTACTTTGGAATAAGACTAGATTTTGTCCAAAGTTCTGTATATGTTTTCCTTACAGCAGCCTTTGCTGTAAACAAGCAACCGGGAGCATAAAGATTTACTTTAGTCTCAGCTTGCAGAGGAGGCTGCAAGCTCCAGATTGTTTCAAATCAGGACACACAGAGAACACTAAGAATGGACAAACAAGACCTACCTAGGTATACATATTGCTGCTCTGATAAGATTCTGAAATACATTTGTGACAGTGGGACTTTGGAGACCACTTAGAATGATGCTACAGAGCTATATGATTCACCTCGAGCAGACAGAAAAAGTCAGATGGGAGCTAAGGGTTCTTCAGTAAGAAAAACACGAGAGGAAACAAAGAAAGTCAAGGATGAGGTCCTCCCACAGACATGAACATCTTACCCTTTCCATCTGCCATTTTGTTGAAAATGTAGGTCTGTAGTCGCCCTGAGACATCCTCCGAGTTGTTGGTGAGACCGTTCTTCACGGCTTGGAGCCCATAGAGCACCACCATAGGTCTGTGACCCAACCACAGGGTGCAGATGTTGCCATAGGTTTTTGCCAGCTGCAGGTAAGATCAGTGGCAAAAAAATATCCATGAGAGAAACATTAACAAACACTCACACACGATGGGCTGCTCTCTTCCAGCACAGCGTTACTCAGGGGTGCAGGGGGTGGAAAGGGCCAGTGGCTGTGTTTTGTGGTGGGGGTGCTTTCCACAGGAAGGGTCTGGGCTCTCTCTGGGAACACACTACCCACAGAAATGTGAGCGATGAGAGAATAAATGGTCCCTTCCTATAACTTGGCCTGGGTTACCTTTGTGATACAAACCATAGGGTAAATGCCCTCGTGTGTTTATGGATCTGCACAATATTTCCCGTGAAATTTCACCTGCCCATTCTTGACTACCTTTTTCAACTCCATGTTTCATTCCCTCAGAAAACAACCAGAATTTCTTGAAATTATTAATTCCAGGTGTAACTCCCCTTCCAGTACTGTACATTTCAAGTTTCAGTGGCAGGAACTCTTCCCATCTTATACTGAAATACTGTCAACTGAGGCATCTAAGCATAGATCCCATCTCTGGGTAGTGATGGGGACTGCTCTCAGGCAATGCTGTGGGTATTCTGCAAGGAGAAAGTCCCTGACTCTAGGTGAAGAACCAGTACAGCTCTGTCCTCTCACAGTGATTAACATGTACTCATCAGAAAATTTTAGCATCACGGTCTTTTAAGTTCCCTTCAGCTGCAGCCAGGTACCCTCTGACCTGCAGGTTGCACTTAGCACATAAGGAAAGGCAGCAATTTGAAAAATACGTGAACATATTGGGTTATTTTCTGACATTTTGGCTCAGTGGAGGATGTTGAAAACTGAAAGAATCTGTATTAACAGGCTTAGCATGGACCTAGTTCTTCCCATTAATTCTTTCCTTTCACCATCATTTACATCCTTAGTTCGTCTGCAGGAGCACATCCCAGACTGGAATTCAGAGGACCAATAGATCAAAGTATTTGGCTGCATATGGGATACAATCTTGTTCCCATTCCATGACAGCAGAAGATATCCCGGTGTGCTTTTCACGTCTTCTGAATTCAAGACACCTTGTTTTAAACGATTTTCAATACATGCCTGTGATGAGAAATCTGAGAATCACTTTTTTCTTTCAAGGCCAAAGATTCTCTTAAAAATAGAAGTCTTTTCTGAGGCCAAATTACTATGTCCAGTTCTGTTAAAGTTGCACCATACCAGCTTCCATATGAATTAGACTGTCTGCAGTTGTTTAGACTGTCTTAACTTCTTTAGGCACTTCACTTCCACAATTCATCTTCTCTCAGGGTTCTCCTCCTTACCACATCAGCCTATCAACACCTATCACCATTTTTTACAGGTTTTGCCGCAGTAGCTCCTTAGTTCACATCTGCAAATACATACCTTTTTCAGGCTCCCATGATCAGCTCTGAAGTTTATCCACCAGATGCTTCCAATGATGGGAAATGGGGTTGGTCCAGGAGGAAATCCACGACTCTTCCATTGCAAATTCAGGAACTGCGCAGTCAGAAGAAACAAAGCCAAGGATATGAGAATTACACTTATCATCATTTCACACTTCCAAACTCGTATTATAAAACTGCTATGAAACTGTCTGTTGAAATGACTCTGTATTGTTCTCCTTAACTCTTCCCTGTCACATTGAAGATTTCTGAATTTTCGCCTCCCTTCTTTCCTACCACTCTTCCCGAGCCAAGAAAATGAGGAGTATTTCTATCCTTGAGTGTAATTTAATACATCACTATGCTGCAATATGCTAATACATACCACTGTTCTAAGGTCCAGCAGAGGCTGGATCAGAGAAGTTGGGAACCTCAGCCAGAAACATCCCTTTGAGCAATCAGTTTGATGGAACACATCACTCAGAATACTGACTACGTGCATGCCAAGAGCCCAGGTACAAAGCTGCAGCTGTCAGGTGAGGGCAGGAACATCCATCAGGTAGCGTTCTTGGGGCAGAGGTAAAAGGAAGCAGCCAGCAGCCTTGTACAACAGTGGGTGCAGATGCAGACTAGGGAACCAAGAGCAATGAAGTGTTGTAATGTGAGTTTTCACAGTAAACATTACAGATGAACTGCAAATAGCACAGTGAAGATTCAAACACAACTAGTGCTACTGGCAAAAAGTGTAACAGACCTCACATCAAACTCCATTTTGGGGCTGAGTTCTTGTCCCCTACGAGGCTTTATGAATTAGTTTCTGCCTTATCTCGGTAGCAGGAGTCCTGCTCAGCAGAATTAATTCCAGTGCCTGTAATTCTTTCCTTCATTTTTAATTCACAGCACCTGAAGCAGCACATCCAAAGACCTCCTCAACACAAAAAAAAAAAAAAAAAAAAAAAAAAAATTCCCTACACACAGGAGCAGTTCTTAGGAGACTTTTAGAGTACAGCTAGTGGAATAGGCTGTTTGGGATGCTGGTACCAAGCTGCCTTATGGAGAACAGCAGACCTTATAGGGATGGGGCTGTGCAGTGCTCTTTAATTCCATCAGACAGGGTGAGTCTGCAAAAGGCTGCAGAAGACAAAGAACTCCATGTGTGCTGACTGCTTGCCCAAAAATATAGATAGCCCTGCAGAAAGAACACAAGAAGGCAATTACTGATCTTAATTGCGGTTTCCACCACACCTCTGCTGCCTTGACCTGTGCTTTCTCTGAGGCTGTTGCTCATCTCAGAGCAAAGATATCCCTGTGGGCTGTCATTCTGTCTCAAGATTTGCTGTCTAAATATACTCAACTTATCCTTGCAACTCCACTTGCATAATCCATTGGTGTTACTTACCAGCTGGCAGAAAGGACATTAGGCACGTTTTGAAAGCTCTTTTCACATTTTGTTCATTCATCCAAGTTCTTCAGCAGCATTCAAGGCACCTATCTCAACTGCTGTTGGCAAGGGCAAGAACACTTCCCTGGAGAAAAAAATCCTTCCTCACACAGTAATTAATCTAGGTTGGATTCCAGAAATTTCTTCCAGTGCTCAGGAATCAGTCAGGACAGTATATATTTGCAATAACCATACTATCCTGCAGGAAAGGAGGAGTTGGTCTTAGGCTGTCTCTAAACCTCTCTCCCTGGCAAATTCATCTGAACAAGTCTTACCTCAAATTTTCTGTTCTGTCCACAATTTCTGATATTCCCAAGTGCACCATCTGGGCTACTAGATACTGCTCTGGAAAACTGTCAAAAAGAATGCTGAGGCTGCAAATACCCAAACATTAGGAAATGCCAGAAGTAAAACTGTCTGTACAACATTAATTACTTCTTCCTGACACTTCAGTGAGAAAAGGGTATGTGCTACAGTTAACTTAAGAAATTCTTGTCTCTGTTCAGCTCCTCTGCAGCTGCATGCAGAGCACTGCCAAGATCACACAGCACTTCACAGACCAGGGAGACTGAAAGGGCACCAGGCCTTGGTAGCTCCCACACCATCAGGACACACAGCACCACAGCACCTGTGCAAGGCCTGTGTTGCTTTCACTGAAATGGCACTGCATTACACCACCAAAACAGGGAAAACTAACCAACCAACCAGCCCGAACAAAACAAACAACGACAAAAACGATGGGAAAACAAAAAGAGGAATGTTTACAGCAGTCACTTTCCTTCCTAATAGCTAGAGCTCTTGCTTTTTCTAGTTTGGCTCTCACTGCATGTCAGTGATGCCAAAAGCTTGGTAAATCTCTATAAGATTAAATATACCACCTGGTTTTATTTTGAGATGGCTGGGATGACTACGTATTACTAGCAGGAAGAGAAAGTGATGGATGCTACAATTCACTGTAATGCAGAGTGATAGAATTTAAATGAGCTCCATCAACGTGCACGAATTGCAGGACTTAAGTGCACAAATTAAGGACTAAAATATAAATAAAGTAATTGCGAGATCAAGCAGGTAGAGGCAGGTGTTTACAGAGAAGCTTTCTGCAAGCAAGTTGTTTTGGGGAAAATCAGTTTTTCTGGTTCCAATATCTTCATTAGATGTGAGCAGAACCCCTCCATGCAAGCCTTACTCATTATTATCTAACAAATACTGTCACAAGACCTCCTTGGCAGAGATGGAAGATATTTAATCAGCTCAGAAAACCCTATTTTCTAATAAAGGTTTTAGACCAGAGGAGTGGGAAGAAAATATAGGGAAAGAACAGTCATACCTGCCATCTATAACTTGACTTTCATTAGTCAATCCTCAAGCTCTTTTGCAAAGTGAACATCAGGGTTGATTAGGCCCAGAGAGATAAAGCAAGTTCATGAAAGTCAAAGACAAGCTATGAACAAATCTAGGAACACAATCTGAAGTTTCAAGTCCCATTCCAGTACTTTGTCTATGCAGCCTAAAGAGTTCATCAATCTTCAAGTCCCAACAAAACAGATGACAGCAGGAGGCAAAAACCTACCAACTTTATTTATAATGCATGTAAGCAAAGTTCTCTTTTCCTGAACTGAACAGAAACAGAGAATGGGAATTTCTTTTGCTCACATTTCCCAGACTTGTGTTCACTCCAGCTGTGCTCTAAGCTATGTTCTCCCTCTCTCAGTGCTTGCCTGGACTTAGAGTGCCTGTGTAACGCTCTTCCCTCAGAGAAATTCTGATGCCTCCAATCAGTTAACAGCTCCTGTTATGAAGCTCTTGAAAGATCAGGGAGTGCAAGGGAGGAAGGGACAGCTAACTTGAGAAATCCAAATTAATGTCTTCACTGGAGGGGGAAAAGAAAGAACAACAACAAAAAAACAAACCCACAAACAAACCCCAAAACCTGCTTAGCAATGCCTGTGCTGCTCAGCTTGAGGCCAGGCCAGGCAGCAAGAATGCCAGGCAGCAAGAACACCAGGCAGTGTTTTCTAATACATGCTGAGCCTGTCCCTGCAACAGACAAAAAACGAGCCCTGGTTTTCTGTCAGAGCAGGTGACACACCCTCTGGGCAGAGGTGTGCCAGGAATCCCTCCCACCCCCAGTATGCACATTCATCATCTGCTTCACACCTTCCTAAAGATGCTCTTCTTTGCCTCCCACTCCTACGGCCTGAAACCTTCGTTACAAAAGCAGATTTCCTCATCTGCTCAAAACAACCAAACGTAATATCTGTCATCTTAATTGGAGACGCAGCTCTTGCAATAGTATTTGTGTCAGACGAGATCAAGTAAGATTTATGTGACGAGCTACTACTCATGTATACTGAAAATATTAAAATACGCAGTATTGAAACAGCTTCCTTGCTTTTTCTCTCCTTGTGAACTTCAGCCCAAGCTCTTGTGAAATAACTTTGCCTCGCTGTATTTCAGCTTGCCCACAGCTCTCATCTAGCAGCAGCAAAACACACTGCCCACAGTGTCCAAAGAGTCAGGCTCAGATTAACCCTCTTGGTGGGTCCAGACTTACTCAGCTGGACCCAGATTTCTCTCACATTAAAGCCCTTTTTCTCTTTTTGTTTTCTTTTCTTGACTTGCATCATAATCACTGTTATTAATAGGCAACTTCATGGCTTAACTCATCTTAATTCTGGTAATATTAAGTGTATAAATCATACTCTCACTGATGGGCATGTGAGCATCAAGAGCTTTCACGGGTCTTTAACTGTTGCAAAACCTGCAAATTTAACAAGCGATCCTATGCACAAATAAGAAATAGAACATCACTCACTTCCTTTTAACCAGACAGGACTGGCTGGATGAAATGGGGAGAAATAAAACAAATGAAGTTCTGATGCACGCAAGCAGCAAGTGAAGTTAGTTAGATAGTTTCATCAGGTAACTCATTTTAAAGTCTCAAATAGCATCAAAATCTGAAAAAAAAATGGGTGGATAAATAACTGCTCAATAGCATAACTCGGTAACACTGCAGTTTTTGATACAAGTATGGAACTGTCAGAACTGGCTGACAAAACCATAAAAGTTATTGAATTTCAAATTGCTTCCCTCAGTTTTTTTGCCGATTTAACTCTTCAGCTGTAAGATTCATAGAATCGTGCTGCTGGAAATGATGATTATCAAATTCTTCTGTTTCCATTTCTCTGCCCAAGAAACCTAAACAAACAGACGACAGAGGCACACAGGCATGCTCCTTGGCCTCTGATGGCTGCTCCACTTCCACACTTCCTGCAAAAACGTCTGCACATGCAGCACACTGAAGCAGAAGAGCTGCATGAACCTGCACAGAGAAGTCAAGTGGTGGCTGCTCAGGAAAGTAAGGCAAGAAAATGCTGCAACTTCACTGCTGCTCTGAAGCCTCCTGAAACTGCCCCTGTGTTTCCTGTCAGAATCTGAAGTTAGTAGAATCTGCTAGAGGGAAAAAAAAAAAACCCAAAAAAAAAAACACACACAAAAAAAAAAAATCAATCAAACAAAAAAACCCCAAAAAAACCAAACCAAAAAAAAACCCTGCAACAAATTCTCATCTACACATTTTTCAAGACTGAACAATGCAAGACTGTATTTCACACATTTTCTTTTACAAACTCCCACATACAAAAAAAATTTAACTCATTAGAAAGGTAACTGAAATGAGTGTCCACACCTGCAACTCTCGGTTTCTCGAAGCTTAATTCAGTTCTTAAGAAGCCCATGGATAGCATTAAACCTTTATATTTCAGGATCATAACACACATTGACTCCAATCAAAAATCTTGGTTTTGCAGAAACTTTTTGAGCCGAAAAGTGCAGATTGAAAAATTCAGCAAGCCTGCCCAGAGAAATTACGATAAAATTTTGAAGAAACTTATACAATTGTGTGGATTTCCTTAATCTCCAATTTAGACTTGAAGACAGCATTAGCTGAGTTCTCAAACAAAGTATTGAAAAATACAGTGTAATCAGTAAGAATCAGTAAGTATCAGTAAGTACTGTGAATCAGTAAGTACGAAAGGTAAGTCTAAAGTTAAAGTTTGCTACACACTGGTACAAACCTCTCCGTAAACTTACGGGGTCCACAAATCAGTGAGGATTAAAAGTTTTGCCTCTTTCTTCCATTTATTTGTTCTTTTCCATGGATCAAATAGAACCTGTGAATGGTTTCATCTCCAAAATTTGCACCAGAAGATTTTAAAACTTAGCATAAAATTAAAATTTTTTTTAAAAAATCAGAAAACACCATATAATCTGATGGATAGAAAAATAATCTCTCACTATTGTTCACATAATATCATACCTTAATCTAGGACATGATAAAAGGGGAAAGAAGATACTCTCCAAATTATTAAATTACTTTTTTTCTTATTAAGAACATTAACTTAGCTTTATGTTGCATGAATTCATTCTTTTACACCTCAGAGACCTCAGGTATTGTGTAGATGTTTCTTCTATAAAGAAACCACACAATAATTGCAGTTATTTCAGAATGACAATAACTAATGCATTTCAATGTTTAACTACATGAAACCGCCTGAGGTGTTACCATTATGCAAAACTCTTGAAAACCTTGGATAATTATTCAATAATTGGCACTTAGACCCAGTATCAAGAGTTAAAAGGAAACAAAATTCTAAGTGAAAAAAGAGAGAGATCACAATCACAGATCAGAAAAAAAGAGTGGGTGTGGCTTGGCAAACCACAGAGGATCACATAGTTTGGTTTTCTTAGGACTTCGGCTTGGGAAAACTGCAGAGAAACTTGGGAAAGACTGTCAGAGAGAGATGGCTACAGGAGGCATATTCTTAGAAAGAATTTGGATTCACTAGAAGGAACACATCTCCACAAATCCAAATTTTCAGAAGAAGTCATACTCAAAAAAAAAAAAAAAAAAAAAGACAAGACCAAAAAAAGCCAAAACCCAGTGAGAAGTTAAAATTTTGATAAAATGTTGGGGATTAGTGAGATTTTTATAGCTCTAGTAGTATGCCTCTTGGTTTTTCAGTTCCTAAAGCTGCAATGGATGCGTACCCAGCTTCCTCCAGGACCAGTTCCCCTCCCCATCATCGGAAATTTGTGGCTGCTGGACTTCAAACTTCGCCGAGAAACCCTCAGTAAGGTATTTATTTATCTCTGTGGTTGAAAATCAGTCTGAAAGTATTTTAACTTCAATTGTGCATTGCATAGGAACAGACTAAAATGCTATTTTTTTAAACCTCAAGCTTGATTACCAGCCAGTTTCAAAGACTACAAGGACCCTGCCTTATTAAAAATATTTCTGAGTAATAAACACCACCATTGCTTTAGTCCTTGCTATTTTCTCTCTCTTTTGGTTACATTCTCAGAAGCACTGTCATAGAACGGGATTTCACTGGAATTTTCATTCTGTTTCAGTGTTGATATCCAGCCCTGTAAGCCACCTCTAGCAGAGCTCCCCTTGCCTGACACCAATGTCGCTGGAACATCTCCATTAGAAGACCAAACACATACTCTGAACAGACTTTTTTTTCTCTTTTCTTTACAGCAAAAAGATTTCTTTTCTGCTGTAAACAGGTTACTGCTAAAACAAGGCAGGAAAATCTGATTGCTGTTATGCTCACAGCATGACTGCTTTATAAACCAATCAAAACTATTTTTAAAAAGTGAGGAACTTGCTTCCCACTATTGCAAGGAAAAATATAAGCATGATGTGAGGAATGACAACAGAGGAAAATAAGAAAAATCCTATGGAAGCTATAGAAAAGAATGCAAGAACATTTCTTTGCTTTCTTTGTAAGTTAGAGACAAGAAAATAACATAATTTTGGTTCATTAATAAAATAAAGAGAAAAGCTCTGGGATTTTGCCTGTATTCATTTGTTCTTTGATTCAGAGCTGACAGAGTAACCTGCTCTTTTCCTTTCTGTGAAATTTTCAGAGGTGTTCTTCTGAGAGATGTCCTTAGCATCTATTCCAGAAAGAACAATTATCTTCTGTTCCCAAAGCATATTAATAACAGAAAGATAATTTTTTTCTGAAACCTGCCATTCAATTCGATGCCAACAAATGGGTTTAGTTACAACTACAGAAAACCCTGAATAAATACATATTTGAGTGCATGCTTTCTCTGGTTTATAGTTACAAATTTCCTGTTATCAACTCTTCAGTTAACCAACATCTATGGAAACATCTACACGCTGTGGATGGGACAGACACCTCTGGTTGTACTGAATGGATACAAAGCAGTAAAAGATGGCATCGTCACCCACTCAGAAGAAGTTTCTGGAAGACCTCTCACCCCTTTCTACAGGGATATGATGGGCGAGAAAGGTACAAGATGTTACACAAGACTGAGACAGGCACAAGGGGTAAAGAAGGAAGATGTTTTCCTGTGCACACACATCAGCTACTGCTGTACCAGGGCATAACTGGGCTTTCATTGCAAAAATGTTTCATGCAGAGCTGAGCATGTTAAGGAAAAACCAAAACTTTCTTGTCTTATAAAGCACATCACTCAGTCTTTTTTCCTTCCCAATAGATCCAAAGGAATACTTGCCTGGAGAAGTTGCCCTTCAATTGTATCATTTCTAAACCAGAAGACTGTTCATGTAGATGATATCTATAGACAAAGCTGTTCTGTCCTCACCAAAACCCACTCCGTTTCCAAGGACACATTTATGAGCAGCTGGGGTTCATAAATACCTCAGAGACCAAAACTCAGCTTCTAAAATCATTTTATCTCGTCAGTGAAATATAACCTCATCTAAATCAAAGTTTGCCTCCTGCAGTGAAAGGATTTCCCTTCCCAGCAATGAACTAAATGTTTCTGTGTTTTTCAGGTATTTTCCTGACAAATGGCCACACCTGGAAGCAGCAGAGACGCTTTGGTATGACGATTATAAGAAGTCTGGCACTTGGTAAGAACAATTTGGAGCATCAAATTCAGACAGAAGCCTGTCACCTTGTGGACATCTTCGCAAACACGAAAGGTAAAGTCACTAGAAGAACAAAACTTTGAGATTTTCCTGAAATATTGAGGCTGGTAAAAGTTTCACAATACATTTGTACAAGTAATATAGATATTTTCGGTATTAGTAGAACTTTCACCGGCTTCTTAACTGCATTCTTTGCAAAAAATGTTTTGTCTGCACAGTGGGCAATATAAAATTGTTTTTCTTAAAAAAGGAGAGTTAAAAAAATGTTTATTATCAACACAGCTGGTAATAATTCTTACACTCAAGGAGTATAGAAAAACCCTCCTTAAAATATACAATGTGTGACCTGCTGGAAGTCATTCTAGGACAGCAGACTTTTTAGATTTGGCAGAGAAAGAACCCCAGCACAAGGAATGTATCATTCAGTTATCCAACAAAACTTCTTTTTAAGGTTTGGATGCAATAGAAACCAATAGAATTTTAGCAAGCTGCCAGAATAAAGCAATTAAATAGAAATATTCTGAGCAGCCAAATCCCTCACCCACATCATGTTCCATACTGATGTGAAAACACAGAGAGGTTGCCTGAAGTCTCTCTCCAACTCTCCTTGGACCAGGCCCATCTCTTTTCCAAGAGCAACACATTCATACATCTTTAAAATGCAGGAGATTAAAAAAAAACAGGTACTCTGAGTCCCTGTACAGCCCAGATCTTCACCTACCATGCAATCCCTTCTCAATTTTAAACTCAATAAATGTATTTACCCTTTCCAAGAACAACCAAGAGCATTGGTCCAAAGTCAGGGATGCATTTTCCATAGGAGTGAACTTCAAAGGTTGTCCTTGCCATTGAAATGTGTACTTAATTTATTTTTGTTCTGGATTTAATCCTTTTCAGTGGGAGATGTTTTCCACCCTATTATGTGAGCTTTGCGTTTTCAGTCTGTCGGGGAAAAAAATACTTACATGGTTGGATTGTTAAGTTGCTACTTGAAAACCAGAAAGAGATAAGTCATTTCAACAGAACTAAGAAAATAAAACTCTAAAATATTTTTTTGGGTTGGGGTTTTTTTGTTGTTTCTTGGGGTTTTTTTTGGGGGGGGGGAGGGAGGGAATTGTTTGTTTCGGTTTTTAACTGCCAAACTCAAATATCTACCTCCATATATGAAGGCATATGCTCTAATTAGTTGCTTGTGTTTCCACACAACACAGACCACAAGTCAAAGAAGGATAAAGAGACTTTTTGTCTTCTCAAAACTGATAATCACTGTATTTTACAAGGGTAAAGAGCAGATTGAAAGTTAAGACTCCCTGCACTTACAATTCATACAGTCATTATTTATTAAACCAGGCTTCACTTACGTGAATTTTATCTAAAAGTAGTCTGATCCCCCAACGTTTTAACCATTAAAAAAAAAGTCTTCTTTGTTTTTCTTGCTGTTGTCTACTCAGAAGTTCTCACAGCACCTCCCATATTCACAGGCAAACCTTTCGACCCCCACACTTCCATCGTCCGTGCAATTGCAAACATCATTTGCGCTGTTGTTTTCGGTCATCGCTTCTCCGGTGAGGATGAATCTTTCAGCAAACTCATCAAAGCTATTTATTTTGTGATCTACTTTCAAGGTACTATCTGGGGCAGGGTAAGAACCTAATTTTCCTGTTCTTGTTCCTTAAGGTGCATTTGCACTCAACAAGTCAAAAGAAATTAAAAGTCAGAGACGATTATTCACAAACATTTCCATTTCCAAACATACCATTGTTCTACAAGCCACAGTGAAGTAATAAATCAATACATACCTTCTACATGTCATTATTGGCTTCTAATCCTTCTTTATGTCTGTAAATCACATCCAAAAATTCAAATTCTAGATCATCACTGGTTTTCACAGATTTCCAATGAGCAGTCATTTGCAGAATACTGTGTATTTAAGATTCTTAGTTCTTAAAATGAAAGCAACTTCTAAAATTTAATTTTTATTTAGTCTTGAAAATCCAGAAATGCATTTAATAAGAACTAAGACTTCAAATTTCTGTTCTTTTGAAAAGATATCTTGCTTCTCATGTAATTTATATTACCACCAAGATCTGAGTTATTCTGAGCTTCCTATAAGATACAGGTTACAACTTCATCACACCAAGCAGAATATTTTTTAAGTTCTCGAAACCCTAGCTATTGCTTAAGTTGTGCAGATTTTGGCCCACTGGCATTCTAAAAGACTATCAGGTTCTTGATCAAGGAATGCCTAAAAAAATTTCAGTAAAAAATTCAAGGTTGAGAAATTCTGTTTGTGAGTCAGATTCAGCACTCAATTACTCATCCATTTTCAGAACCCCTGTTGCATTATTAGGTATTGATCCAAAAAGTAAAATACGATCACGTTCTCAGTATTTAACCTCTCTTACTTGCATCCACTGCCTCTCATCCCAAACTGGTTGCCCACGTGTTGCAGTGACTTCATAATCATCAGGAAATCAGAGCTGGGATCTGACATTCCTTGCTTTGTGTTTAACACCACAGCTGTACGATGCTTTCCCGTGGCTCATGCGCCGTCTCCCAGGGCCTCATCAGGAGGTGTTTGCACACAGCCACTTCATGCACAGTTTAGTCATGAAGGAGGTCCAGGCTCATGAGGGACAGAACACAGGTGTCCCACAGGATCTCATTGACTTCTACCTGGCTCAAATAACAAAAGTAAGTATCTGTTTATCACACCCTCCCTTCCTTGGCTCAATGCCTGTTACAAACACGTGCTGTTCCAGTAACTGCCAAAGGATTTTTACATGCACACTCTATTTGTGTAGCACTGAAGGTGTTTGTTTTGGTGGGCTGGTCACTGCTTTCACCAAACCATGACAGTTTCTATGTGACTGATGAAATGTCTGAAATTACCCATTTCATAGTCTTCATGTGAATATACCCTACAGACCAAGGACGACCCCACTTCTACATTCAATAAAGACAACATGGTTCAGACTGTGGTTGATCTTTTGCTGGGAGGGACAGAAACAACAAGCACCACCCTTCTCTGGGCACTGCTCTACATGGTACAATACCCAGAAATACAAGGTGAGTAGAAGCATTATCAGAGAGAACTGCATTTGACATCATAATGAACGTCATTAGTGTAAGTATTGGCTCAATCACTTGCAAGACATCAAAAAAACCCTTAGCTACGCCCATGAATGGCGGTACATCAGTGACTGAGATCTAGAAAATGGAAGGTCTATAAATGAAACAAACAGGTGCTTCCCCATCTGGTTCACCAGCAACACTAGCAGAAATTAGTAGTAGCCCCAGTTTTACCTCACTAGAAGGGGTTGGCAAGACAGAATAAAAAGTTAAAGACATTTCATACACAACCTAGCCTTCACTTAACCTTCAAAGTGGAAAAGTTTTCAGAAGATACCCGATCTGATGCATATTTATGGAAATTATACCTGGCATTTCAAATTTTAATCCATTTTTTGAAACACAGAATTGTACTATCCTCATCACCAAGTAGGATACGTCTTAAATGAGGCATCATTCTGTGTTTTGGGGAGATGCACCTCCTTGATCGACTGAAACATACACAGCAGTCAAACCACATGCCAATGCATTTCATAGCAACATAATTTCTTTTATTTCCCTCGTACAGGACATTCTCATACAAAAATCTGCTGGAAAAAAGGGGAAAAAAGAGGCGGTGGGGAGTGGGAAGTTAAAGTACTCTCATTTGTCTGCAGAAAAGGTTCAAAGAGAGATAGAGGCTGTTCTGGAACCCTCCCATGTCATCAGCTATGAAGACCGCAAGAAGCTGCCCTACACAAATGCCGTGATCCACGAGGCTCTGCGCTACAGCAACGTCACCTCTGTCGGGGTCCCTCGACAGTGCCTGAGGAGTACAACTCTGCTGGGTTTTCACATTAAAAAGGTACAGAGGATACCCCCCTGTTTCTTAAACCTTTGAGCTGTTACATTTAGCATTTATGTGACACAGAGACAAGGAAAATCTAAAAAAAAGAATCAATCACACACGGAAAATAAGATCTCTGCTGCTTCTTGCAGGGCACGCTTGTGTTGCCCAATCTGCACTCTGTGGTGTATGACACTGAGCACTGGGCAACCCCTTGGAAGTTCAACCCAGATCATTTCCTTGATTTGGATGGCAACTTTGTGAACAAAGAGGCATTCTTACCTTTCTCAGCAGGTAACACCCTGACCTTGAACATTCCTGTTTGCTGTGTTTTGCAGCAAGGTTAAAAACACAGTTTCTGAGTCCTAAAATTTTAAAAGCGTACATTTATAAAAATGCATTTGACACAAAGATTTAAAGTCAGGTCTTCTGCTGTAAGAGCCACAAATATTGTTGTGCATTTTGTATTTTGCATATATTCAAGCAGAGGGTAAGTATGGCTCAGAGTCACAATGCTCTCTCCTTGGCATATGTGGAGCTCCTATCATAAGGGTGTCTGAGCTTCTTAGCTCCTAATGTGTTAAATCAAGGTAATTTCCTGTTAAATTAATTCCCTTAAATCAGGAAATTGATTTATTTTCACCTTACAAACAGGAAGGCCAATGACAAAAGTGATGTGATTTTTCAAAATAAACAGAGAAAATCTGTGAAAAAGTAGGAAAACAAACCTCAGTCTCCCAAATTCTAGGTTAATAGTCTAGCATCAGGTTTTCTTGTATCTGTAGAAAGCCAGTAAAATCCAGTCTTTTCAGCAGAATATTATTAGGCAACCAAAAAAATTGTAACTTTTCAAAAGCATATTACAATGTACAACTTAACTAACTTACAGTGCAAAATGCAGGGATTCAAAGATATGAAGGGGAAAAAAGGGGGGGAAAAAGAGTGAAAAGCAGTATAAAACAACTCTACCGAGTTTTTCTAGTCTACCAGTTTCTCCAATAAACTGATTATGAAAAAAAGCAGCACAAAACAAGAAACTGGTATCATTACTAAAAATTTCCCAGTAAAACCACTGGGAAACAGCTGAGGCATTTTTTGTGTTACTGTGACATTATACAATTACACACTTCTTGTAGAGAAAAAGCAAAGAGCATACTGAGTAACACACAGTCAGAGTAAATGTAGCAAATTCAGATTTTAAAACAATTTGCCTAAATTGTCTGTAAATCCTAAAATCATCTTTGGAAAACAGGTATTTATCATCTTACCTCCTTCACTCACCAAATGGCCATGAATCAAGACAACTAATTTGGGCTCCCATTTCAACTGTGGCATATAGGACTATTTGTTTAACTTGCTCTGGTTGTTTTCTGTTTATGTAATCTGAGTATTTATATATTCTGAATATCTCTCTTTTTTTTTCGTCTGGAATACATAGATATCCTGAAATATCCCGTGTAAACAATATGCCAAAATGAGTCACTGAGTCTATACATCTCTGCACATTTCACTGCCTTAGCTCACACATCTGCTCCTGACAGCATTAGGGCTACAAGGACCCAATAGACCCTTCTGAATTTCTGTTAAAGAAATCCTGATTATATCCTTCTCCTTGGCTTCAGAACTGCATCCCACAATGCTCCAGCCCTCCCTTCTCAACAGCCAAAATAAGACTCTGAAGTATATGAATCTTTTTAAAATCTGGCTTAGCTGAGAAGCAATTCATGGCTCTCACAGAACAAGAATCAACCATGGAAAGGGAGAATTCCACACCGCTCCAGGTGTGAAAAAAACCCAAACAAACGCAACCAAAACACCAAATCAAACACTTGACAGAGATGCATGGTTTCTCAGTCGAATGTTTCCCCATCTCCTCCAAAAGCATCTTCTGTCCTTACAGAAGGAAATAGGAAATAATTATCCTACATTAACAGAATTTATGGAGCTCAGTAGAATTTTGTGTGAAATTCTTTTACAGAATTTAACTTAACCAACTCTTGGTTTTTGCCTGCAGGGCACCGTGTATGTTTGGGGGAACAGATGGCACGAGTTGAACTGTTCATCTTCTTTACCAACCTCCTTCGGGCATTTACATTCCAGCTCCCTGAGGGAGTGAAGGAAACCAATCTGGAGTATGTTCTGGGTGCAATACTGCAGCCACATCCATATAAACTCTGCGCTATTCCACGCTAGTCTGCAACACACTACAATGCTTCAACCTCTTAGTAACTGCAGGTCCTTTAAAAACACGTTTCACTATCTCAATTGTATTCAAATGTAGGTAGCTCAACACAGCAAATTAATAGTGTTTTTACTGAGGAGGTCTGGCCTCATCTACTGAACTTTCTGAAATGAAAATAAGTCTACTTGCCAAATTCACATAACCGAGTCTTAGGCATACACAAACACACAATATTTCCAAGAATATGTATTGTCACACTCACAGTAGCAGTGAAGTAGCTGTAGGATTTTAGAGAAGTGGCCTGTATCAAGTAGTTTCCTGCATATGTGCCCTGTCAGGTATCACACGCTTAAAATGGCACAACTGTTCAGTAAGGATGCTTGAATAAAATTTTCTTCAGTAAGCTGTTACTCTTCTGAGTTCACAGGTCTTTTCTTACATCCTCTTGCAGGAGGTAACAGAGCACACACACTTAGAGTTGATTCCTTTGCCTTTCACTCTCCCACAATGCATTATATAGCACAGCACAAACTTCACACACACAAGAATGATTGTAGTATGGGGCCTCTCATAACCACGGCCCATTTAGAAATCCTCACATCTTTTCTTACTTACTCAGTATCCAATTTCTATTTCATCACAACTCGGGTCCATGCACTTTCACAAACCTTCCCTTCTGTTTAGAAACATTATTGTATGATCCAATAATTTCCTATTCGAAGAAAAAGGAACAGCTTTTCAAGAAATTAAGAAAATAAACGAAGATGTCAACAGTTGTCTTAGTAGGTACAGTAGAGATTTATTACTCACAGTGTTTTCTTTTGTTCTTTTTCCACATCAGCAGATGTGGAAAGTTCTGACCATTTAAAATTCAGCTGAAAGCATCCTAAATCCTTTCAATTTTCAAAGTTCAACAGGAGCTAGCAGAAATTATGGCAGAATGTAGTGCAAAAGCAAAATACTACATATTTCTGGGACATAAAACTAATGGAAGACTTGATTCTCCTTGCAAATATTTCCAATTATTCCCTTCCACTAAGTGAAAACCCCAGGGTTCTAACACACGGTAATGTTTGCTACCACAGAACAAATGCATACTTGACATAATTGACATTTTTCACCTTTTTAATAAAAGCCATTTTAAAACTTTCAACGTTCCTTTATTTTTATTGAGGAAAATATAACATTTTAAAAATCCTGCTTGAATAAGAAACACTTTCAAACATAAATTAAGAAAAATCTCTTAAACTTCACATTTCTTGCAGCAAGGGCAGCTCTTCCATAAAACACATTCTTAGAGATTTACAAAAGCAGTCTGACAGGATAGTTCAAAAGTTTTCAAGTCTTGTCTTTTTTATTCCTGGCATTCATTAAAGAAGAACTCACCAAAAAAAAAAATCTTTCCTTTGAACCCACCATCTGCTTGGTTCCATAGAGGGCCCAAGGTAAAGTGCTCAGCAGCAGGACTGGCAGTGTCAGATATGAGCTTGGACTTTTTCTACACCAGTGTATTTTGATGGTTCTTGAGGTATGTCCTTCCTGAAAAAAAGACTCCAGTTTTTCCTCTATGTTCACCACCCCTCTGGTCACCTGAAGTTATTCTGTCAGGTTGATTTTTTTTCCCTACAAAATATTATTTCATAATCATAGAATGGTTATAGTTGGAAGGGACCTTAAAGATCATCTTGTTCCAATCCCCCTGCCATGGGCAGGGACACATTCCACAAGACCAGACTGATCAGGGCTCCATCCAACCTGGCCTTACATGTAAGTTCTCTGGTTTTCTTCCAAAACTGTAGCTTGGGTTAAAACATGCACATATTCTTCACCTGTATTTTTGAAAAACTGAGGTACGCGATAATTTGCTGTACAATGCTCCTTCTAAAAATGTGGGAAGACCAAATATTCAGAGTGTTCATGATTAAAAGAGGTATTTTTTACAAAAAAGTTGTCACAGGCCTGACAGCTGGTACCAGCGAAAAACAGTTGGGCTAAGAGCATCTTCTTGTTATTCCATTTAAAACTCAGAAGAGCAAGAGATGAGGCATTCCTCGGCTTTCCCATGTTTCTTGAAATGACAGTGCAAGAATTCCACATTACCTTTTCATCACAGTTGTAAAGGAAACCTATAAGAAAATGTGCAACACAGAGAAAAAAAGCTATTTCGTCAGGTTTTTTTTTTTTGTCAAGAAGGAATTAAAGTGAATCAGAGAAAAGAAAGATTTAGAATCTAAGGTCAAAATGCAAGCTTTTCCTCTGAAAAATTCTTTAAAAAAAACAAAAACTTTAAAACTCATAAATCCCATCACTTCAGTAACTAGAGAACACAGTCAAACTTTCAGAAAAATATACTGACATCCAGCTCTGCTGTTGTTATGCATCCCTTAGAAATCCCTAGCCCAAAGTGAGGCAGACTGCCTGGATCCCTCAGGAGCTAAACCCCTGGAAGTTTGAAGTCCAGTCTTTAGAGAAGCCCATATTGTTGAAGATTAGATTCAGACATTAATTTCTCCCACCAATAAGAGAAATATAACTGCAATTTCCAGATTCTTGAAGCTGTCCTGAAGAATCTAAACTGTTTCTTTGATTCTGTTTCCATTAAATAATATAAAGAAACATAAGTTTGAATAGATTCCTTTCGATATAATAGCCTTGCAACGTTTTGTTCCCAAAACAATGGCAACAAAGGACTTTCATTACATAGTTCAGCTCCTAAATATTAAAATAACAGGAATCATATGAAAAGTACACACTGGTCTGTGCCCATTTTGTGAAGCACATAAAATCTATACTGTTTGTGTGGTTTTAAGAACAAAATGTAACCACTGGTCACCATGACCCAGATAAAGAAAATGAGTAAGCCAGCTTGGGTGAGGAATTTTTCCTACAATTTTTGTTTCGTTCAAACCTCAAAGGGAAAGACCCAAGCATCTAGATGGTCTTGTTCCACCTAATAAGCAGTGCTATCAAGGACATGTTTTGATCCACCAACCAAATCATATATCTTTAAACCACTGTTAAAATAATACTTTCTTTTTTAATTAAACAAATTTTAACCAAAGTTGTCCTCTGCACCCAGTAAAAACACTGTAAATATTAGTTACTCAGCATTCACATCCAACCCTTTTATATTACATGCCTATCTAATCAAGCAAAACAAAATCAAAATCTGAAATAGCTGTCATTAACTTGATCAAAACAAGTTGCACTCCCGGAGGGATTATAATGGTGGGATGCTGTACAGGCTGGCTACAGGGAAACAAATAAAATCCTGATCTTCTCATTTTGCTGTGCTTTCTTAAGCCTTTACAACACTACAACATCATTAGAATTTTAAAATCGCGATACAGAGGATACCAAATATCAAAACCAATCTGATGGAGGAAGGACACAATATATAGTTAAATCAAGCAGAGCTGTGGTGACACCAAGAACAAATACGTCAAAATATATCCACCAAAATATATCACTTACCTCTTGTAATACTTGTCCAAGCGTCTCCTGGCTGTGAATGCGCTTCCTGTTGAAAACCCAAACCACACTTATTTCTGCACAAAGCACTGGGAATCTTGCGAATATCAAGTATTTATCCCACTTCCAAAACAGAAGTTATATCAGGCTTCATTCCACATCCTTTCCCTTAGCAAATCTTTCTGCAATTCTATGGAGTCTTACTCAAGTCTTATAGAATTTACAATTCTGATTCAGAGCTGTTGTCATTCACATCATAGATAGGAACTACCTGAAGTAAGGCCGGCTATTCATCACATCTTCTCAAAAACAACCCTGATTATTAAAAGGCATTGTTAACTTTCAACTTAAATCCTAACATTGTTGATACAGCTGGTAATTAATTACTTCAGTATCATCTCCTCCAGCAATACACATCTGATATTCAGCAACTGAAGCAAGAAGATTTAACAAATGCTACTTTTTTTAGTCATTCTTCCAACATAATCAAAGTGGTAAGCAGTGCATGCAAACACAACAGAAATACAGACTTTACAAAAAATTTCCGTCAAGAGAACACGTTACTGCAGTCATCTACATGCATCCTGTAATACACGCACTAAAAGGACTAGAAATGCAAATAAAAGGCAACATAATTTTACCTGTCTATTTTGGTTGCTATAACCACTGTAAAACTGCCTTCTGTGTTGGGCAAGTATGTAGAAGGTACAATGACATAACTTCCTGCAGGAAGCCTGCAAAGTCGGCTGACTTCCTGGGAATAGCAGTGAGGAACACAGCTCACCAGTGGCTCCAAGTGTACAAAAGAAGTAGTTTGTGGTTTCCAGCTGCTGTTAGGCACCTGCAAAAAAGAATGCAAACATGCCTACCTTTTCATCTGTTTCAGGTCTCACAATGTTTCATTCCTAGGACACCACAGTGTGATATGGTCCATCTCTATTCCGCTGCAAGTACTCACTCTGCTGTGCAGAGCTAGGGAGAAGAGGAATGGAAAAGCTTCCAGAAAACCCAGATGGCAGTACTAAGAACAGATGAATCATTCCTAGCTTGTTTGTAGACAATGTATAGAACCCACTACTCATGCAGCTCTAGAGCTTTCTTTGCTGTCTAACCTCCCTCTTCCCTGCTGCAGCCTAAAGCACTTGTTTTCCACCTCAGGGATCTGCTGAACAGACTGTGTCCTTCCTATATCTAGTAGTCTTTCCTGTACTAAAAAGTCGTATTAGACTTCATCTCAGTCTCCTATAGGCACAAAAAATGCCAATCTTTCTTCACATATTGTATATTTGAAGTTTTATGATTACTTCTGATGCCCAACTCCAGACTTTTCACTTAAGCAACACCTTTTTTTGAAGCGTGTTTTCTAAAAATAAAGCTACCCTTCTCTGCAAAATAGTTACTTAAGCAGCAGCTTCTCGAGTTACATTTACATAGTTGATCACTGGCACACACATGTAGAACCTGTATCTATCCATATCAAATCAAATCTTGTTTTGTTTCTGATCACCTGCTCAAGATATCACAGTCCTTTTGCTCCAATATCATTTGCCTATGGACATATAATTATTAGACATGAAGAACATAAGTTTTCATGATGAATTACCAAAAGGTCTGGTCCTCAATTACTAGGGCACTGAGAATTCTTTGTAAATCCTCAAAAGAGTTCATCATTGCTAAAACCAATTTAGAACTTTGTAAGAATTCAGTGGAACCAATTATCTGGTTACTAAGCTATGGAAGAATGTAAGTTGTTTCATATCTTTCATGGGCATTACTTCCCAGAGTCAGCCTGTGTTTCTCCCAGAAGCAGCAAGTCCCTTGCAAACTGCAAGGAGCCCTGTACTGACAGGCTAACCCTCACCCTTGGCAAATGAGCAATCAAACTGACCAGAAGCCTTACCTGGAAAATATGGAAACCTATTGGACAACACTTGCTATCCAGGCAGTGCTGACGGAGGGTGACTTTCACACTGCTTTTCCCTGGTCCTGCAGGAATGGAGAGGGGAAAGCAGGGATTGGTATGGAAGGAGGGGAAGTTCCTGCTGCCTCCAGCACTTAGCCCATTCTTCCAGCATCCATGCAGCTGCACTGTCTCCCATTCACCAGCTGGGAGTTCTTCACAGAGGGCAGCATCCATGGGTGGTGGCTTTAGCTCACTATCAAACGTAAGAGAGAAAAGAAACTGAAATGTATACAACATGTACTACCAGAATATAAACAAATCTGACCAGCTTTTAAACAGTTGCCACCACTACATTTTGCCTCTGCATACAGCACTAAGCTGCGGTTTAGAGTCAAGATGCTACTCATCTGGCTAGTTCTGATTAGTATTTTAACAAGAGGTAGTAGCAGCTTCGTGACAAAAACGAGGAGATGGGGCACTACTTGCATGAATTCAAAGACAATACAATGCTGTTACACAGCACTCTGCACAACTCCTTAAAATACTTTGAACATTCCCACCTAGTGCTACACTTGTTGTATTTATGTCAACCATTATAAAAAATGTTCTGCTTTGATTTAAACCTACCTGAGAGAGATCCTTCCTGTTGAAAATACGCGAAGCAAGAAATTCCCTACTGCATCTTTCAGAAAAGTGCTGGGAACAACAAGATAAAAGCCAGGTGAAAGGTCACAGCACACATGGACTTCTCTATCGTAGGAATGGCAGACAGTACCTACAACTGGAGGAGCAGAGAGGGTCTTTGGAAGGTTAAATCGTTTCTTCTCCACCTAGAATAGATGCATAATGATGTGCGGTGGTTTAGGAAAAAGGAGTAGCTTTTAATAAAACTAAAAATTATCAAATATTGTTTAGACCTTTTCTAAACATGCATAGATTTACAAATGAAACAAAGACAAGAGTATCAGCAGATGAGCTGAACATGAAAGAGAAGTAGGAAGAGTAAATATTCAGGAGGAGTAAATTTAGGAATGGCTTCAAGTAATCAGCCTGAAATGTCATGCACTAGTTTGGAACAATCCCAAGTGCTCAGTGATAAGAATAAAGTACTAGTCCACTAACAGTCTGTACAGACAGTAACTGTGAGATAAACAGAACCATTCCAGCATAAACCAGAGACAGAAAATCTGTGACCAGTTGAATTGTATCACTGCCATGGGAAATGAATGATTTTACTCAAATGTTTCAGTAATGCTTTTAAACTTCTATTTGCAAAGAGAAAAATGTCACTTGTGTATTACCTTCCAGACATGCAATCCCACAGCCTGGTAATTCTTTCCCTGTATGCCTTCAGTCAAAGATGGATTTTCCTCTGCTAAGCGAGTTGGATTTTGAATCCTTCCAGCCCAGTCAGTGCTGTATTTCCTGTGTTTCTGCAGCAGAGCAATGCACACCTCACTCGATTCACAGACCCTCAGCCAGAACTTGGGGTTGGTAGGAAAGCTGCTGTTGTTGCGGCAGCCACCTGCAGACTGGCCTCTCACCCAGGATCCAAAGAGATTCTGTGAGTGATACAGCACTTTCTCTAACAAAATAAGAAAAACATGGTGTGGATTTCAGACACGGGAAGCTACTTAATTTTACACAACAGATACACGGCAGAGATTCCCCAGCCCAAGAAAACATGTCGTCATAGCCTGACACTTTCCCAAAGCAGAAATTCATAACCAAGATTTTGAGAGGCATGAGAATTAATGCCACAGTTGGTAATGACAGACTGATGACATGATTTTTACAACAAGAAACTGTTACTAGAAATCTCAAGTGTATCTACCATTAAAAACAAAACGTCACAGGGCTGTCCAGAATAACAGCCTTCTAGACAGAGGACACTAATCTCTCAAGCAACTAGCAAGTAACTAGATTTCACAGAAATATCAATGGCTTCTCTAAAGATCTTTAATTTCCTCTTGTCCTTCTGTTTTTCAGTAGAGACAGAAAAGGCCTATGGCTCTAAAGGAGGGGGGGAAACTGAGAAAGAGAAATTATGGTCTAGTTGCATCCATTTGCAATTCAAATCAATCCTTCCCGTTGACATAATGTTATTTGCATGAGAAAGATGTTTTCTCATACCACACCTGTATAGAGGCTCTGAAGCTGTCCTTCTTCATTGACTGGAAAGCCTACGGTAATCTCATCAAATTCCCTGAAAAATTCCTCTTCATCAACCCAGAATTCTCCCTCTTGGATCTGTGAGAGGAGTTCTGAAGCAACTACTGGATCTAGCTGGTTCCATCCTTGACCACTACACATAAGACAAAAGTCAACATTCAGCTCTTTGCCCAGTAGAGTTCCCGAATAATGTTCTACCAAATATCTTATGGAGCAGGACAGCAAGAAGAGATTTCTTCCTTTTATTGCAAAATAACTGCATTGAAAATTTCTCTACACATAGCTGGTCAGTGAGAGGGATCATAGGAAACACAAGTCCTAACTTATGAAAGAAAACTTAGAAACAGACTAACACCAGATTGGATGCAGAACAGACTTCTGGGTGAAATAGGTGCTTTGCTTACAACAGTCACTACAGTAAGAAGTCTGAGAGCAAAATAAAGATTTTTAACTAAAAAAAGAGACAAAAAAGTAAAACAAGCTGCTCTGTGATTGTTCTGAAAGAATTTTAATGCTTTACATCAAAATCTGACATTTGTATTAAGCAGCTGGTTACCCCCATGAATCTGCTTGCCAAGTCTTGATAAACCAAGAATTTAAACACCTCATCATTTAGGGCTCATTAAAAGCTAGTAGTGTCAACATTTTCCATTGTTTCACTAACAAAAAAGAACGGTTCAGCACTTGAATAAAACAGGGCTCTAAGGCTACCCAATGAAACACTATCCTCTTGCAACTACATGGCAACTTACTCTTTGACAAAGAAACTACAAGAGACCATGTGTATAACCAAAACACCGCCAAAAGCAAAAAACATCAACTGAAGTCTCAATAAATGCAATTAAAATATCTTTCTAACTCAGGGAAAAAAAACATTTCTACAAAAATGTTCATTAACATGACCATATTGTTAACATATTTTAATGCTGAACGCTTGTTGCTCGGGTCAAGAATTGCATGTTCTTTTGTACAGTCAAAACATGCTGACATTTTTCAAAATAAGCTAGTTCATTCTTGTTACTTTGCTATTTGATCTGCTACACATATTTCTGCAAGTCCTTTAAAACAGTTCTCTTCTTTATTTCTACTTTATATGGACTCAATTCCAGCTTTTCCTACTTATATCAATCTACAGAAATGAGAGCACACAAGCAACAAGCATAAGCATCCTTCCTTCTGCTATATTTAGTTTTATAATTACTCCTTTGCTTGTTTTCTGCAGCTGAGCCAGGATCAAATGAGAAGAGTCAAGTAAAGCTGAGTGACTACAAGAAACAAACATGATCAAAGATACTTAGATCAATGGCAGAACAACAAAAAAGCACCACAAAAATCAGAAACAGAAAATTAGCCAACACCTTAAGTTTGTCTCCATAAAAAGATATGATGATTTGATAAACAAAAAGGTTATGAAAAAAATTTAGATTTCCAGAACTAGGAGATCGAAATTACCAGCCTCAGAACCAGTGAGCTGTGTGAACTCCCAACTCTCTAAAGGATTGCACACACTGAAGCCTCTCTCCTCTGCTACAGATTATTAGCAGTGTTCGCCTATGCAATACATAGATAAGCTTTGTGCTTCAGAACTTTCACAAATGCTTTTCCAAATGAATATAAAACTGCTCACCCCTCACACCAAGGCCCTTTCCAGCACCGCCTCCCCCAAGGATTTCGTATTCGCAACAGGAAGATTTCCTTGCCTGACACTTCAGACAGATTCAGTGTGTCTATCACAATAAAGGCATGAAATTCTCCTAGTTCACTTGCACCTGAATAGAAAAAAAAAAATTGAAAATAAACAAAAGAATCTGTTCCATATTTTACAATAACATTAGTGAAAAAAGGCAATTTTGCAATAAAAGGAAATTGTTTTTAAATCTGTATTAGAACAGCACAAAGAAACTCCAAACAGTTCATTTTAGTGACTACAGAGAAATAAGGTAATATTTCAAAGTATATTAACTCACTCCTTGATCTCAAACCCCTGCAAATTCACTGTGCAGAAATTCATTGGGGTTTTCAAGGTTGTTTTTGAGGTGCTTTTTTGAGGGCGTGCATTTTGGGGGAGGGTGCATTTGTTTTTGAGAACTGACCATATTAGCTTCTAATATAAAAAGCATTCCTCAAAAGCACCCTCCCACCCTGAACTCAGTAACATCCTTAAATCTTTATTTATCCAAACTTAAATAAAATTGCACCATGAAACTGGCATGGTACTAGAACCAGCACTTGTATTTGCTGGCTGCCTTGTGCTTTGAAGCCCATTAATAGAGACGTTTACTATCACCTTGTCTGGAGTTGAGGACTGAACAGCTTATTACACACTGTTCCTTCAGATTCATTAATCTTCTAAACACTGCTTTCTCCAAAACCATGCCAGTCTTCTCTTTCTCCACATTTTTTCCAGGGCCTTTCAGGGTCCATCTTTCAGCAATTCCTCCAGTCAGATCAACCAAAGCATCTGCCACCTGTCCTGCCCACAACTGCTCATAAGATCCATGCACTCTAAAAAATTTAAACAAAAAAATTTTAAAAACACCAAGAAAAACTTTGTGCAGACAGCAGAACAAAAGAAACACAGTTCCCACACATTTGCAACCCCACCCTATATCACAATCATGACTGTACCCCACCTCATAACCCAAAGCAGGCAAGAGAAAGCACATACTATTTTATTTATACAGAATACAACATCTAAAGAATATGTAAGCCATTGCATATTCCACTGTTTGACGGGAAGTTCCTTACATCCTCTCCATCTTATATATAAAAAATGCTGTATTCTAGTACTAGTCATTTATACCTTATTATCCATGCTCTACATTATCTTTTGTGATATACTAACTGCATTCTGTATAAATAAAATTATTTCTTCCTCTTCAATTATTCTTTATTCACTCTGCACAAATAACCAGAGTAGCACTTCCCTCAACCACCTAAGCAAACCAAGAGACTGCCCTACCTGATGTAGCAGATGCGAAATATAGCAAAAGAAATCAAGACTAAAACAGAATTACAAATTCGACAATAAACCCCTGCAAAAAACAAAGAATATTACATTTCAAACCTACAGAAAAGCTTTAACATGACATCAGTGCTTCACAGCTTCTGCTCAATGTATCTACAGCTGAGTAAGTTCACACTCGAAGTCTACCTCTGCCCTCTGCTGGCAACCACGCAATCTTCTGCTCAGATTCTTTGGGACATTAGATGTCTATCTTACCAGTGCATTTTGTCTCCAAATTGCATTGTCCATCTGGACAGCTTTTCCATTGATGTGCCATAAACCATAAAATAGCTGCATTTTCTTCCTAAAACAGTAAACTATCAAATTATACAAAAGAGCAGTGAAACTCACACAACCAGAGCCTCAGCTAGCAGAAACTTACATAATGTTGTTGCTTTCCATGAAGATATCTGCATGCTTTCTGCTTTTCACTGAACTCTCATCGTCTCTAGTAAAACATCTTCCTTTAACAAATTAGATAACTAATGGACAGCGACTTAACAAACATCATTTGAATCCTGAAAATTCATTACAGCTCTTACTTTTCACCAGAATTCTCTCCCTAAGACTATCTTACTTCATATGCAACCAGAAGCACACCTTACAGATCTACAGTTTAAAGAGCAACTTCTGCACAAGCCAGGATGTGACCACCAGCAGCCACAACACTCAGATCTATGCCCAAAGCAGCCAGGTAAAATAAGTAAGCAGAAGAAATACACAAGTATTGTACGTCTATTTCCATCAGTAGCAATGTTCACATACTTTGCATAAGCTTTTTCCAGTAGTGGAAGCCAAAACAAATCCTCTGTCTGACACTGGGAAAAGCAGAGTTTGCCCCCAAGGCAAGGCAGGCGATCGTCGATGGTCACTTCCACCCAGTGCCCAAACTGCCACACCCGGCACGTGAAACAGCCTTGGTAGGACTCATCTGTCCAGCTGGGCTGACCTGGAGGGATTACCTGCAGGGCAAAAGGCAAAAATCAAGACAAACAATGAATTAATGAGCTTTATTTTTTGCAAACAAAACTAGCTTAAAGTATACTGAATATCAACCATTTATAACGAACACAGAAAAAAATACGATAACAAAACCAGTGAAACTGAGCATGATGAAGGCAATACTCATATGGCAGCTTGGGACTCCAGAACAATACACAAATGTCAATTAGGTGAAGAAAACTTCTCTAACATGAAACTTCTCCACACCTTGTTCAGTAAGTATTTGCTCTTCTGCAAAGCTACACAGGCACACAGGAACCAACAGTCTCCCAAAATTCCTTGTTTTACTTGCACATCCTGCAGATTGTTTGAAAATAACCGAGGAGAAGAACAAATGTCCTAAAATTAAAAGAAGAAGAAGAGTTAAAGCCAAATCCTGCATGACATTCTAAGAATGTCTGTGTTTCAGGGACTGGGAGGGCTCCAGAGATCTCTCATAAAATAAGAGAATTCTTACTTCTGGAAAATTTCCTTTTCAGACACAGCCTAAGTAAGAAGTAACAAATAAATGGCTTGTGGGGGTATTTTGCAGGTACTTCATGAATGTAAATCTAGTTCCCACGTGAATTTTAGTACACAACTGCCACCATCAGGTGCAACCTTAGCAGAAGCAGTAATAAGTGAAGGACAGTGTAATTCATCAGCTCCTTGCTGGACTTATGATCAACTGTGACAGGGCTGATGCCATCCACATTGAACTGCACATCCCAAGTTACAAAAATCTCGAAATTAGAACAAGGGAAAACGTTTCCTAGGGCACATAAAAATAGATTAGTTGGTAGCACAACAGGGAATTTCAGACACAAAGTCCTGAACACTTAATCTGATCTGAAAGTGAGTTTGTGAAATGGTTCTTCTTATACATAAATACTGCAGGAGGTGGAAATTAACTCATCAGCCCTCAGCAACAAACAAGGTGTAAATTACAAAAGCAGGAAGCTGCACACTGGCCTCTGTGAAATTATTAGTTTGCCAATTACACCTGATAACCAACAGCTCTGTCACTGTTCTACAGACAGCCCCAGACACAGGGGAGAAAATACAACTCAAGACAACATACTTTTTTCCTCCATTACATTTTTATAGCCCTTTTTTTCCCCTCTACACAAAGGCAGTATCATAAATACTTCACTTTAAATAGGTGTACTACAGAAATGCATTCTAAAGCTTTTAGCTCTAATACAGCTTGCTCTGCAACCCAGCTATAAGTTTAAAAGCAATACAAGTCATATGACAAGTTATAAACTTTAAAAGTTTTCTTTTTTGTTATCAAATAAATCAACGACCACAAAAAAAAAAGCAATAGGCTTCTGAAAAATTCTAAAATCCAATTAATTATTTTCAATACAGTTATGCAATATATCAAAAAATTTGGGAATGACATAATGCTGCATTCCAACTTGGTACGCACATTATTTGCATAATGAAACATATTTATAATAAAATATCTGAATTTCTACTACTGCCATGAAATTTAAAAGCTCTACAAGAGGATTTAAATGAAGCCTACAAACAAGCACCTAGACATAGAACTGTGACTCACGTATTAACTCTGACATACATTGGTTTTATCACTTCTGTATTTCTAAACAAAAAAAAACCACCCACAAGCAGTCATTCAATGCTAACTTGCATTTACTACCTGAAAGCCCAGTTCTGCTGAAATCAGCCTTTTATACCTTAAAACTCACCTTAGGTCTCAACCAAGATATCTCGCCTCTGAATTGGGCAAGCGGGGTACAATAATCAAAAAATATAGAGGTATCACTGGCCGGAAACGTAGGGTCTGTGTAAAGGTCTCTTGTCACCATTAAGTGCTTTTTCTCTCCCAGCATTTTCAGCACAATCCTAAGCAGCTTTGCTGGCTGTTCCTACGACTTTATATCGCCAGGCACCAACCTGCAACAGAAGCGAGCGTTACTGGGGCACTGCAACAGGGAAACAAACAGGCAAGGCGGATTTATTCAGGGATGAAAAGCCTCTCACTCTAACACGAAGCACCTCGAACCACCACACTGCTGGCTTTTTCCAGCACTTGATACCACCCTGCACCGCTCAGCTGGAAGAGAAGCGGGGCCTCCGAGGAGACCGACACCCACTTAGGTCTCTTCTCCGCGCTCTGCGCACATCCCCCACACAAGGCTCCCCACCACCACCCTCTTCCTCATACTCGACCCCAACAGAGCCCATCCGCACACGCCTCCTCCTGCCCACCAGCCCCCCGTCCCCACAAGGGGTGCCGGCCCGGCCGCCCCGCTCCCTGCCCCGCTCCCCCCTCACCGCGGGGCGGCCCCGCCGCCATTGCCCGGGGCGGCCGTTACCCGGCAACGCCGGCACGAGCGGCCCCGC
>VZTF01002402.1:2057463-2080699 GCA_013397755.1 Cnemophilus loriae
GCCCGCCCATGACGGACGGCGCCGCCGACCAATCATCGTCCGCGACGTACACGCGCGCCACGTTAGGCCCCGCCCCGCCCCGGCTGAGGGGAACGGAGGAGTCCCCGGGATCCGCGGGATGCCCCGGCCGGGAATACCTGGGGGAAACGGGAAACTGCCCGCCTGGAGCACGAGCCGTGCTTACCTGAGGCACTGGCTCCTACGGGCGGAGGAAAATGGAACCAAAGCGTTTTCATGGAGATTGTGATAGAGAAACTGCTGGCCCTCATCGAGTGCTTTCCCGACATTATGGCAAAGATCACATTTTCACATAGTTTATCACCATATAGTCGTCCACGGGCTGAACTGACAAAGGAGATCTAGTACTTCCCATACTCAGATAGCTACTGCTGACCAGTGAAGTAGAAAAAATGCCTTGAAAATACTGCTTTGTGCAGGAATAAAGAACAGAAATGCAGAAATAAGGGCCTGACGAGGCCGTCCTTCAGCACACCAAGGTTTTAGGTTTCAGGGCACACTGAAGGAGGCTGTTGTCTTCTTCATGTTTGGGCCTTTCACATCAGCGTTTCTCAAGGAGCTCAGGTGTGGTCAACAGAGAAGTTGCTGAGCTACTGTGGAAGGACGAGGTGTTTACCAAAAAATTTGGTTTCCACACTTGCCTGTGATGATGTGTTTGAGTCTAAGGTCACCTGGTCCTTGGGTAGAGAGGTCAGCTGAACGAGAGAGATCCACAGAAAACACAGGCCTGTCTGGTTTCTATCAGACATGAATGCAGAAATCCTCCTCTCAAGCCAACCTACAAAGATGGAAATGCTTTCAGGTAGCTGCAGCAGCTGTCCACCCAGTGACATTCAGAAATAGGTTCTCTGCCCCTTGGTCATGCCCATTGTACAGACACAAGGCTTCTCCCCTGCATACTGCAAATTTAATCAACAAACAAGACTTTTCACATAGGAGTTTTGATCCTTTCGGGAGCAGAGGAAACATTGCTGGCAGTAAGAATAACCCTCTTGTCCGCGGCTCATGCGAGGGAGCTGCAGCTGCGAGTGAGCAACACAGGAGAGGTCTGTTGGGGGAGGGAGAGGGAAAAAAAGGCCTCTGTGTCAGGAACAGTGAGGCTCTTATCTGTGTGATTTCACCCCTGCATTCTTTAGGAAACAGCGATCACACAACTGCATGAATTCCATTAGAGGACCGATTCTAGAAAGCAGGATAAATGTTGAGCTCTAACTGTAAATACAGTAGGTCCAGCCTGCAACAGTTAATCAGTTAAATACCTAATTATTTATTTATGAAGCTATTAGAAGAAGGAAAGAGATGGATATTATCTTGCTCTCTCAGATACCTGACATGTTTTCCTTGCCCCACTGAAAGGTTGGAAAGGGGAAAATTAATCCAGTACGCAATGGATGATTTTTTTTCTGTTAACCCCAAACTCTTTGGAACAAAAGCAGCAGAGAACTTTCCCTGTTGCCTCTTGGCAATCTTGCTGGATTAAACTGTTCCTGAAGACAAAACACAGGTCTACTGAGACAGGATGTCTTGAAAATAATATTTTAAGACAAAATTATACTTGCCTTGTTGTCAACCTGTTTCTCAGTCCACTTTAACGTAGGTGCTTCGTTTCTCCTTGGAAAGGAGGATAGAAGACTCAGAGAGAATGAGTCCCATTGCTATAGAAATTTAAACAGTTAAAAGGGATTTGTGTCCAGCTAAATAACCAGCTCATTTCCATGTGAACGAAGATGATCCTTGAGGATAGTGTTTGATATTTTCATGATTGTTTGCCAGTTCTGGGGTTTCATCAATCCCATGTTTGCTTTTGTCTTCAACTCCCGGTGGTTCAAGGACAGTGAGAGGATTAAAAGTAATTGAGCAGCAGTGGCTGGGCCCAATGTGTGTGTTTGTTTCTGCAAATTCTGACACATGGAAGCTGTTCACAAGGGAGTTCTTCCAATTCTCTGAATCCCAACACCAGGATTAGAAAGGTACAAGCAATACTCAGCTGACAGCAATCAGAGCTGTATCAAAGGAACAGCACAGAATGTCTTTTTGCTTAAGGGAGATTTTGGAGTGGGTATTTGGGGTTATAGATCTCTCTCATTACCTCAGGCACACACAGAGGTAGAGCACAGCTCCAAATTTCCAGCCTGGCTACCACAGCACACAAGACGCTGCATCTCAGTAAATACAATTTTGGAAAAGGGTCCAATGCTCTGCAAACCACACCAATGCCATTCCTTTTTTAGAAAGAGACTTGTCTCTAGTATATTAGAACACCCTTCCTTGTGGGGCACAGAGCATATTATGTTCAACATAATCATAATTTCCTAGACAAGAAATCAGAGGTGTAAGACTTGAGTTTTCCAGTGCAGAAGGTAAATGCAGGAAGAGGACTGAAGGGAAGTGTTCACACAGGTTCAATCATTTACTGCAACTAGCTAGTCTCCCTCTGTATAGTGAAAAGTCACCTCCAGAATATGGAATAGGTTTTCTCTACCCTCCTTTATGGCTCTCATGTCCAGGTAAGACATGCTAACAGGTGCCCAAATTACTACTGTAATTAATGGAAAAACCAGGATGGACAATATTAATAAAAAATTCTTTCAAAGTTGATGTGGACTATGCAGCAGCATTTGAGGTAATTTTTGAGAAACAGTGTGCAATTTCCACTTTAAAGGGATATTGAAACATCATGCTCCACCCAAGCTAAATCAATACACAAAGTTGTGGAAGACACCTTGCAGCAACAGACCAATCAATCTGTTTTCTTTAAGAATTAAAAAGTACTTACGTGAGAAAGAGGTAAGTAGTTTATACGTAAGTAGTTTAACTTTCACAAACAAAGCAATAGTTTGCAGAGCTGGAAGATAAAAGTAGACAAATCCAAACTAGACATTAGGTATGCATTTCAAGAATGCATGTAATCAACGGCTAAACTGATTTACCTGGGCCTTCAACAAAATCAGTGTGCAACTGTGTCCTTACATCTGACAATAATTCTGTGTCTCAGAGGACAGTGGCTTGATAAATCTCACACTGTGATTTCTAGTGCAGTTTCTTTTATACACCAAGTCTGATACTGTGGTCATAGTGGCTTTAAGCTTTTATCAATCTATAGGAAAAAGTGTGAAAAGAAGTGGGACATGATTTTAGTGTGTTGACTGTACTGTGTTGTTCTGTCTTTGGACAAACAGGGAGAGCGGACTGAAGAAGTGTACTCAACCTAAGTGAATTGTGCAGCACATGAGCTTAGATGTACAGAAGGTCCTGCGTTATCCGAAAAAGGCAATGGCCAAGGTCACTGCAGTGCAAGAACATGATAGAGTTTTGGTTGAAGCAGAATGTTTGGGATACTTGATAGAATTGTTCTTGGTTGATGGAGTTTGTGGTTAAAATGTTGCAATGTAACATGACACCAAAATTACTGATACAAGCGTAACAGAGTATACTGTAGCTAGGAAGAATTATATTGAATGTATCAATCAATGTGGCTATGAAATGCTAAAAGATTGTTAGAAATATTCCATTTTATTAAACAGTTTGCCTCTTCAGAGCTTACCCACGAGTGGTATTTCTAGATCCTCTGGTGCCCTGCTCAAAGTTGCAATGAAATAAAGTAATAGTTTTCATTCTCAAAATAAAAAAGATAACCCAATCTCTTGGCATCTGTTTGAATAAAACTGATTTGACGTCTAATCTGACTTAAACAGATCGGAAATGAATGTACCAAAGATAAGGCAAATAAATAGTTTCTATTTAATCACAGTCTAATTTGCCTGTCAATGTGAAGTCTACTACAAATCAAGACAGCAAGTAGCCTGAAGCACCAATTTATTTTCTGTCAACGAAAGGAAGGCTTATCTCCACAAACTTGCTGCCAATTTTTTGTCTCTACAAAATAATAAATGCACTCCTCATTCACAGGAGAAACAGAAGTACCTGGAGGAGGATGCATGGAATACTTTCTTGCTCTGCTTCTGTGTTTCAGAAAACAAGTCTTAGGTAAAGAGCCATTTGACAGGATCTCACAGAGATAAGAGCAGAAACACTAACTTACATGTTGTGTTCTTTAGTCAGGAAACTGTCTGTTCAGTTCAGCCAGCATTTCCTTGCTTTGACAGGTGTCTATGCAAACACAGAGCTGATCTGATGTATTTCAGTCAGTTCTAGTAACAATAAATAATATTTACTTTTGATTATTTGCTTTTGCCACCTCTCCAGCACCTTCCCGTGCAGCTTTGAAATAGCTTCCAAACTCCCTCTATGCTGCACCCCAGAAAAGGACAGAACAAAGACAATGTACCAAGTTAGCTCTTCCACACAGCTAGAGCAGGGACGCCGAAAAACTGCCCAAAAGGCTGAACTTGTCACAAAGCTTAGTTTAATTTGACAATCATCATAAGGCATCCATGTAAATGAAAAATTCCCACCAGGGTCACAAACATTCTCCCACTAAATAAAATGTGTTAAAACAGAGGCCCATGATTCCAAAAAATGATAGTGGTTCCTGGTCTCGACCAGGCTGCCACTGCTGGCAGTGGGGTCCAGGAGACGCAGCACCAACAGCGGCAACTCCGGAAGTGTAAAGTCAGCTTGTACAAATCTCTTTCACTAGAACAACAAATGAAAAGGAAAGAGATTTGTGCAGAAAACATCATTCTCCATCCTTTCTGGGAAAACAAAACAGAATTTAAAAGATAATCCCATTCAAGGAGCAAAGAGCAGAGCTTGGAGTTCTGAAGCCCAACAATGCTGATGGCCCATTTTTAAAACTAATGAAGCACTACAGAGGCCTGAGTTTATTATTGCTTTATCCCAGTTCAGCCCAGGCTAAGGCTATGGTGAAGTCCAAATTAATTTAAAGCCAGAAAATGCAGATCCAGTAACAGCACCTAAGTCCCCATCCACACATGGGTGTAAACAGATACTTTTGGTGAAGAAAAAAAACCCTCCCAAATTTCCCCCTCTTCCTGTCTATGCAGATCCCCATAGCAGGGCTATAATTTGCCCTGAAGTATAAAACAATTTCTCTCTTACATCTCTGCTAGCTGAGTCTCTTCCAAATATTTTGCTTTTTATTCATACTATCCTGGTGGCGCATCAGCTCAGAGATGCCTTGTGGGAGCTCACAGAGAGCACACGGGTACCCACATGTTACAAAGTTTGTGGCACAGAGTCTAAGAACCATCGCCTGTACTCTGCAATACCCCAGGACACTTTGCCCTCGGCTTCCTGAGACCAAACAGCACAGAGGGAAGACAGTGTCTTCCCATCCTGCATGGCTGGCCAGTGATCCAGAGAATCAGCACGCCAGGGAAATGAAATGGCACCTTACTCCCACCATGAGTCAGAAAACAGACTCGGCTAAAGCAGGACTTAAAAATTTCACATCTAGAAAGATGGTGCTTCCCTCAGACTATCATATGACAGGGCAACTGTTATTCAGGCAAACATTATTCAAGGCAGTAAAATCTTAGCATGGATATTTTCATGGTTGACTTACAGGCCAAGATATGCTGGGGATCTTAAAAAAATTACAGGTCTTGTTAATTCCTCCAGAAGGACAGACTAGAAGACACACATCCTGACACACTAGCAAAGGTTGCTGCTAGACTTGTCAAAACAGTTAAAAAGATTTAGGCATCCAGCTAGTACCAGAATTGATGGCATTTGGGTACCTAATTTTAACTTTTTTGAAAATTCAAGCCTACACATTTCTTTATTGCTTGTCCCATCGAGTGCAAAGGGAAAACTGAGGGTAGGGTTAACTACAGAAGGATTTCAAATCCATCATAATGTTTCCCTGTTCTTTTTTATATAACTTTTTATATATATAAAGAGCATTATTATTATTATTTAGCCACCTATGGGCAAAGGGGAACAGGAGCTATTTAAAATTAGTTTCTTATTTAAGCATTAGTCCCCTTCCACCCAAATCACAATACTTCTGTCACAGGAAGGAGCATAACGTGAAAACATGTTTGCTGCCACTAACAATTCCTGAGTCTCTCCTTTGCAGAATTTTAGCCCAAATATTAGGACAATGACAGCTTGACACATACACACTCCCCAGCAACATACACACAGGAAGTAGGACATGCCTCAGTGGCCTCAGACAAAAAAAAGAAAAAAAAGAAGAAAAATAACACCCCCCCACCAAACAAGAAATCTGGAGAAACCATCCAGAAGAGCCTCAGGAAAGGGAGGCCTTTCCATGGAGAAACAACAGCCCAGGAGTCCCTGCCCAGTAAAAATTGAATCAAAATATTCATCACACAGCTGGCGGAGATCTCTGAAACCTGGCAGTATCACACGCTGGATACTTGAAGGCACATTTGCTTTGTGTTTTGGGAGAGAAATCCAGTTACAACACACTGCAGCTCCAAGGCTGAGGGAAAGGAGGCAACGCTTGGTATCTTTCCTCTGTTCCTGTCCTCATTTTCAAGCTTCGTGGCTGGCATGAACTGGTGATCTAAGCAGACACGTTGACATCCCTGAGTGAAATGGCACCATTTGTGGCCTCTGAGACTTTGTCCTCAAGCACCATTGCTGGTGTGTCTGTAGTGACTGCTGTAGTGTCTATGGCAGGAAGTGGATTCAAGCCCTGGGATAAGATCTGTTGGATCGTTTTCCGCAAATTGGGGTGCAGCTGGTTTTGGGTCTGGTAAAAAATTTCTAAGGCAAAAGACTTGAGGGTGCCAGTGCAAAGGTCCTCGTAAAGTGGAATTGTGTACATCCGAGACATCTGCAAAAAAGGAAAACAAGATAAAAACACTTCAGTAAAAGTCAAGAAGTTCAGCTCTTCTACAGCTACATTCCAAAAGCCCTGAGTAACTTCAGACTGGAGACAAGCAACACATTTCTTAAAAAGACAGATGAGTCTATTCTAAGTCTGATGCAAGGATTTTTATGAATGGTAATAAAAAAAAAATCTACTCTCTGAGACTGAGCTACCTCCACAAATAACAGAACTATTTTTAAAAGGCCAAATAGAAGAGGCCACACTGAACACATGCATTAACCTTTTGCTCCTGCACAATAACAACTACTGAAAAGAACTTGATGAGCCCTAGCCTTGCTTGAAGTGTAAATATTCAAATAATCACATGATTTAGTAGTGCAAAAACTTGTGGTCTGGAAAAGCCAGGGCTGCTACAAAGCAATACAAAAAATGCACAGGGCAGAGCTGGGACAAGGGTATTGAGTCAGGCTAGAAAAGCAGAGATTATCTGTAGGCATTTGAAATTACATCTGCCCATTCCTCCCCACCGCTAGCAGGTGAGCCATGCTCAGCCCCTTCGCAACACACCTGGACTACACTTGGCCAGGAAGCAGAAGTTCCAAGGTCTTTCACGTCGCATGTCTCATGCACATGTCTCATGCACTGAGAGGTGCAGTGATTTTAATCCAGCAGTTAGTACCTGGTTTTCCAAGAAGCGACGGACTTTGTAAAGGTCTGGATAATAGTCATTTCGGACTACAATCTGCAACCAGCGGATACGGATTTCTGCATTCATGGAGTCCAGCTGAGAGGAGTAACATTCCGAGAGCTTTTTTATCACCTCTGAAGAGAGCACATACACAGAGAAAGAACTATGACCTATTTTGCCAATTTTGAGGGTCATCAGAGAATAACAACTCATAAAAATCACAGAATCATAGGATCGGTTGGGCTGAAAAAGACTTTTGAAGATCACCTATTTCAATCCGTCTGCCATGGCCTGGGACATCAGCCTGACTTTACATGAATTATAATGTCAACCAGAGGTAGGGATCTTTAGAATTCAATCAATTATTCCAGGGATAATTGTCTACTATCCTGGTAAGAGTACTCACCATGTGGCAGTGGTGATCCATCCAGCAACCTGTCCAGGAAAAGCACAGTTTGGAACGTTCTCCATTTAGTGAGGTCAACACTGCTGGCAGCAGCAACAGAGTCCAGAGGCTCTGTGGTCCAGAGTTTGAAGAGTGTCTCCACTGGTCTGGTCAGACTGGATCCCTGAGATAAGTCTGGCTCAGCTAACGGAGGTCCTGTAGCATTGAGCCAACGTTCAAACTCCAGTCCTGGAATGAGGAGCACCAAAAATGTGGAGCAGGGATCTCTGAAGGTGGTTTGGCTGTCTCAAAGTTCAGGACTGCTTCTAGCATAGTTAAGAGAGGTTCTAACAACAGCAACCAATAGTTATAGTGACACAACAGTCTTAGCAGCCTCACTGGGATAGCCTACGGAACACCTGGAAGAGTGCCGGCAACACCTCTCCAAACCTCACCATGAGTTTTCTAGAGCTCAGCAGTACAGTAAGTACAAGAAACACATGGGCTCTTAAGGCAGCCAGGCTGACAAACACCTATGTTCAAACTGTGCTCTAATATTTGTGTGCCTCTGTTTCTCTCTCAGAATTTTGAGGAAGACTGACGAATATGGAGAAAACCCACTTTATTAAAAAAAAAAGGAGGTGAAAGAGCTGACTAAACTCCTCCTACCCACCAGTAAACCCAAGCAATTTAAATTTATTTATGCAGCTAATAACAAAAAAAAAATTTCTTCACAAGCAGCAGAGCCTGCTTTCCAATAGAGCTCTTCCTCTTGACCTTTTACCACCTCAGTACTTTCCTAACCCTTGGCAATATTTCCTGTTCCACACCATCTACACTAAAACTCCTATCTTTTGCATCCCCTGAATATTAGCCAGGCAAAAATTAGCAAATGCTGTGGTTAACTCACTAGCCAACCTGTGAGCGAAGTAAAACACAGAGCTGCTGAGCTCATGCTGCAGCTTTTCCCACAGTAAACTCTCTCATCTACACCTCTCCACAGGCAGTTTCCTCTCCACAAAGCCTGTAGGCACCCAGAATCCTAAAGAGCTGTACTCCGCCAGTCTAGTTTAAACTGACCAATGGGCTCAAAAGCTACTTGCAGGGACGGACACATGGCAAGACAACATGAGTCTCATTTCTTTAAGCAAGTGAGATAATAAGCACCTGGTAGGCCACAGACCTTCCACAAATCCACCAACAGCTATAAAGAGGGGTTATAAAGGAAAGTGAAACAGTCTGGAAGAGACTTTATATGTATGGGTAGGATCTTGGGATAGTTACAGTTCTTAAAGCATGTTTTCTGTTATTAAAATAGATGAAATTTCAAAGTATGTTCACCTTTTCCCTGCATTTAAGTACGTGTAAATTTCACATGCACTGATCATTCTGTCTGCAGAGTGAAAGGTGAGTTAATGAGAAAGTTAACCAAAGGACACTCAGCTAATTAATGCCAAAATTGCCAGCAATTTTAGATGTTCTCATTCCCCAACACAGAGGCAGTAACCACAAATTCTGTCAAGAACACCTGGTTGTTGCTGAACTATTTTGTTTGCCTTAGCATTTCCCTATGCATCCTCCAAGCCAAGCACAAAATTTATCATCCAGGTTTTCTACAGCGTTTACAGTTAACTAAGTAAATCTCCTACCTGCTTTGCTCTCAACACATTGCTCTTTCAGCTCCGGAAAAAAATTCAGGAAGGAATCCAGAAGATCTTGAGCCACAACGCTGGTAAATTTATACTTCTCAATGTAGGCCTAAAATAGTAAAAGGTTCAAAATATGGTTAGGAGCAAGACAGCTTCCTTTTGATGTAGAACCATTGCATGCCACAACAGCAACAAAAATACAAACATAAAACTAAGAACAAGTATTTGAAGGATTAAAAAAAAAGGAAGAAAAATATTCTCCCTCCTCACCCAGATAATTAAAGCACCATAACAAGAAAAAAATGAGTAGCTGCAAATACATTGACAGCTGAGTATCATTTCTTTTTCCTTTTCCAAAACAAGGCAGTAGCTGACAATTTTCTATAGGTTTTGCAAGTGTGGTTCCAGGAACCAACCTGCCCCAATATAGTAACCCGTACCCTTTGTCACCCTGGTTAAAAAACCCCAAGTTAACACTTCTTAGTAGTGAATCAAGTCACATCTTTCCAGTCACAGGCAATCTGTACTGGAAGAGCTTTCTAATTACTTGGAGGACAGAACAAGAGATAACAAAAATATACTACTGCTCTGTATCTAGCACCTCATAAGCTCAGAATCTCAGAAATCTTGTAGAATGATTCATGTAGGTTGACAGACAGGCCCACAACATTCCTCCATCTCTGACACACTTGTATTCAACTTTACCCTTAACAATTAGCCAGTGACAGAATCTGGGGAAAAAAACCCAAACAATAACAACAACAAATCAGCTCTAAATCTCAAGAAAACACATATTTACACTCACTCTTAGGAAGGAGTCAAAGTGTCTGGGGTCGCCACAGAGCTGGGACAGGTAGTAAACAAAGCAGTAGCCTTTCTCATAAGTGAAGAGGTTCATTAAATTACTGGGATTTACACCTGAAAGGAGAAGACAACATGATAAGAAACTCTAATGAGAAGAGTGATTTCCAGCCCTTCTGAGTTATAAAAAAGTTTTATCTCCCCTTATAGATCACCACAGTGAGACATAGTGACTTAAAAACAAGTTACTGAAGTAAATTTAATAGATGCAGTCCAAAGACACAGCCTGAAAAATAATATGTTTTTTAAAAAATCAATCATTGTAAGGTAAGTAGTAATTCCCAATGGAATAACTCACTTCAAACTAGAGGTCACTGAAAATAGATCTGGAACTTGAGAACAAATCCTTTTTCCTTTTTTCAGTGACAGGTTCTGGGAATCACCATACCACAAACTTTCAGAGATATCAATATAAGGTAATCACTACTTGGTCCTTTTTTGAGGCTTCCAACACATGCTTTTCTATTCCATTTGGCTCCAATATCATCTCCATTTGCATTTTAGGTTGTTTTAAATATCATCTAGATTGAAGACTGCTTCAGCCACGCAACTGTGACCCCAGAACCAGAGAACTATCACTGAAGGAGACAGGTAAATCAGGAGTGCAGTCATGCCATGCCTCTGGCTCAGGGAATAACCGAACAACCTCTGCACAGCTCAGCTTAGAGCAAGTACTTGTTTATCTGCATGCTAAATGCATACATACATAGTTCTTACATGAACACATAAAGAGAGGAACATTTAATAGCAGAGGATTTTATATGATGTTTCCAAATATTTCCATTATAAAATACTTTATTTTACATATCCAGAATTTCAAACCCACATATCTTTCAAGGCAGTTTTTCACATTCTTTCTTCTCAGTAAGTCTGTTTTGTTCTTACACAGAACAATATCTATAAAGATGAATTATCCAACTTTGAAAAAAGCTTGAAAGTCAAGCTTCCTTACTTATTTTTAGTCTGGTTTACAAACCAGTATTTCTTTCTTTTTTTTATTCTTTTTCATAAAGGGTATGTAAAAATTAGTCAGTTTTTGGTCTATATTCCATCATGGATACACAGATGTGTGTAATTTTGTGTAGTGCAGCCTCAGCCAAAAGCAATACCTGGCTCCAGTTTAACCTGAAGCTTGCTGACCGGGTTGTCTTCTCCAAGGAGCTTCATCTGTCTGTGGAGAGCATCGAGGCGGAATGCGGTCTCCAAACACGTGAAGGCAGCTCCTACCCCAGAAAGTAACTTGTTAGTCGTGGGAAAGTGATCAGCGAAAGCTGATCTGTGCAGGACTAGCACAGGGACAAAGTAAAAGCTGCTGCAGGTGCAAAAGACAGAATAGTGAGACAGAATCACAGTAATGTAATGGCAGAGAAACTTGAGTGCAGAACATCCTTGTAATTAGTAATGGAAGTCAGAGCCTAGCCCACTGTATTTCCTCACTCTGATTATGCATCAGGCTGCACTGAAAAACAAAGCAGCATGAAAACTATGCTAAAGTTTACATCCTTGACATCATCTTATCAGTTCTTGCAAGATAAGGAGAGCAGCACTGAAAAAGTATTGTATGGGTAACTTTCAGGGAGCAACCAAGTGCTAAAAAAACATACTGTCACTGGTAGAATAGTAGACACGATTCCATACTCAGTGCCAAGGATATTACTAAGTAAATGTCACCTCTTGAGTGGAAAGAGAAAAAGATCGGATTTGGTTATTGTACTATAGACCCTGTGTATATTTTTTAAGCTTTATCTATCATCCTACCTGTTTTTTGCCGTAAGTTTTTCACCTTCCTATCATTAGGACTTTTTACAGTTGTGACTGGGTAAGCTACTCCTCCTCTTCTCCCTAACTGCAGTATAGAGCATTCCATGCTTTCAAACCAAACCAGCAGTATTACACTAAGTCAAGAGATCTTTCCTGTGCCCTTGCAGACATTAGAAGCTGCAGAAACTGGATTTTCAGATTCAGAAGATACTTAACATCCGTAACTATTAACACTTTAGCCTTCTTTGCTAAGTTTTTAACTTGAAGATAGAGTTTGTTACATAGATACAACCTCAGAGTCTCGAGGTAACACCCGAATCCTACATAGCCAAATGCGAACTAAGAACCAGGATATATCTGGAAAACAAAAGAACCTGTATGAGCAGAGAAAGAAGTGGACATGCTTCCCAGGGGAAAGCAAGAACTAGGATAGCTAGTGTTAAGGGCAATTACTTCAAGCTACAGAGACGAGAATTAAGCAAGATCCAAGATGAGTGGTAGTCAGCAGACTCAAATTTCCCTAAACAATATCATTACAAAGATGCCTTTTTACTACCAACAGAAGATACTCTAGAAATTATGCCAGAAATTTTAAGATTTAGATTAGAGGTTTGTCTTAGAAACAGAATATAATGGAGAAAGAGCTTACTGAAGAATAGCACAGGGAAAGACATTTTTTAGTTTCCTAACAAATGCTTCTTGAAACAACCAGTTCTACAGAACGGACCAAAATCAGCAAGGATTTTGTTCTATGTTGGATGGACAGACTAAGATGATGAACAGGTTGATATCTTCTGACCTACCCACATTACTGTCATGTATAATGTGACTTAGGACAGTACTACCCACTGAGAATTACTCAACCTAAAACAGCTTTCAAAGATACGTAATAGGCATTGTAACAGCTCCACAGATGCTCAGAGCACTTCTTTGCCTAAACTTACTTATCATCAGTTCATGTCCAAAAACAATTTACATGAATAAAAACAAATGCTTTCTTCTAAACACTTTTGCTGCCAAGATTTGTAGGAACTTTTCCAAGATTGTTTACAACGGATGCTTGAGAAAACACACGGAACTGGCTTTTAAGAACATAACAAGACAAACTAGAAAAGCGTACGTTCCCATTATTCACTTCAGTATAAAACCAATTAAACTTAAAAGCAAGAGGAATAATTTACTACTTATATATTCTAAAGACAGCACCATAAAACTGACCTGTGAAATTCACTGACACGAGCAAAGGCAGGGCTTACAATCCTGCAGGAAGCCTTCAGCACATAAACAGACAGCTACATAAATCTGTACTTTTTTTTTAGCGCTATTGCCATCATTCTTTTTAATAGTGGGTAGCTACTAACTGATCAGAATTAAAAGGACACTTGTTCAGAAGACAGTTATTTCACAATGTAACTGTGGTAAGATTTCTTACATCTTTTTCTGAAGCATCCTCTGCTCACCTTGCTCTGCCATATCAACACTTTCCTGGTACCCAACAGTAGTTCCAAGTCCCCACAGCACTGTGCTAACACACCTCACTCAAAGCCCCTGGTACCATGTCAGGTATTGAGCCCACCAAAGCCAAGACAGCATCAAAATCTAAGTATGCAAGATGTGCAACACAAAGTTTGGGGCTGTGTGTGTTACAGAAATAAAACAAAACCTAACTGAAAACCAGCTCCCTACAGACTTCTGAGCTTCCAAGGCAAATATTCTATGCAGCCAACTCTCAGTTATGGTAAGAAGGAGCACAAGGAGAAGTTTCTGCAGCTGTACCGTAGGTCTCGGTGGTGATCCGGCGCTGCGCGTAGGTGGCCAGGCCCTCGCTCAGCCACATCTCCTCCCACGTGGCATTGGTGACCGCGTTCCCAAACCAGCTGTGGGCAACTTCGTGAATGACGTCAATGATCAAAAACTCATCGCTCTCCAGAATGGAAGAGATGATGAAGGTCAGGCATGGGTTTTCCATGGCAACAATAGGGAAGGATGGAGGAAGAAAAACAATGTCATATCTAAAATTAGGGAGAGAAGAAAGAAGAAAAGAGAAAGGAGATGAGTACATTGCATCAGAAGACACATGGTAACATTTTCTTCTTTCAGAAGACACAGTAATATTTTTCTTCCTTTAGGGAAGGCTCTTCTGAGACCTTCCCGTGACTTCAGGAACAAACTTTCTAGACCAGTGGTGCCTAATTCTTCTGAAAAGAGGATCTCAGAATTTATTTTGCTGGCCAAGGACCTGCTTATGTTTGGACATAAAAACTTGACAGTCATTTGATGTGCAGCAGATGCAGCACATCCCAGAAGTACTGTGCTCCCTTCACACACACAAACTCATCAAAAGTTGTGTATCTGGGAGACAGAAAAACTGTTTACACTACATACAGTAGTGTAACACGGTGTTGAGTCCCCATAGGCTCCCAGGAAAGAGAGAGGCTAGGAAGCTGTCAATGAATGAACTGATTTCCCATACATGCAATGTCAGCAGAATAACTTTAATCTGTCTGCTTCAGAACACAACAGTAATATTTGTTTTGTTTTCTAAATTTCTTTACCAGTGATCAGCACTGGCACACTAGGCCATGTTCTCAGATTATTTCAAGCAATATTTTATAAGTGAACGACAATGTGATCTTCCTGCTTACCTTTAGCAAAGAAATATAGGAAGCCTTTGTAAACATTTTCTCCCATCCAAAAAATGAAAGTATTCTCTCAAAAACACTCTTTTTAAATACATAGTCAAGCTATTCAAGAACTATTAATGTTGGTCTGGGGGACTTGGACTCTCAGTGAGTCTGTACTGAGATTTTCAGTATTCTCAGGCATACCACAATAAACACAGAAATAAATGAGATAAATAAAACAACCATACATTTTAAATGGTGTCTGGCCCAGTGCTGGACTTGCATCACAAAACACTGTAGTATGAAAAACCCTCATTCCTCAGGAAAGATCCACTGTTTGGAAACCTCCAGTTCTGCCTTGCAAATCAGCTAAAACACCTCCATGCCTCCACAGTCCTCCATGCCACTTGTGGAGACAAAACTCCAGAGTCTGTTTTCAACTACTACAATGCTGCCAGTTGACCCGCTAGTTTGCCCTGCTATAGGAAGAAAGCACGATCATTTCTCAATATTGTTTTATTTTGTTCCCATTGCACATTCCCAGGAGACTGATAAACTCACCTTCCCCATATATAGGGGCCATACAGACTCTCTGCAGCAGTCAACCAGCGTTCGACAATGCCAGAAAGCTTGCTGATGGCTGTTGGCAGCAGGCAAGGCTCTGCCCACACTCTGCTCCTGTCAGAAAACAGAAAACATCAGGTGATACTTCAGCAAACTGAATTATCTCTTAGACAAAATAGCCTGACTGCTCGCCACACTTCCATGTATGGTAATAGAGCAAGGAGACCTCCCACCAGATCCGGGCCCTCCTAGGCTAATGCTCCATGGAACACAGCAAGAGGTAATCAAAAATCCCTTCAACAAGGCATCGAGAAAGCAGCTGTAATGACTTCAGGGGACAGTAGGCAACATTTATGAAAGAGGAACCTATCTTTGCCAGTGCAGTGCCATGAATTTCTTTACAACTACACTTCAAACTCTCTCAGTGCTCAGAGCTCATGGACCCAACTGTTCTCTTATCAATGACTCAACATCTTTGCTACTCTACAGTATGAAGCACTGTACAGAGACATAAAACGCAGAATGAACTCACTGCAGATCTTACCTTGGACCTATGTCTGCATGTATGAGGTCTCCTGCCACCAGGGCCACTAGGTAGGCAGGAACTGGATATTCCATATAAAATTGATATACACCTTCCTCTTCTAGGTAGGAGCTTTGGGTGGCACTCATCAACACCTGTATGCCTGCTGGAGCCTGGAAGACCAACATCATACACATCAACTCACCAGATAATCACAGCTGAATGACTGAACCGCAGCTCTCTGGTTCATTTCCATCTATGCCTGATGATGTACATTAAAAAACAATCATTTAGATAACACAAAATATAAGATTTCTGTGAGGTTTTTATATCACAATCTGCCCAATCCATGAAAACATACCGACCAAAAATACTACTCCTCCTATATGACAGCTGCCCCAAAAGCACCCACATATAAATTATTTCATCTATACAAAATGCAACATTATTTGAGGCTGATTTCAAAAGACTTCAGTTTTTTTCTTTCAAAAATTGGTACAATACAGTTGAGTATTATCATCAATGACCACTATTGGAAAGGACCAGCCAAATTCTCTCTCATATTTCCATTTCACAATTACTCTTTCGGCATTGAGTATGAGGCAGGCAAGACCCAAGTGTGGTAGGCAACAGAGTTACCTTTGTGGCACTACCCTGATTCTGGCCCAAGAACCAGAATTGGACCTAAAAAATCCAGTACTCTTTATAACACTGAATCACAATATTTTTAGCAGGTGTACATACACGATGTAACTATGCTTTCACAGGTTAACAGCAACTAAGAGCTCCATGAACCATTCACAGCCATCCCTTACCTTGACAGTAGCTGAGTAGGTGCATTTCACTGCAGGGGTGTCAAAGCAGGGGAAGAAGGAGCGGTTACACACCGAGTGTCCCTGTGTGAAGACAAAGGGCTTGGCATTGCCGTATGTCAGCTCTGGATCCAGCCACCAGATCTGTTGAAACATGACAAGAAGAGGTGAGGGAAAGGGACAACATCACAAGGATGAACAGCCAAAAACAAAACATGAAATCAAGGGGACTGTGGGGGAGAAGCACCACCTCAGCTGTTTAGCTCCCCAGATGAATACCTGGCACAGGGCACATTTCCATCTCTAACAATACATCTTTCTACTCCAGTTTATTTGCCAGGAATGCTCAGAAAAATTTCTTACTGTGTGAACAGAGTGGTGACATGTAACATAGCGACTTCCAGACACTCACTATTTCTGTTGGATCAATTTGCTTGGTTAATAACAAGTCCCTAACAAACATCCACACAACCTTCTTCTCAAAGGGAGCACTCTGGATATCTCCATGTTTATAACTCAATATGAACAGGAATAGAAGGGGTCAGGTAACACAAGCTGGAAAAAAAAAAAAAAACAACTCAAAACAAACCCAAATCCACAAACCAAAAATCCCTGAAGCTGAACAGTGTACACAACATTATCTGTGACCCTGACACTGCCCTCCTGGCTGAAGCATCAAACATTTTGACACTATGCAAAAAAGTCGGTATATGTAAGAAACATCTGGTCAAGGACACTGGAGGCCCCCTTTAACAGGATGGATAAGAAGATTCTGGGTGGCCACAAAAGAAAAGCCAACAAAACACACAACCGAGCATGTCAATATTCAGTACTAAACAGCAAATAAATCACATGTCAGATCCTCAGCAAATAGCTAGAACAGATTAAGAATAAAAAGTCCAAGTATTTGCCTTTTGTTTTTTCTGTTTCGAAAGTTTGTGCTTTCACATGCTCCCTGCTTCCAACTTTGAAGTGTAGGAGCAATTTTAAATAAGGATTTTCTTGTAATCCTAGAACTCTTGAGCTGAACTTTGATGGAAAATATCAAATATTGTGAAATTAGCAATAAAATTGGAACCACTGGAAATCTTGGAAACAGTCAAGCACAAGGAATAAAACTTCTGAGTCTGCTGAATTCTTAGATCAAAGCAACCAATAAATCCGAGATCAAGGAACAGCAGTTAGTGCAAACACTAGTTCAGTTCTGGTCCTCAAGGGAAAGCAATGAAACACAGAAGAGAAGCCCGGGTACTATGTCTGCTCACGTTTTAACAACATATTACAACTCTGTCTCCTAGTTAACTTCTGGAAGTTTTCTCTCTCTCCTTCTGTCCTGTAAGATTACTTTTTGGTATCTTCTTCCCTTGCCTTCAGACCTTTTTCCTCAGATGCCAGTGTGCTCCTCTTCCAAATTATCCACTGCAGCAGCATCCTCAGGTATCAGTGACAGGTAAGGACAGGAAACACACAGTCAGCAACTTTCAGTTATTTCCATGGAGTCTCACACTTCCACTGGCAAATGTTTGGCTTTTTTTAGGTGGGAGGCATTACAAAATTAAAAACCTTTATCTAGAAGTAAAATAAATCTCTTGAAATTTGTTTCAAGATTACCCTCTTCTATTTCAAGCCTGTAGGGCCAGAAACAAGCTTAAAGCAGGACTTCTGAGAAGCCCTGTCTGTTCACATCCATGTGCTGCATTTCAGCGTAGCACTGCCCATAGCCCTGGGTCACAGCCCAGGGGCACCTACACAGCTACAGATTTCCACTACATTTCTCATGGATCCCTGCATTTCACAGCAATGAATATCATTTCTGCAATGCCACATTATGGAACTGGAGACAGCTGTTCCAGAAGGCATTTGAGGACTCATGTCTCATTAAACGCCAACAACTAGTAACTCCCACCCAGAACACACATTTACAAAAAAAATGAAAGTGCTGTATTTTAAACAGGGTAGTAGTTTTCTAATGATCCAGAGAAGAGGCTCAGAAATTAAATTTCAAAGATCTGCCCCAATGCCTTTTAAAAACAATCCTCTGATCAGTGGCTTTGTGCTTGTATCACAAAGTCTGACTTCCCATCTGTATCACTGGCCCTGCTGAAGAGACTCATCTTCAAAACATTGTTTCCTTTGCTTTTTGAGAGACAGAAGAGGCTAACAAAGAAAACAGAGAGATAAGGCACCACCAAACCTAAGTTGCAACACTTGAGTAGGAAGGAAAAAGGGCTGACAGACAATGTCTTTACAGTAAAGAGATAAGGAGAAGTTCTCCCTGAGAAGGGCAGGAGGAAAACATAAGCAGGAAGGGAAGGGGAACCAAGAGCTGATTCTTGTTTATAAGAAACTCTATAAATTAAGGACAATTTCTTTTCAACCAGTCCTGCTTTATTTGACATTTGGTTGAAGTTAAGTGAAGCACTAGCCCCACAAGCCAAGAGGGAAAACATTTGCAGAGGATGAAGTACTTTTTTCCCCTGTTTTCTAATGTCTGCAGCTACATGGCAAGCCTCTGTCTCTCTTTCCAGACGCACTTGGAACAATGATGAAAGTTATCCTGAAACAATATAAATAGATCTGTAATATAAATAGACCATGCTGCTGGACAGAGGCAGGGCTATGGGCTGGGGAAAATGAGTATAAGCAGCATCCCAGAAAGGAGTGCGAGGCACAGGGTGCTGCTGGAGCGGGTGGTGGAGCGTAGGGACAGAGCAGTATTTGGGGCTGTATCATCTACTCCACATCCAAATCCCTCTTGCACTTCCCCTTGGGAAATACATGTGACATCATCATCATGCTCTTCATTTTTCTCTAGCTTTTCATGTATACGGGAAAGCTGTTTCACACATTAAAGCTGTTCTGTGGTGCATTTCAATTAAAAAGACCTGCTGCATGATTCCTCAGCTGAACAAAGGCTTTGGGCAGCCCAGGCTTTCCCCTACCCACGTACTGCAAAGATCACACTTTATAAGGCACCTGCCAAGAGTATAATTTTTATTGACTTAGATCATAATCTTTTGCCCAAATCTGGCAAATGACAAAGGCAATTAGCTAAGCCTCTTTTAATTTTAAACCTCTCCATGTTTCTACATGCATTATTGATGAAGGTCGCAGGAAGAGCTGCAAAGCCACAGCTTCTGTTCTAAGCAAACAAGCTGCTCTATCTGATGACAAAGTAAACAAAACACTCTGAGATGCAGAGCACGTGACACGAGTAAGGCACACCTGGGCAGCAAGTCATTCTATGGGGACTGAAGAATGAAGACAAATCTAAGGAATTACAGGGAAATTTCTAGCATTGCAAAGAGAGCTGTCCTTTCTACTAAATCCTAAAGATGAAGAAATGTTACAGTTTTTTGTACCAGAACCCAGAGTAGGATTTGCATTTAAGGAAAGAAAATAACACTGGTGTTAAGATGTGCACTGCAAAATCAGAGGAATGACACACTGGGCAAGAGATAGGTGTAGATTTTTCTCTCTGGGGAAGGAAAAAAGAAAATATCACACAAGAGTATTACCAAGAAGTAAGGGATGAGAGAGAAGAACAGGAGGAAGAGCAGAACTACTGTCACTGACACACCTGATCAGTGTGTGCCTTCAGCCCACACCAGGAGAGATTCACAATGATTGTGACAGTCTCGCCTCTGAAGGAAACTGGTGATGTACTGAACATATGGTTTCCTAACAGCACAGAGAGCTGGAATGCTCTGTGAAAGGCAAATTTAATCTCTCAGCTGTCTCTCAATGTCCATCAAACAACCAAAGATCTTGGCTTCTTCCTCCACACAAGAAGTAATGGGACAGTCAAATAACACGTCCAGATGGCTCAAAGCAAGTATATCAAGACAACAGGTTTCCAATTTTAAACACACTACTATCTCTGCTGCTGATCTTACTGCCAACACATTCACACTGCACTGGAACATGCATTTACTGTTTTATAGGTCCCACAAGAATGCTAAAGGTCCCACAGAAAATAAACCCTGACCTAAGGAGAATATATTCCTAAAACGGCCAAAGAAAATAGAACTTTTAGAAGAGAGAGGTCTGACACTGTAAAGCTGTGCCTCACTGACAGAGAAAAGGGAGTGCCAGAATATTTACAAGACAGGAGCATAAACCAATTCACCCTTATACGCATACGGGTTACTCATCCCTGTTAAAGTGCAGTCCTGGGCCAAAAACCAGCAATGACAGAGAGCACTACAATAGCACCAAACCACTTTGGATCCAAACAAAATAGTTTAGCATGCTGAACATGAAGGGCTACAACAGGTGCTACTCGAGCACAAACATTTTGCCAGCCAAAACCTACAACAGTGAGTGAGCAAGCAAACATGGTAGGAATTATGTCAGTGAGCATGTCTGCTTCTGCTTTCCAGTATCACTTGGGAAGGGCAGTGCATGTCCCCGATGCTGTGACCATCAATAATCTTGACACAAGTCTTTGCAGCTTCATTTCAGCTGAAGCAGGACACGCTGTCAAAGGTACAATAAAGACTTCAAACACCAGTATAAAAAATAGGTAGTTCACCTCTGCTCCATGGGGAGCAAAACAACAACTGAAGAAACAGAGAATTGTCCTGCTCTCAGCATCCACACAGGACTGCGTGTGGGGCCAAGGAGGCAACACATTAATACAAGGTGAGACTAAATAAACATCACATCAATCAGTGCCCTGAACCTTCCAGTGGTTTTCACATCATTCCCAAAGCCAGATCGGTATTCCAATCGTACCGAGATCATTTCTCCATAGACTCAGCAGGACAGGCTGCCCCTTTGGCAACAGGGCTGGCAAAACCCAGGCAAAAGCACAGGCTGGCCTAAAATAAAACAATTTGTTCAAGAGGAGGAAAGCACGTTATCGTGTACTTTGGGAGGTGTGGCTCAGCCAGACTGAGAACGGTTACAGAGAACACAGCAATGCCAAATCAGCTCCAAAGCCTTCTCACCATAAACAAGGCACAGAGTGAACAAAAGAAACAGGTTTCTTCATAAACCTGGGAAAAAAATAATGAACGGAATCTCCAGAACACACTGTGAGCTACATGGCAGAGTACTGTACAAGGAAATAGTAAAGCCAGGAATTCCAGGGGTGAATAGGAACAATATCCAAGTGGATCTGAACTTTAAAAGTGCCAGAATCTTACTTCATTTTCGCACTTTTAGGGAAGGATTAGAACATTGAAAAGTCACCATATGACCACAGGAAACTCCTGTCAATAAAAATCTTCATGTGGAACTCACTATTCTGAGTGAGCCAATATATTAAGACTACCCAGATCATTCCAAGGATGAAAGTACTTTTGTGATCTTCCATGTAGTATTAAAATTAGACAGAGAAACATCCAGCAAACTCATTCTAATCAGCAACGCTTTCCTATCAAGAGGAAAGGCCTACTATTTACTTCCTGTGGGTTGTTTTGCAAGAAGCTTTTTTTTTTTTCAATTCCTGCTCTTGTTAAATACATTGTGAACGTCAAATAGAGCCACGCATTTACTGGTTTTGACCAGTGCAACAGCAACACCAAATCAGAGGGCTGAAAGACAATTCCTTTAGGCAAGATAGAGGCAACAAAGTTGCAAGACTCTTAAAAAAAAACATTTCTTTTGCAAATAGATTCATGAACCACATGATGAAAATCACCTCAGTTTAATTTCCAACCTGAACAGACTGTACAGTAATAAAAAGAACTGATGTTCCAGTGGGAACTTCATATTTTCACTGCCATAACTCCTCAAAAACACAAGATCTGACAAGCAGCACCTAAAAGGCTGGGAATAAAGTGCTCCTAAATACCAGGGATTTAAAAGAAGTGACAGAATTTAGAAAGCATTTCACTGCTGAAGAAAGCTAATCCACAGACACGGAAGCACCTCCACGGCCACATCCAAAGGGGTGGTTTGGACCATTTCTCATCCTTTTTTTCAGCAGATAACTTGTAGGAACACGTGGAATCACCCCTGTTCTTCTCAAAGCTCCTGACCACGGCTCATTGGAACACCAGTCTAGGTGTGCAAGGCCTGATTTTGTTAGCGGCTGGCAAAACCCCTAAGGAAACTCCTGCATTGTGGATGACATAATTTATCCTGAAGGACTGAGTCGAGGCAGGAGTTTCCAAATTTTCACTCTCCTCGCCAACAACTGCAATGTTCTTGAAGAACGAAAAACTTCTAGATTACTATCGTGATGGGGGATGAATAGCCTTGGGGTCCACGCGATGGGAGAAGACAGGAAGGAGAGCGGCTGGGTCGGTGCGAGCACCGCTGCTGAGTGCGGCGGGGGACCGCAGGGCTGGCAGTGCCGAGAGCCCCCGCGGGCAGGGGACAGATGCTGCTGCCCAGGGGGCTGGCGCTGCCAGGCGATGGGGGCCAGGGACAGGACCGGAGGGGCTGGCAGTGAGATACCTCCTGCCGCCTTTAATGCGGGGCCGGGGCGCTTCCCCGACGGTCACTTCGAACAGGAGCAAAGATGTGCGACAGACGCGGGCGGCACGGGAGGGCTCTGCCAGCCCCCCCGGTACCCGGTTTCCTACGTTACCAACCCCCGCCCGATACTCACGGCGGGGCCGTCGGCCGTGGTGTAGCGGACGATGATCTGGAAGGGCTGGTGCGGCTGGAGGG
>VZTF01002402.1:2081406-2130188 GCA_013397755.1 Cnemophilus loriae
CACAAGGCGGGCAGGGCGACAGCGCCCGGCACCGGCAACGCTCCCGGGAGAGCAGCGTTCGCTTGTTCATTCACGCAATCATTCGTTCCTTCCCTCACTCACAGGCGTGGGTATCCGCGCGTGCCGCCCTGCGGCTCCGTCCAGCCGTGCCGCTGTTCACAGGGCAGCTTTAACCGGCCCACGCCGAGCTTCCCTCCTCTCCCCATACCCCAGCCCCGGTGCCTGGCCCGGATACACCGATCCCAGCGCTCCTGCTCTGGGGACGGCCACTGGCATGGCCACAATTCCCCGCTCGGATTACTGGTGTCCCCTCACAGAAAGCTCTGGCCCCTCCCCACCGCCTGAATCCCTCGCTTTCACCGTCCCCCGCCCCAGCTCCACGAAAAACACCCCCAAACCCTCCACAACCACGGCTCCCAGCAGGGCTGATTCTTGCACCCTCATCCCACTGGTACCTATTCTGGCTTCCTCACTGCTCCTGGTCACACCCCCACATCGAGCTCACAGCTCACCTCAAATAGCCTCCCTTCTCCCCGCACCCCATACACACTCTTTTTAAAATCCCTTCTCTCCGAGCTGGGCTGCCCGTAGTTTCCTGCCTCTAACTCTCACTGCAAACTGGCCCCAGAGCCCAGGTCAGAGATAATGTATTTTACTCTTCCCCAGAACTCTTGGCAATCAATCACACACCCTCTACTACTGCCTTCCTAAGGGGGAAAGGACAGAAACCACAAAATTATCTGCTTGGTACAAGCACTTGTTTCTCTGCATGGCAACAGCAGAAGTCAGCAAGCTGGAAGGAAGGAGGTGTGTGCAAGTAACTGTGATTTGCACTCCCCCCCAGCCCAGGAGAAGCGTAAAGTCTCTACCCCCTGTAATGACACTTCTGTAAGTTATTTAATTTTCACTGTTGTGCTTTGCCTACCTCAGTGCCTGATGAGGCTCCAAGGCACATATTTTGGATAAGACAGAAACATTTCTCACATGGTTGTGGGTTTAATAAACCCGTAGTGGTACATTCTGAAAGCCTCCCAAGCCTTACACTAACGACTGCAGCATCTGGACCAAATTCCATTTCAGTTTCCACTGTATCGTCACACTGGAGGCACAAACTGTGGCCTCAGCACATTGTGGCTGCGGTTACCAGCTCAACCAAGGGTTAAACAAATCACAGTATCACCCTCCACCGACCTGAAGCTAAAGAAAACCTTTGTGTAATCACTTATATATAGTAAAACACATGCTACAGTTGCAGTAAAAAATAACAAGATAGCACTCAGGCTCTTTGTTTGCTGTGTATAGCACCCTGCACTTTCTCAGTGTTCTTTCAAAGCACCTTCAAAAAGAAATTTTGTCTTCGCAATAAATCCCTTGTAACTGAGAAAAACATTTTGTCCTGCCATCTTTGCTGTCCACATCCTCCTTTAATGAATCAAATGTTCTGCTTTTATCCTTCTGACACCTTCTCTCACTCATACCAGTTGCCTTTTGAAAAAAATTTGGCTTTCTCAAATTTTGTTCCCGGTGATGCACTAAGCCTGTTTGACCTGGCTTTCACCTACAGGTGATGTGCAAAGCACAGCTCCAGCAACCTCAGGATCTGACCCTGCACGACCTTCACGACAGGTAAGGGTGAAATGTCCTCAGGTGTTCAAGCCAGCACAGCTTCAGGGCCTGATTACACCAAGCTAACTACATGTTAACTCCAGAGTAATTTTAGAAGAATCGTACCTGTGCTTTGGTTGAAGTCCCAAGCAAGTGCAGTGTGTCCACTCATCAGACACATGAGATGAGCATGAACACATTCTCTTGAAGAGGCTCTAAGCTTTTGATAATGAATCAGGATCAGCTGCACTCACTGTGTTTGGACAGAATAAGCAAAACTGACATAATGGAAATTCCAGAGAATGATACAGTAACCAGTGATCTCAAGCAAATTTCTCTCCTCTTGCACACCTGCTGGTCTTGGGCCACAGCCTTTGCAAAAAGGTGTGCTGGTTTTGGCTGGGCTAGAGTGAATTTTCTTCCCAGTAGCTGGTATCAAGCTGTGTTTGGGGTTGGTGCTGAAAACAGCATTGATAATTCAGGGATGGTGTAGCTGTTGCTGAGCAGGGCTTGCACAGAGCCAAGGACGTTTCTGCTCCTCACCTGACCAGCAAAGAGGCTGAGGGTGCTCAAGGAGATGGGAGTGGACACAGCAGGGACAGCTGACCCAACTGACCACAGATATTCCAGATCATATGGCATTATAAAAGCTGGAGAGGAAGGAGGGGACATTCAGAATGATGGTGCTTGTTTTCCCAAGTCACCATTACCACAGTGGAGCCCTGTTTTTGTGGAGATGGCCGCCCACAGGAAGTAGGGAATGAATGCCTTGTTTTGCTTTGCTTGTGTGGTTTCTGCTTTCGCCGTTAAACTGTCTTGATCTCAACTCTCAAGTTTTCTAGCTTTTACGCTTCCAATTCTCTCCTCCATCCCACAGGACTGCATGGGGTGTAGTTGCCAGCTCATATTAAATCAGAACAGAAGCATGTGCTATCTCCATGCTATTTGGGGTAGGATCTCTTTAAGGAAAGTCTCTGTCCCAATCCCAGTGTCTTATTCTATTCCTCATAGGATGAAGTCTTCTCTGGATATCCCACTATAAATTCTAAAGCAGAATCCAACTCCAATTCCAATCATCATCAACCTCTTGTAGAACGCTTCAAAGATACAGATATTTCAGTCCCATTTGTAAATATTGTTTCTTCCTTCGACTTCAGTGACAGGGCCCTTGGCCAGGCCTCAGCTTGCTCCTGTGGTTCAGGACGAAAGCCAGTAAAAAAATTACAGCTACCCCTGTGAGCAGCAATACCTCAGTACACCTGTGAGACAAGTGCCAAATGAAGCACAGAAGTGATCACAACAGAAAGAACGCTTCCTTCTGTCAGTCTGTCTTTAATTCCAAAGTAACAGTGCTGCAGCCAAGGTTTAACAAAATGGTTGAGCTAATCCCTGCTGTTCACAGGTGATTGTTCACCTGCTTCATCAGAGGCCCTTGTTTGACACCTTGCTGAGCTGTTTCAGCTCACCAAAGCTGCAGCAAAGATCCAGCTCTTTAAGAGCTTAACTGGGAAGCAGCAGTTTGGGGCAGCGAATGCTGAGCAGTTCCCTCTCACACCTATGCTACTGCTACAGCCAGCACCTACTGAAAAGAGCAGCCTCACTTCACCTCCCTTCCTGTGGGTAGTGCCTTCCTGTCTCCTCCTTTGTACAGCATTCCTGCTTTCTGCAAGTTAGCTTTCTGAACTGGACCACACAAGAGCCACTGCTGGCATCGGGAAGGGAAGAGGAAGTCCCAGCCTGGAAGAAGAAGGAGGATAAGATCAGGATGGCTCCCTTTTTGCCCAGACTGCCATTAGCTCAGCCTTAGCTGCAAAGTGAAGCTGCACACTGACCCCAGCAGCACGCAGAACCAGGTACATGAGCCCATTTCCTTCAAGGGAAATACTGAAGTTCATGGGGTAAACTCCAAGCCTGTGAGCAGGGTAAGGTCTGTGCCAGTTAATTATTGCTTTGGACAAGAGTTAAGAACAATCACAACAATGCTTTTTGTGCTGCTTCAAGCTCTGTTAATGCCACAATTTGCCTGTGGCACTGGTAGGTAGAAATGCTTCTTTCTGTGACTTTGCAGTCATGTCACTCTATAAACAGTAGTGCTTTCAGGTAAAGAAAATGGAAAATCTGAGCCTGAGAAGGCCTTCCATCTGACCTCAGCCCTTCTACTTGGCTTGAATACTTGCACTATAAATTATTACTCCCTGTACTACTCAACATACATGTATTGCAAGCTACCTCCATGCTGGAGGGCACAAAAACCACCCACTACACTTTTAAAGAAACACCTTTACTCTGAAGAAAGAAAGATCAGACCACAGTGCATGACAGAAGAGGGAAAAAAAAAAAAAAACAAAACAAAACAAAAGCCTGCACCCCTGTTCCCCAGGGCTCAAAAAGGTGCAAAGTTCCTTATGTGTCCAAAACAAACCACTTAAGCCAATAAAATTTACAAAACCCAAAATAGTTTTATTTACTTTTCAGATTTCTGCCTCAATGAGACATTTTGCAAACATGCTAAGGCTACAAAATGTCCAAGTTGACAAAGACATGCAACGCTGACCATTCAATAAGTCACAGCTACCACAGGAGTGACTGTGTCCCCCCCCGGGCCACAGGTCCCAAAAAACAGGGATGGTGTACAGTGATCATGGCAACGCACTACGCAGGACCCAGTAACCTGAGGTAGGTCATTTACAGTAAGAAAACCATGTCCTACACCAGTGTTACATCCTGATCAACAGGAACCCCTTTAAGGTTCCAGAAGACGTGGGGTCGAGGACTGCTTCCTTAACAAGTGTGCAAGAAAGAAACAGGAAATATTGATGTTGATTAATCTTAGTATAAGTGAGCAGAACAAAGAGTTAGTGTTACCCATGCCAGTGAAAGCCAACCTAAACCTCTGAGGAGTATTAGCAGCTTCAAGATAAAGAGTCAGTCAGCTGAAGCAACTCTGAAAAGGCCTTCCTGCCAGCATACAGGGTATGATTTGAACCTTATGATTAATTTGTTACAGATCATTCCACAAACAGTAAGATTTTGGTTGTGTTAGATCAGCAAAGCAGGAAGAGCTTGGGCTTGCTTGCATTAAAATAAACTCTGCTGATACAGTAAGAAATACTGTGTCAGGACACTGAGAAAATACAAGGCCTTAATGTGACCCAGGAGTGTTTCTCCACTTGGATCACTAAAAACCCTGCTTTGGAAAAGCATCATGGGAAGCAGCAGCCGCTGCCGTGGTGAACATTAGCGATGCCCCAAATAGCTTTGATAAATTACAATGCAATAGTTACACCACAGAGCTCTTCTCTGCTGCGCTAGACAAAGATGTGACAATAAAGGACACTATTGCAAAGCTTCACTTCCACTCAGACACGCAGAAAATCCGGCACTAGGAAAAGACGAACTGTAAAAGACAAAACGTTGTCTGATACAGTCCGATAAAGCCAGATCTCTGGTACCATAAACTGTACAAAAATGATAGAAAAGAATATGCACTGTTATTAATACAGTGCTTATTTTAATATAAAATAAACAGCTTACATTTCCACTGTAAATATAGGCTATATACAGAATTATGTATAGATATAGCTACATGTATAAAGCTTCATTATAGGCCTCTGATACATTTATAACTATGGCTCCCTGAGCCACTTGTAGAGTGCATTTAATAACAAAAAATTAGTAATATGGAATAAATACAATAATAAAAACATGAAGAGTTCTTCTGACATGGTTTTAAAAACTCTCTGGCTTGACACATTGTGCTAAAAATTAAAAGATGAAAAGGCAATAATCTGCAAGGAGGAGGAGGAAGAGCTGGCCTGCCACAGGCAGGGAGCGTAGCTCTCCAAAATTAAAGTGACTTTGCCCTGAATTTTAGCCCTTGACAGCAACCTTGTTCTCCGCAGCAGCAAACATAGCATAGAAGCGCGAGTTCTCGTTGGCCAGAAGGGCAGTCGGGGTGTCGAATTCCACTACCTGAAACCAAACAAGGCAGGTAAAGTATGTCAGTAAAATTCAGCAGAGAATTGACTCCCACCCCTTGGACTTGTGATGTGACAGTATAGAATCAAAAACACAGCAGTCATCTTTAGATGAGACAGCAGGCAGTGAAGGTACCTGCATTTATGGGTACTGTAACCTGGAATGCTTCAAACTGGCTCAAACACTGGAACTAGCCCAACAGGAAGCAACCTCTGGTGGCTCTGGCAGAGGCAGATGCTATGAGCTTTTGCCTTCTCTACCTTCTAAGAGCCTTGCCTAATGTTCTTGTATTTGGTTTAACTGTTTATGGCTCCCAAATGGAAGCCTGAAAAACAGGTAAAGTATCTGTCATAGGTGTGCTTGATGGCACAGGGCTTTATGAAAGTAATGGGAAGCTGCCACTGAACCCCAGCAGAGATGTTTATGTTATCACCCAGCTCAGAATTAACCTACAAAGGAAGCCTCAAAAAGATTTTTAAAGACGGACTGTTATTCTATGGTACTTTCTTGGTGTGAAAAAGAAATTTTGCCATCTTTGATCTTGTCACAGTCAGGCAGCAATTGATTCTGTTGGAGTATTATTACCAAGGATATGAAAGAACACAGAGGATTTTCTATCCTGCAGTGCAGCTGTTCCCTCAGTTCAGTCTGCACACATGGCATCACCAGACTAGAGGCAGAGACGCCTCCCTGCTCACCTGTCCCTGTGTTAGCACCATGATCCGATCACAGCCCAGGACCGTGTGCAGGCGATGAGCAATTGTTAACATAGTGCAGTCTGCAAATGCCTCTCTGATGGTCTCCTGGATCAGTAAGTCTGTCTCTGTGTCCATAGCAGCTGTTGCTTCATCCAGGATCAATATCTGAAAGCAGCACAGAATCCTGGCTGTTACCCATGGTCACACCTTCCCTCCCTGAATATAAAAATACATAGAGTGGGCAGAATGGCCACAGCCAAGCATTGTCACAATGGCAATCCTTACGGAGTTGTGGGCACAAATGCAGCTTTTACAAGTACCCTTCCAGTTTTCTGTATGCAAGTGCCTTCAACAAAGCCTATGCATCACACTTACTCATTTTACGGTCACACCCTAGAGCTACATGGGGTTATGACCTGGGCCTCAAGTTTCCACTACTTTCAATGTTATATTCAGTAGATGAATCTCAAATACAAATTTTACCAGTAAACTAATCTGACGCACCCTTGGTGGTGACATTCCTCCTGGAATGAGTCAGTACTGACTAGGCTTAATAGCTTTCTTATGCTGGGTAAGAATTCTCTTCTCCTCAGACATAAACTGATTTGGAGTGATTTCTTGTCAAAGCTGAACTGTACATGCTTTGTGCAGGTACTGCAGACACAGCAGTAACTTCTGCTGAGTAGTCTGACTTCAAAAACAGATGCAGAGTGAACTTTAAAATATTATGATATGTCGCATTTCAGAAAAAAGGTTATTAAAACTAGAATCCTGGTCAATCTCAATCCAAAAGTCCTTTCTCACCGTAATTATTGTTTGTTTTCCATTCCTGCAAAGTCTTTCACTTGCCTGGCATAGCATGGTCCCAAATTCCACTTGGAGACCAGATTTTAGTGGAGCGCCATGTAGAAGGAAAACACCTGGCTCATATTCACAAAAAGGTGGAAGAAGGCAAGAATCTGATGCTCCCCAGTAACAGGACACTGAATAAATGATTAGGCCAGTCTGACACACTATTGTTAACACTTGCAAGCAATGCCTTTCCAATGGCAGGACATTACAGGAGCTGGCTACAGATACCTTCCTGGTTGTTTTAACCTTACACCTCTCTGGGTTGCAATAATCATTGGTGTGATTCCTCTGACAGACAGAAAGAATCCAGCACAAAAAAAGGCTTGTTCAATCCTATAGTTTTGGTATCTCCGGCTATTTCTCTCCCTGCTGCGCTCACCTTGCAACGACGCAGCAGAGCTCTTGCTATGCACAGTAACTGTCTCTCTCCAACAGAAAAGTTCTCCCCATTTTCCATCACTTCTGAATCAAGTTTCATAGGCAGCTGTGCAACCTGTGTGGGAAAGAAGAGGCACAAATCTTAGAGCACTGCACAAAATCATATAAAAATGAACAGATCTCCTGACAATCTTTGTCACCAAGAGAAGAGAGTGAACCTAGTCCCTGCAGGAATTCCTGCAGCCTATGTTCCATAGCCACACCTGCCACCTGACTTACAAGAAAAAGAACTGGAAATGTCATGGCAGCAAGACTTGCTGCAGAGGGCCTCACAAAGGGCAGGTTTTAAGTTCAGTATAAATTTGCACAATGTGACACGAGCACTCACAAATGGAAATGCAGAATACACACCTAAGGCACACACAGAAAAATATCACTTGAAATGTTTTAACACTGTAAGAATCCCTGTGATGAAGCAGCACTCTGCTATGCTATATACTAAACAATACACAGAATATGGCATGTTTCTAAAAAACCAAACATCAGTCTGATAAAATCATGGGAAAAAAGAAAAAAAATTGGTCAAATAAAGCATAGAGAACAAGGAGGAAAAATGCAGAGAAAAAGCTTTATCTAAAGACCTCTAAAATAGCTACTAACAGATTATGTTGCTTTAGAAGTCAAATGCAAACATGCATCTCCCAGGGCACATAATACTTACACACTCCTTCATGTGAGTCCTTTCCAAAGCAGCCCAGATTTGTTCCTCACTGTACTGATTGAAAGGATCCAAGTTTGATCTGGAAGGGGAAGCAGAAAACAAGCAGAATTTTAACTCAGCAATGAATGACAAACCAGCAGCATGTTAATTCATCCAGACAGGTGATTCCCATCTGGCCTTCCACTGACAGTTTCCTTGCCAAAGAAATCAGATGCTCCCAGCACACTGGGGTTAGAAGAGCCAAAAAACAAGAGTAGACATGGAAGACACAGATACTAAAACTTCAACCATATCTAAAGGGAAGCAAGACTTCCATACAGGATGATCACACCCAGTGCTGCACTGGGCCAGCTAAAATCATTAATCTGTGCTTTTTTTGTTTCAAGACCAGAACAGAAGCTAGCATGCCTGAGAGCTACCACCTCACCGGGCACCTATTGCATTTCAGGTATAAGCTGGTAAACTGCTCAGTCCATTCTTGCCTTCTTATGGTCTCACTAACCTCACAGTGCCACTGAACAGCACAGGTTCCTGAGGGATTATGGAGAGTTTGCTCCGAAGATCTGCCAAGCCAATGTCATTTATTTTCACTCCATCAATTTTAATGCAGCCTCCAGACAGTTCAACGAGACGAAAGAGTGCCATTCCAAGGGAAGACTTCCCTAAAAATGAGACAGGAAAAACAAGACTGGTGTTTCTACAGAATTATAACAGCTTTCAGAGAAGAAAGCATTTTAAAAGCTGTCCGCATCTAAAAAAAGTTTTAAAATACCAAAAAGTCCTGGCAAGCAATGCTCTGGTAAGTACTGAGGTTCAGCATTTAAACTTCTGAGCAATTGTGGGGGCTGCTCCTAATCTCTCCTCAAAGAAGCCATCCCTGGAGTGCTGCCCAACCCCACTGCCAAAACCCTGCCATGGAAACCCAATACAACAATATAAATTACTTATTTAGAAACTCATTTTGAGGTTGATTTAAGTCATCTCACAAACAAGGGTTTGGATTCTCCACATTACAGAGTTCTGAGATGGCTCAGAGCCAAACCTGGCTGCAGCATCAGTACAAAAAAACTTTCAAGAGAGTCAGACAAGCTGCAACAAGCACATTTGTAGGCACCAATCTGTGCTGGTCAGTGGCTTGGGGAGTTAAATATGATCAACATACTGGCTCAAGCATAGTAGGATATCCCTCTGCTTTAAATGGAAACTTGTTTATACTATTGTTTACAGAGATCTTGCTTATTTACACACATGAATGGAATCCTCCACTGACAGACTGCTCAACTCCTCCTGAGCAATCAGCAATTTATTCAAACACAGAGGAGAACTAATATGACTGCCCCAATCTATTCTGTACAAATAATAATTTAACTCTGCTTAATGTTTTTCCTTACCTGAGCCTGTCCTCCCCACAATGCCAATCTTTTCCTTCGGTTTGATGGTAAAGGACACTTTTTTAAGTACTAGAGGGAGGTTCTCTCGGTACCGCATCTCTGCATTTTCAAAAACAACTTCACCTTCCTGTGGCCAGTCCAGAGGAGGAGTTTTATTCTTAATTCGAGCAGGAGCTTCCAGAGAAAGCGTCTTTGAACAAAAATACAGAAGTTCAGTTTCCAGCAAACAAAACAACAAAGGAAAATTATCAGCTGCAGCTTTCAGCAGTTCTTCCTTGCAGACTCAGCCCAGATCATTTATAACAGTTTCATGACAAGCTGTTTGGCTGGATGTGGGCCCAGTGGTCCAGAAATGGTCCAGTGCTGTATTACACTGACCACTCTTAATTCCCTTCCTGTTGCCTCAGTAATGACATCAATCCTTCAACACAACAATAGAATTCAAAATGTATTTTAGGCCTATTATTTATCAGCACAATCCTATTGAGTTTCACAGCACTCCAAAGACTGGATGCAAAATCTGCTGCATTTCTATGCCTCATTTGCTATGCCATGGCAGGGTCACCTCTGTTGATTTTGACACAGAAGAGAATGCCCAAGTAGCACATGAAACGCCACCACCCTCCTTCTCCTCCTCATGTTCCCCTGTCCTACTGAATCACTGAGTCAGTCCCTTCCAGTTTGCTCACTTCTGCTATTTCACTCTGCCCCTTATGGAGGAGTTCACAGATTAAGCAGAAAAGCAGAACCTCTGAAAACCAAACACTAGGCTTTATAGCATGTTTAGAGTGAAGTCAAGGTCACTTTCCCATATTTGGCACAAGCACCCTCAAAGAATGGCAGCAATCCTATCATGGGATTCACCTCGTGTAACTGAACCAGGCCATGACAACTCCTTTATAGTCTCTACAAAGAGAAATGTCCCTACAGATGCTATAAAACAGCACTTCTGGAGTGTGATTTCTCTCATTCTAATATAAATACTTGGAACAGGTAATAAATTGCCCTCTGGAGACACCCATTTCCTACACTGACCATTGAGAGATCCCACAGGGATGGCAGTTGCAGACATCTGCAACATCTAGTTAGAGGCAGATTAATTGTACATTCGGGGTTGAGAAAAAAAACCAGCCATCTGCTACAATAGTGCTCCAATTCTTTGAGCTTGGTGCTCAAAACAGCAACCTTGAGCCCCCACTGAAAAAAGCCAAGCCTGGGCCTTGGTAAGACCCAGGACCCGAATGGTGTTTCCACTGCCCACCCAGCCCTTCACCTCAGCTTCAAACCAGTTTTACAGTTTCATAAATGGCTGTCCAGAGATCAAAATTAAAACAAAAAAAATCAGATAGTGTTGCTTAATAGTGATATAGAAGGAGAGATGTAAGTTTTAAAAAATCTCAAACAGCCTACAACTGTAGGTTTTGCCACTAAAGGCCTGACTGTGATAAACCCATCTCAGCCCAGCGAGAGATACAATATTTGGCACAGTTGTCATCTTGTGTGGTCACCAAGTCTTCCATATGCAGAAATTTTCTACTTGGATGCCTCCAGAGGATTTATTTATTTAACCGGGGGAGTGGACAGCTTTTGGGTTTTTTTTCTTCTCTGTTTTTTAGCCTGCAGATTAAATCCACAGGCTTTAAAAAAACCTACAAATATCAACTACTAAATAGTCCAGATTTACCAGACAAATATATTTATCTCGCTCTGACGTTCACAGGGAACATTAAATGAAAAAGCCTTTCACCTCACGCACCAGACCCAGTAGGAGGCTTCCTCCTGGCTATGCTTTCCCCACTGACCTATGCCCAGTTCTGCACACACAAATCCCAGTTACAAAGAAAGGGTTACAGATAATCAGAGCAGCTTGCTAAGCATTTAGCCTGGCACATTTCTCATGTTCAGCTGAGCACATTTCTCATGTTTGCAGTAAGAGCATTCCCTTGACTTTTCAAGCATATAGAAATATGTTACTTAAGACTGCTGTGGAAAAGTAGGCTTATTAGGATGAAGCAGAATTACTCGTAGATAAAGTAAAAAACAGTTATCTGTGTTTAAATGAAGGCATTCCATTAGGTTTGTAATGAAGGATGCCAGAACACCATCCTTTTGCTGTAAAATAATGTTTTGAATCCCCAGTTATCCCTTTCACACACTCCACTCTTTACTGCGAGTGTCAGCAAACTTCCAATATCCTTATGTAAATCCAGCAATGCCCGTAAGCTTAGTCACCTACCAGCTCTGGGGCCATTCATTCCCCCAGTGCTGATACATGTGCTTCATACAACAAACTCACTCTGCAGCACTACAGCACAGGCTTTAGTGCCTTTCCAAGATCAGGAACATACATTCTCTACTAAGGATGACTGTGGCTGAGGCCAGCAATGTAAAAAGCAACACAAAATTTCACAACAGGCAGTTGAATGCATTACAGCCCTACCTTGATATAGTGGTCAATTCTCTCCACCGAGGTGAAACGAGCTTCTGTCTCTGAAGCCAGTCTGACTGTAAACTGGAATAACCCTGTTAACTGAAGTGGTGAAAAAAAACAAAGACAGATTTTTAGAGCTGTGACTTGTTATTGAATTAAGAGATGAATATGGCCAGCAGGATCGGGGCAGTGACTGTACTTGAGACTGGTGAGGTCACACCTTGAACCCTGTGTTCAGTTCTGGGCCCCTCACTACAAGGCAGACATTGAGGTGCTGGAGTGTGTCTAGAGAAGGACAACAGAACCAGGGAAGGGTCTAGAGCACAAGTCCTGTGAGGAGCAGCTGAGAGAGGTGGAGGGGCTCAGCCTGGAGAAGAGGAGGCTCAGCAGAGACCTTATCACTCTCTACAACTCCCTGACAGGAGGGTGTAGCCAGGAGGGGTTTGTTTTCTTCTTCCACTTAACAAGCAACAGGACAAGAGGAAATGGCCTCAAGTTGTGCTAGGGGAGGTTTAGACTGGACATCAGGAACATTTCTTCACCAAAGGAGTTGCCAAGCACTGAAACAGGCTGCCCAGGGGAGTGGTGGGGTCACCATCCCTGGAGGTATTTAAAAGTCATGTAGACATGGCACTTGGGGACATGGTTTGGTGGTGGGTTTGGCATTGCTGAGGTAATAGTTGGACTCAATGACCTTATTGGTCTTTTCCAACCTAAACAATTCTATGATATTTGATACAAGTACTCCTGGCATTGGGCACCATATAACTAAAGTGTTCAAGGCAAGTTAATTTAATAGTTCATTTTAAAATCACCATAATTTATGAATCCCTTGAGAAACCAGCAGCTTAGAAACACTTCCCAAGAGCAGCAGCTTGAAGTATGAGGTGTCTAAGCTCTTTAATTCTCACTCACCGCCACAAGGAGGCAGAAGAGGCCAAACAGCAGCTCCCACACAAGTGCTCCGAGCCCTGCGGCCTCTCTGAGCCAGCGCTGGACGCTGTTTGCTCATCAGCAACATCTACATTAAGAAAGAAATTAAATATTACAGTATGTGGTCACACTTACCTGCACAGCATATGAGATGGCCAGCCCAGCATAGGCAGGAGGGATCTGGCCATGCATCAGGACAATCATAAGGCCAGTGGTTGTGATCAGAGCAATGCTGATGATGTCCAGCCGCACAGCCAGCCAGCGCATCGCGCAGCTGAACAGGTAAAACGGGGCCTGGTTGTCATCCAGCAGCTCCTGATACCTGAAACAAACACAGCAAAGGTTAGTAGACTCCATGAGCCTGATGTTCTACAAATATCAGACCTACTTAAACTCCTGTTCCAGTATCAGGTTCAGTGTGGGAAAACTCATCACTGACAGTTTCAAACCAAAACATGACGGCAGAGTTTGCAAACTTTCTGTGTAATGCCAGATATGTACTTAGCTCAAACTCTCCAAAGTCAAATCACCAAGTCTCTGTCTGCAACAATGAATTATGCTGGGGTCAATCAAAGTCAGGGCATTACACAAATTTTTACCACTTCTTCACCTAGGCAAGACCTTCCAGAAGATGTTCAATGACTATACATTACTCCACAGGTAACAGCAGCTTCAGAATATGTGTTATCCTACACACAAGTGTAAAAGTAAATTAAGTTTTTATAGAACTGGTGACACCCAACTAAAACACATCAATAACTACTTAATTTACAATCCTGACACTGCAGAGCTGAGAAACTGTATTTAAGGAGAAACACTTGACATTCACAAACCCAGTAACTGCTAGCATAGCAGTGTCTTTCCAGAGCTCCTGAGGCAATTTTCCCTATGTTTCTACACCTTTGGTCTCATGACCTTGTGCCTACAAAACCCTGATACTGTTACAGCAAGTTCACCTGGGAAGCAACTACAACTCACATAAGAAATGTTTCACTTTCCCTCATTAACATTCATTTTAAAGATTTTGGTTTATACTAGAGAAAACCAAGCACGGTGAACAAGGTGGCTAATGGTCACTGAAGTAATTGATAAATGCTCTCCAATTACACAGAGACTAACAGCTTATCAGTATTCTGAGGCTTGGTTAGCATGCCTTAAGCAATGCTAATAACATCATGAGAAATGATCACAGAAAGTACAAGCAGGACCTGATGAAAAGTACACACTAGTAAGGAAAAAGTATGGCCAAAACCTTGTCCTCACCGTTACTACCTGCTGCACTGCAGAGAATTCCAGAGAAAAGCATTCACCTGGGACCCCACCACTGCTTTTCCCCGTTTTCCCTTACCCTTCTCCTGATTTTTTTCCCCAGAAAAGTAACTCACTCATAGGGCCAATGATTCATCAGACCCCGGTAATAAATCCTTCTGAATGCTAGAAGCTGTTGCACTCAGCTTGGTACTCCACCATTCCCAGATGGATATCTAGACTGACCTGTGGAGAAATTCCTGTCCTTTGTGGTAGGCATGGATTGTGGAGAGACCCTGGATGCTAGATGTAATGTGAGACAAGAATGGAGACTGTGTGATGTTGTCCAGACGCTTGAGCTCTCGAATAAAGACTCTGGAAGGAAAAAGGCACTTTGAATTTCATGCAGAACCACCATATGCCAACTGTGTTGTACTTGAAGGTGAAAGCATCTCTACTTTTAGCCAAAGCAGCTGGTGCACTTACCTAGACACAACGTGCAGAACTGTGAACAGGACTATGAGGGGCCCCACTGCTACCAGGAACCATGGGAAAACCCCAGAAATCACCCCCACACAGAAGAACACAAGGATGACGTTCTGGATGAACATTTCCGCTTGAAACGGCAAACGAACATCAACTGGTGAAGATGGAAGGAAAAGAGGAAAATCTTGAGTACAGAAAACTAAAACAACCTATAAAAATCAACTCAGTCCAACCGTAGGTCAGTAACATGGACAGTGATTTCTCTTGGTTTATTCAAATTAAAAATGTACATTTTCATTGGGATGCTTTTACCTTCTGAGCTGGTGGCAGTCTAATTATTCCCGTTTGCAGAAATAGCACTGAGGGAACTCTGACCTAATTACCACCTCTGCTGCACATCAGCTTCACTCTAATGTTTTAAGTTGCCCCTGCATTAACTACTGAGAGCCCATGTGCAGCCTGGAGGTACAACAGCAGCTGCACATTTCTTTCTTCATAAGTGAATGATCAGATCTGAGCTATTAGCTGCCTTCTAGAATCATAACCCAGGTACATCCCAATACCCACTTTGTTTATTGCAAGTGCACATTTGGCAACAGACACAGGGCACAATCACCCCAACAGCAACAGACTGGGAAATATCAGGAGTTAATTGGGAGGTCTGAATGTGGGCTTTACAGCGCACACAGTGGGAGATACCTTCATCCATGTCTTTGGAAAACCTGTTGAGGATCCTCCCAGTGGGTGTAGTGTCAAAGAACTTCATGGGGCTACGCAGAATCCGTCGGAAGAGCTCATCATGGAGCCTTGAGGATGCTCTGAGAGTTCCCTGACAACACAGAAAATATTGCAGGGTTATAAAACAGTGTTCGCCTTCCTGCCACTGCATCTCCTCTGGCACCAAAATATTCTGCTCCCTTTCTCTCTCCAATCATAAGAGGTTTTTTATTGCATTCTGTGCTTCCAACCAATGGAGGAAGCTATTAAGTTGGGCAGAAGTTTAGCAGAAACATGGTGCAGCCCCAAGAGCTGGCTGTGGAAACATCACAGTCCATGACTGACTCTCTGGTTCAAAAGTCTCTCTTGGGAGATGACCAAAAGAATCACAGTGATAGCAATTTGCAGAAGTAGGAGGAGGGGGAGACAAACAGCAGCACTGGCACATACCTTTACAAAGACCACACCACGAACAGCTTTCAGGATCAACATAACTGCCATAGACAGTGCATAAATGCCAGCATAGTAATGCATGTGAGGGTTATCTTTCATACTGTTGCTTATGACAGTCTCATTTCTCAAAGTCACAGTGGTGTTCTGCGGAAAATTCAAGGTTTCAAGGGTTGGTTAAGACAAGGATGAAGCATGTATACATTACATGTGGTAGAATTTAAATGCCTTGTGTCTTCTTCCACCATATTTGATATTTCTTCTTTAAATACTTCAGTGACCATTGAATACTTCAGAAAGTTCTCCCTGCCAGGGATGCTTGACTTCTAGATTTGTAGCCCTTGGCCTTTTTCCTACAATATCTTTCAAAATAGTACCACAATGCCTATTTCATTTGATTCCTAATCTCTCATTTCATGCTTATTTCTTGTGTTCTTCTGAACAATGTCAGATACTTGCACACCATCGCTCCTATGACACAGCATTTTCACCTTGGATAGATCTCTTTATCAAATACCATTGTTTTTTTCTGCCACTATGCAATAAATTCTTTACTGTCACACTGTTATACATTCTCATTCTCTTTTATTTTTGATCTTTAAGTATGTTTAAGGACCTCATTGCTGATTCTAATATTGTTGGCCATATGCACTTCATTATTTCATCTCTGAGATTAGTAGCTTGATCTCTATGCCCCCACGAAAAACTCTTGCAGTTATATTCGGATATTTAAATGCAAAAAGACTTGCAATCAAAGCCATGAGAGTGGGAAAAAGCCCAGACTACCCAAGGTCATCAGAATCTTCAAAGCAATTTCCAAAAGTCATTTGACTCAAAGCCACATTTTAATAAAAATTACCTTGTTAGGTATAAGATCACATTTAAACAAAAAACAACACTAAAATTAGCTTGTTGGCCCCTTTCATATTTTCATTTCCTTTTCTTAGACTACTCAAGAAAAGGAACAAGAGGGCAGCATTAAACCACATGAGTTATTACGTCTTTCTTATGACTGGAGCTCTCTTATCCGTGGAGATGAGCTCCCTAGTGAGACCACCTCCTGGGGAGCCTTACAACTTATTTAAATTAGGAAACACCATTTGGTCTCACAGGACTGCTTGGGATTAGTCTAGCAGAGCAAAGACCCAGCCCATTAGACACAAGAGTAGAAAAGCTATTTAACTTACTCCGCTGCCTTGCTTGATCCAGAAACTCAGCCACCAGTTGCTAAAAGCTGTGCTGCCCACATTCAGCACAAATAGTGCCATGATGATGAGGAATGCAAAGGGGCCTCCAGCTGCCTGAATGTAGACACCATAAACAGACCAGGGGACAGAGCCTTTGCCTTTCTCTTCCAGCTGGACCAACTGGCCTGTGAAACAGCAGAGGATGAGGAGGGAATGAGAAAAAGAAAGCTCTTCCATGGAACTCCTATAAATTTGTGAACATGCACAAAATTAGTCTTTCACTGTGTAGAGTACTTTCAGGAACACACACTTCACACTTAGAACTCAGTGGTTCAAACAGTTTTTCAAAAAGTCACATTTCTTCAGAATAATTTATGTCATGGTACAGCTGAAAAAGCCTCATCAGCACAGACTTAAATGTTAGGCTGGGATAGGCCTCACTATTGCTTTCTAAACCCTGAAGTTCAAAGCTAACATTAAACAGAGAACTACGGAGGTCAGACCTTCCCTTCATCCATAAATGCCATGTCCTGCCCAGGACTGAGTGCCAAGCTGTACACATGGCACTCTTAGGACAGGAGGGAGAGGTGGCGTGGGAGACAAGGCAGTACCAACTCCCCTGTGCTGAGGGCATCTGACCAACAGAAGCCTGATTGAACTTAAAAACATTGCACAGGCACCCATATTTAATGAATTAACGAATGTTCTTTGCCCACTGCCTGCGTCCTGTCAACCACACTAAGTGACTAGGATTGAGACAGCTTCCAAAACCTGAGAGGTGCATTAACAATACACTTTGAAGCACGTTTCGAGCTTATTGGAGTACGAAGTAATTACAGCCAGAAATTTGATTACATAGTTACCCTCCTCTTCCTTCTTTACAACTTTCTCCTTCTTCACAGACCCTGTTTTGGTACTTTTATCCTGGGGCCTTTTCAGTGAATTGTTTGTGTTCTTCTTTACATTAATCTGCAGGAAAACAATGACACTAAACATGTTGGAGTAGTTTGCTTTGACATTTTCCTATCTAAACACAAACTTCTATTAAGGTGCCACCTAAGGGCAAAGGCTTTCAATATCTCAGCATTCACATAAAGGAGGATATTAACTTCACAGCTATCACAGATGATTGCCAACTCTGGTGGATTAAATTCTGAACTACTACCAACCTGTACTGGTAGAATGCAAGGTTAATTCCCAGAATCAGTGAAATTATGAGTATACATGGCAGAGGAATGATACCCCTACTACTACAAGAAAGATACAACCTCCCTGTCCCTTGTAAAAATAACTCAATTTTTTTAAGAGGCTTTATTCCCCAAGCACCCTAGCACTTAGAGACATTTCATGAGTGCTTTCTTAAGAAAAGTCAGGTTAACTTGATCTTCCAGAAATCCAATATCCAAACACTAAAGTGCACACACGAGCACTATTCTAAACCCAGTCATCTTCCTATAACTGGGAGTTACTGCCTGTTCAGAGTCAGCCTACATTGACTGAAACCCCTTACATACCACGGTCAGGGTTGCCTCCCCACACTTTACAGGAGATCAAACCATAGAGAATCCAACTGATCACCCATTTATTCTTATCCCATAGAGAATGCAATTTAATGGTCCCTCCATGAGCTACTGTTTACAGAGACACTGAAGGTCAGCCAAGCATGAAGACTGGAGAATCTCTTGTTCACTATCATTATATTAGTCTTAAAATGACAGAACTATAATCTTCATGTCTCAAAGGATTTGCAGAGCAATGCATTTTATCTTTTTGCTTCTTCCACAAACATCTCCCAGAAGAATGTGTCACCAAGCACCATCTATATCTGTAATTCTTATAATACTTTCTTCTCACAAATGTTTTGCTTTACATGTCTGCAACTTGTGAGTAAGGAACCTCTCATCTCTTAAAAAACAAACTGCTGATGTACTTTTAATCTTTTCTTACTAAAAGAAACTTGTCAAAATTTAGTGTGCATTAAGTTATTATAAAACAAAATGCAAAGATCCTTACTCCAGAGATTAACTTCAGGAAACGAAGAGCAGAAGGGTGGGAAAATTGCTGAAAATTTAGATGTTGTACTGAATGGTTCTTGTTATTTTCTAGATTTACATTTTTTGCACCAACTGAAATACTAGAGCACATATGCAAGTTCGCATTTACAGACTCTTTTCATAACAGAAATAGTGTCAAGGCCAAACTTTTTTTTTTTTAAACTCTCCCAAAACACAGCACTTTCAGTTATGCTTCCAAAATACTGTCACATCTAACTTTTGACAAGTTGTGTCACACCTGCTGTGCCTCAGTCACACTCCACTGAAAAAGTAGTAACAAACCAGGAAGAATTTTTTCAGACAAAGGTTGGAGATCTGTGCTAATTTGGAGGTAACTTAAGGAGTAGAGTGTACAATAAGAGAGACAAACTTCCTGCTCTGAGCATCACCAAGGGAGACACTACAGGATTTTCATTATTAACTCATGAGCTCATTGGCAGAGTCCTCTCCAGTAGACATTCCCTAAAAACAAACTGTGACAAAGTGCTAATGAAGCACAGATAATTCTACAGGAAACCTATTGATCAGATCAACACAGGAAAATGTGTGAAGCCATTTTCCAGTTTTCCAACAATGTCACTTGGTTCACCTCAGAATAGTTAAGATTCAGAGCACTTTAAAACAAACGAGTACCTCAATATGTGGTGTTTCTCCCAGCTGTAGGCTATTAAAAATAGTTGCATAATCCCCATTTAAATTCATCAGTTCCTCATGACTGCCTCTCTCGGTAATGCAGCCTTCTTTCATGAAGATCACTTCATCACAGTCAACAAGATACTGCAGAAAGCAGCAGTAAAAACAAGTCTCTATCACGACATTCAATAACCAAACACTCCCACACAACCCTTCTCAGTAGCTTGTAGACACTGGCACACAGCACACCTATTCCCACGTAACAGACATCTGATTTTCAGAGGTCCTCCTCTGACTAGAGCACCATGATTACTCACACTACACAAATAAAAAGTTTTTGTGTCCTATCAAAACAAATCTCTTATCGAAGACATGACTCAGGATACTCAAACACTGCAAATACTGATAGACTAAGCACTAATATTTCTATGCACAGAAGACAGCAAAGAAATCTCAGAGACATCAATTCTGATTTTCTGACACCAAATCCAAGTGTTTTCTGATGTGGGGAAATAGCTTTATAACAAGTTAGCAAAAATATTTTTGAACAGGGTATTTATTTCTCTGGTAAATTTTCTTCAACAAAATGTTACCAGTCCCAGTCAGACACCAACCAGCACTGGTATCAAACAAACAAATAAACTGTGCTCAGTGCATATTTGCAAATCTAGTTTATAAATGTAAACCACACATTCTGTAGACAGACAGGGTTGTCCTGTCACAGGCCAGAGCATTGAAATTTCAAGTATGAAGGCAACTGATTAACAAACCATTTCAAGAAAGTCCAAGAAAGAAAGTATGAGAGATTCAGTACCTGAAGCTGATGCGTGATGAAAAGGACAGTCTTTGACTTCAGGTGCTTCCTTATTGCACTGTTAAAAATGTGATTTCCAACGTGAGCATCTAAGGCACTAAGGGGGTCATCAAGGATGTAAATGTCCCTGTCACTGTACAGGGCTCGAGCCAGACTGATTCTCTGACGCTGTCCCCCACTCAGGTTAGCCCCTCGTTCACCAATCTGCATGGAGACACACACCCATTATTTTATTTCTTCAGCACCACGCAACATAGATGACCAGAATAAAGCAGACCATAATATTTATTTATATCTGTTTATACAAATATACTCCCCCATAACATTATATATTAATATATGTATGTATTCTAGTTTAGGTGTCCACTTTGTGACATGTGTTATACATTCAAACTCAAGGTTAATATGCTTGAAATTTGGCAGTACTTTCAGTACTTTCTTTGCTTATTGTACCTTTTATGAATTAACGTAACCATGTTTTTCTCAGCTATTTTAAATAAAGTTCAAATAGGTCCTGTTAAAGCAGCTAAATTTACAACACAATAAAAAAATTCCCAGTCAACATCTGAGTAAAAAACAGGGTACAACTCTTAACAGTCCAGGGCTGTTACCACACAGCCAAGTTCAGCTCAAGAGAGTGCATTCAACAGCTTGGCTCATATGCACCCCAGACTGATGCACTCTCACTCCAGTTCAGTCTGCCAAACCAGAACTCTTTTCTCCATCTATTAATTAGTTTAGTATAAGCAAAACATACCTCTGTCAGGTCCCCATTTGGAAGGATGGCCAGGTCAGGCCTTAGACAGCAACCATTCAGCACAGTATTGTATCTGAAGAACAAGTACATAAATAGTTAAGAACGCTGATTTTCCTCACAATTATTTAGCTACAGCATTATCTCATTTTCTACACTAATAGCAGATACGCCAACAGCCTAAACCAAATCATCTGCCTTGGATTCCCAGGAGAAAATTGAGGGTAATAATTAATCACCTACTTCAGAAGCATTGTGAGGGTAAACAGACAATTTCTTTTCAGGGATAGTTGGCTAAGGGCCATAGAAAAGTCCCCCACTGGAGGGGGGCCATGGAAGATGTCAGTACATCGCACACAGCAGTAGCTGTGCTTGAAGAGGGCAAAGCCAGGACAGCAAGAGCAAATACCACTTTGGTGCTGCTCACAGCAGCTGCTAAAACCAAAGGTCCAGGATGAGGTCCAGCCTCACTGCATGGAGCAGTGACAGGCACACTGACAGCCACCAGCCACAGGGCCACATGCAAGAGAGGCAGGATCCTAAATGGACTTAGAGGAGACTTAGAGACAGACTTCAGAAGGATATAGAGGCTTTATCTGCAGTGTACTCTGCATTAAGTTTTTCCCACACTTAGGCCAAGCATTACTAAGGTTTCATGAAAATCAGCAAGCAGTCTGACAAACCTTTCTTCATCATACTCCTTGCCAAAAAGGATGTTGTCCCGGAGCGTGGCGTTGAGAATCCAGGCCTGCTGGGCCACGTACGCGAACGTCCCACTAACTGCAATGCTCCCCTCCAACAGGGTCATCTGGAATTACACACCAGCTGTGAGATTAAGCTACTCCATGTTCAGAACTTCATTCTACAGAGTACAAATAAGTGTAATAAGAGATGGGAAAGAGAAGAGCAGAACTACTCAAAACAGGATTCCTCACCTGTCCTAAAATTGCTGAGATAAGTGAAGTTTTTCCACTCCCCACACTGCCACAAATTCCAACAAGTTTTCCCTAGACAGAAAGGAAAAAATTGTGATACTCATTTCTTACAGTCTTCATTCCTTTCAGAATTCAGACACCTTTAGTACTTCTGAGAGGACAGCTGGTTACGAATGACAGCTTCAAAGTGACATAACAGACAAAAAAAAGCAAGAGTCAGCATTTTAACTGTCATATTGTAGAGTGAACACAATCCCACAGTGAAATAAAACTGAGATCAACTCTACAGGTAAAAATAAAGGTTTTTGAAGATCGGCTTCCTTCTTACTAGGGATACAGGCCCAGAGGATCAATAAACCAAAAGCACCAAGGCCTGCCTGAACAGAATGCACCAAGATGCTTTTGAGTGATAAGGAAAGATATAAAGAGGAGAAGCCTGAAAGAAAAGCAGAATTTAGCATATATGGGTCCAGTAAAATTCCTTGCCTATTAGATCCAATTTGCTAAAGAACATGTACCAAGAAAAGACTAGAATTCAGTCACTTTGAAGAATTTCTCTGCAATAAAAAGGATGAGTTGATACCCACATTAAACAATTTATCAAAACTCCGTTTGTTCCTTTTGTAAAAACTGTGAACAAAAAAGGTATATAAACACTTGTGGAACACATTGCTGGCCTTCTCTTGATAGCACACTCCTGAGAGAAAATCAGCCTTTACATTTTCAAATAACTGTACTCCTCTTTGAGGCAATTTTTAAAACTATATATGCATTCGCCCCTAGAGTTTAAAACAGACATTTTTATTGTTTAAAATAGTTTAAATTCTCCCTCTGTTTGAATGACTACATAACACAATTTAACCATTAATATCTTCATAAATATATGGATCCCATTATTACAACATCCAACTGCCAGACTGCAAAGCTTCTGTATTTGTAGACGATGTCATGTGTTAAGTTCAATGCTTTTTCTTTGACATCTTACATGCTTTTACCCATCTTGGAGCAATAGTTCCAAATGCTTCTAAAATTCTTGAAAACCTGTGTCCTACTGCACAAAAATTCTCAAGGAAGAAAACTGCACATTCTTCAATGAAAAGCACTGTTATGCTCCACTGGAACACCTAATCACCTAAAGTGTTCACCCAGAATACAGCTGAAACTCTGCAAAATTATCAAACCACTGCAGGAACACACTGTCCACCAGTACCCCACGGGTAACTGGCACCCTGCAGATTCTCTGAGCTCAGAGGCTCACACACTGTCCTGGGAGCTGCAAATCCCTCAGCTGGATGTGGAAGCTTTACAGCCTGCCCTTGTTTCACAGGCTGTTTGCAAAGAGATGGTTGCTAAAATGGCACAGCTGTTTACAGCAAGATCAGACACTGCATCCTGGATACTGCAGTTGCCATGGATATTACAGGAGTGCACAAAAGCAATATGCTTCATTTCATGCAAAATGAAACAGCACACGGCTCTCTGTTCCAGGGGGCAGCTAAAATGAAGCCTTTGAAGAGCTCAGATTTCCCCCTTTCATTTCTTCTTACCTTTTCTATCTCCAAGTCAATGTTGTAAAGAGTCCTCTGAAGCCGAAGGTTAACCAGGTGGATGATTTTGTGCTCCTCTTCGGGGCTGTGATGGTCATCACTGTCCACTAGAAGATGGCCCTTCTGCTCTGCCAGCACAGCTTGCTGTCCCTCATTCTGTAGCTTCATTTTCTCTTTCTTGCTCTTGGTGACTTTCTTGTCTTTTTTCACTTTGGGGGTCAACTTTGGTGAGCTCTGGACGCTGGCGTGGGAGAAGTCCCAAGCCAAGGTAGCATTTTTCACCTCTATCGCGGTGTGAGGATTGGCTGGTTTTTTCTTTATCATATGAACCTCTTCCATTAGAAATAAACTCTGATAGGAGTTGTGAGAGAGGTGTAAAGATGAGACACCTGATCAAGACTGGGAGACAAGCCTACGGCACACTCACGCAGCAAAACACATCAGGCTATATAGTAGGAGGAAGCTGAAGAGCAAAAGGTAGCTCATTAGTGTAAACTAACTCCAGGCCTGCTAAGTGGCGGGGGCATTCCTGGATGTGGTGGAAGCGCTTGGATACACTTGACTTTCACAGAACTGCAATACTCTGGACATGATACGACAGGAGCTTATTCCTTTGACACTGTTTGCAACTGCAGCTCTGTAGGTTCCAGATTAAAAACACATGAGCAGAACATCCAAGCTGGGGAGGAGAGGTCACTCGAGACAAAGTGACTAACTTGTCCTGCACACCAACTCATTATGGAAGGAGACAGAATGGCTTTTAACTTGAGCCTTTACCCATCAACTTTTCTGCTGGGAAAAAGTCAACTTGCACAAGTGTAGCTGATCTATCTCAGGCTGCTTGACAATAAGAAGTAAGTCACTAAAGTCTGCTGTATCACGTTTTCCACCACATCCATCAGTATTTACAATCAACAGATTAGGAAGACATTTTTCACACAGTTTAATTACAAGATAAAATGTTTGCCACTTACATAATTTGTTTTGAACCAAGTAATATTTTGTGACTAAAAATTTCTCAATTCCCAGCCTTATTTATTCTTGTAATTGCTACATCTGAATCACACATTCATAAGAAAGCTCATACTCATTTACAGAGCCAAAAAGTCAGTTAAATTTTTACTGTGATGACAGAGTATCCCCACCTTATGTTACATTTCCTACACAATTTATAGTCAAACTGGGAGACAATTCAATTTCCCTTTTCCTTCTCTTCCCTCCCAGAAAATTCCCTTCAGTGCACTTGGATTTAAGCAAGGCTGATTTTAGGCTGACTCAGAAGATGAAGCAAAATTGCTCAAAAGCAATGGAATCTCAAAACCACTCTACAGATCCTGTTTTTCTCACATAGAGGTTTGTTTCATGAATGCATTACACAGAATCCATGTATCTGTCAATGCTTGTGAAATTTTCTATTTGGAAGGTGCTATTTTCCATTTCGGAAATTTCCACAGTGTGTAATACACCGTTATCTTCAAGAGATAAGTCAAAGTAAGGGCCTCCCCTTTGAGTTCATAACGTATACACAGTGTATTCATCCTCCAATCCCCATGATGTGAGATAAGATTGTTCATTATCAGGATTTTACATTTTCTGCTGTAGATTTGTTTTGCCAGATCACAACTCCATTTTACTGATATAGGGGAATTTCAGTCACTTAATCTGGTCTGGAAATATAAAACCTCAGGGTTTTATGACACAGATAAAACTCCACTGTTTTTTGTCAACCTGCTTACCTAATGCCTGATATTTTCAAGAAGTTTTATTAGCAAAGCATAGAATTTCATTGTACACATGTTGCAGTCTTTTCATACAGATGTTCTTAAAATGGAGTTAAAAATTATTACACAGTGAGCCACCAAGTCATTCACTCTTATCTCTTCCTGTGGCCAATATCAAAATCATGAAATCATTGAATCAGACTATTTTGCTTCTCACACTGGTATCATTTTATTTTTAAACCGTTAATATTCCTTCACTAGATTCGTATCTCTTGCAGAATCAAATCATCTGGAATGCTAAGTGTAAAGAAAAATAACTTCTCAGCCATTAAAATCATATTACCTTGCAAGTGTTCCCTTTGCATCTACTGAACACATACAACACTCCACACTAACAGTGAAAACTGTGAGGCCAAATGACTGCTTACCTTAAATCTGTCAACGGAAACAGATGCCTCAGACAGAGACTTCACTGAGAACGGAGTTACTTTGAGAGCAAAAGTCATTGAGTTAAAGACAGTGACCACTGTGAATGCCTAAAAACGAGAGAAGAAAAATAACCGCATTTGGATGCAATATTCTAACAGCTTCAGCCTTCCAAAAGCTGAAGTGGCACAGCAGCAAGTCAAAACCATCAAAAAGGCCCAGTCCAAGAACAACCATTTAAATATTCAACATATTCTCAAACAGAAGAAAACAGCAGATCTACCCAACTCCTTCTCTAGTGCTTTTAACAGACCAAGATAGATCTGTTCTGTTTGTAGGTCTAACAAATAGCAGCCAGCAAATTTTGCATTAACCTACTAGTGAAGGCACAAATTCAAATGCTATTTTTAGACATTTGTGCTGTCTGCATGCAAGCACACTGCAAAACAAAACCATCCAGTAATCCCCAATGCCCCATCCGAACTGCAAACAGGAGGACTCATTTACACTCAGCCCAAAACCTGTTCTGAGGAAGGTCAGGACAAAAGAGCACCGAGAGCCTTTTGTGCAAAATATAAGACTACACCTGCTGCTGTCACAGCCATCAGACATTCATTCTGTGAGCAAAGATATAGCCTGGCCACACAGGCACAGCCACATGAGAAATGGCTCAGCAGAAAAGCTACAGGAGCAATAGCATAAAGAATATTTTCAACAGCTTACCTGAGCTGCTGTAAGGTCATAGCCAAGGATCATATGGACAGAAAAGGTCACCACACTGGCAATGACAACAACTATGGGAGCCACTCCCACAGTGATGCTCTGAAAGTAGCCCGCACGCTCCAAGATTTTGCGTTCCTCCTCACGAATTTCTAGAAATACAAATAGGAGCACCACATTTGAACTGGGATTCAGGGGGTACACACACACAACAGACAGTACCATAGCGCTATAAATACTGAGTAAGAGGCCTAACTCTACACTTTAGTGTTTATCACATTATAAACCTTCTCAAAGACAGCAGTATAGAGGAGGAAACTATAATAGTCTGTAAATTTCCACACAAATATACGGATTTCTTAATTTTTTTTAAAAATAGAGCAACCAGCACATTTATTAAATGATAAAAGAGGAACAAAACTGAAAAATTTAAGATCAGTGTCATGCTATAAATATTACACTAGAAGGTGAAATTTTAGAAGCAGATCTGTTTGTCCAACCCGTTGTGCATAACAGAGAGGAGCCTGAAGGATGACAGTGTTCTTACACTGCTCGTACGTCAGCACCTACAGCACAAAGTCAGGATGCACCAGGCTACAAAGCAATGGGGCATCTGCACCAAAGGAGACATTCACAGACTGTGGGAACTCACTTTGAACATTCTGAGAAAATGGTTTGACCCAGGCATACATTTTAATGAATTTAATGTAATTAAGAACTTCATTCATCTTCTGCACACGTTCATCTGTTGTTGCTACACATTTTCTTCTGAAATAAGCTGTGAGGCGTGACACAAACATCTGAAACAAAAGACAACACCATGAAACATTAACGGCAACTCACAAAAAGCAAGGACATTCAATTCCTAATTACCAGAGGAAATTAATTTTTAATCTGAAAAAGGGATTCAGGGATAGGGCCAGGCAACTGCTGCTCTAACATAAAACTCAGGCTGGAAACACCATTCATTTCCTCCTGCCCCATCTGCACCAACCACCAGACTTGTGTTAGCAAATTTCAACAAAATTTTGCGAAAATAAAGGTGCGCACTTTTACCAGTGTTGAATAGTACCAGTTTAGTTAAAGTTTCTGAAGCACAAACTTAACCTAAAAACACACCAAGCTGAACCTCATGGTAAATGCACCCATTTCAGCCAGCCTTTTAACCTGGTTCTATAAGGCAAATCAGGACTTTGCCCAGCCAGGTCAATTTTTAGTCTATGCCAGACCTATGAAGTTAGTAAAACAGTTTTTAACATTTTTACTAAAATAATGTAAAAACAAAGTTGTTTCACATGTTTTTAAGTATCTGGTACTCCTACATTCATCCCATTCCTGGTCTGAAATTCAAACCCAACACACTACTTTAAGTTTTAGCTCCTTACCCTTCTTCATACTCCTGCAAACTCTTCTGAAGTCCCCCCATCAATAAAGAAGGCCCACTGAAAAGAACTGGAAAACATGTTCAAACTCCACTCCTCATCCCCCTCTGAAATGTAATTCCCACTACATAGTCCTCACTTCTGGCCAGATAAACTGGACCACAGTGAGCCTCACAGTATTCAGCCTCCATGGTTTATAAAACACGCGTTATGAATTCAGTGACAAATCTTCAGCAGTCTTATAGGCATTTTAAAGGCAAGAAGATTTTGCCTTGAACTAGCCTATTTCACAGCTCAGCAGAAGCAGAGGCAGGAGTACCTCGCTAAGAACAAGCTGTGCCAGATGTGGTATTTTTCAACATCTTGTGTTGAGTCAAGAAATCAAGAACACTGCTTATGCAACACTGAGCTCCCATACACAAGCTGAAGGCCTCATGCTTTTCCAAGCTCAACCATGAGCACCTGAATATTCTGCAGTTTCATTTAGCTATGAATATTAGTCTCAGCCAAATCTATCAGCTTTCCTATCCCCATTTTCTAATTTTATCATTTTGAGCTTCCGGTTTCCAAATTTCTGCTTCATACACTATCTTATAAACGCCTTCAATAATGTGCAATGCCATAAACTGGCTAAATCTAGCACATTTCAACACCTTTTATTCAGAACTATACATTTGTCTGACCTAAGAAAAATGAAGCAAGTCTTAACTCTTTCCAACTCACCATTGCTGGGTAGAAGAGGATGAAGACAGCAGATCCCAAGAAGCCTGTTGGACCCAGAATAATCACATTATAAACCATTCCCAAGATGGCCACAATAGGGCCCCCAGCCAACAAACTGCCAACTGCTGCAGCTTCAAACATCCTCTGACCATCATTGGAACAAACATTTATGAGCTGAAAAACAGACAGAACAGATGATTTAGATTTAAGGCACAGCTCATTCTCAAAGGAATATATTACACATCCCTTTTCACACTGCAATTTCCAAAACGAGGCTGCAGCTTACCTCTCCAAGAGACTTCTCCTTGATGTTCTTCAGCTTAAGAATTTTCTTAAATGCCATTGTCAGGACAGCCCCACGCAGTCTGACCCCCGTGCGATAATTCAACGCCCAGGTTAGCGCCAGGGACCACGATCGCACCACTTCCGTCATAAAGATGCCAAAAACTAAAAACAAGCTGTACTGCAGGTTGGACTCACTCTGCTGGGTATATTCCAAGAGGTGTTTCACAACGAATGCCTACAGGAAGAAATGCAAGCTTGCATGAACACCCCATCATCCCAGAAGACCGCACAACAACTTTATGTTAAGTTAGAAATAAGTAGGCTACTTTGCTTTTAAAAGAGCCATTTGAAATAGAAAGCGTCTTCTTTCCAGAAGTAAAAGGTGTCAATACAAGAAGTACTGTAACACAAAGCCCTGCTGAGAGCCAAGCACTGAGTCAAATTTAGTAAGTAAAGAGAGTTTAATTTGGAACCATATTCCTCGCAGCACGCTTCTAATCCTCCGTGTCTTCTAACTTAACATAAATGTGTCAGTTAGCTGAAAGCAATGCATTATCATATAGAAGAGTTTTAAAATATAGTCACTACTTATACATCTGCACACATAAAGAAACATTCCTTTACGTGACATTAAGACCTTTTTTATTTTATCTTTGGTTTGCTTCAAACGTGCTTATTTGATAAAAAGGAACAATGTACCTACAGTTGTAGAGGGGAAGAGTGAGAAGGACATTTGCAAAACATTCCTGGAAATAAACATCGGCAGTTTAATAGTAAAGAAAAAAACAAGCAGAAAGCACAAGGTATGCAATACCACAAATCATTTGGGACAGGGGAGGAAAAACAAAAAAGACAAAAAAATTAACCATTCAATCCCTCCCCATACCCTCTCCCCCCAAGAACATAAACACTTTACCTCAGGAATCACATTTCAAACATCACCTGCAGAAAGAGGACAGCCCCCAGAACCACCAATTCCCAACTCCAGCTCTTTGTGGTCCAATGGCACAATATAACATCATACAATTCACAACCACCAGCATTAAGTATTATTAACTGCGAAACAATAGGCTTTTATTTGAAATGAAGTGTCATCTTAAATGGTAACATCTCAAAAACACTGTACAACAGGTAGACCATTGTATAAACATACAGTCTGCACATACAGGATAATTATAAAGTGCTAATATCTAACAGTCAGTCTTAGCTTCTAACATAATTAGATTTGAATCTACACACAAAATTATAAAGATACAAAAACAGAACGGTATTTGTTCACGAAGTCCAAAAGAAGTCAAACTTGAAGGTACTAGAAGAGGAGGCTTTTGAGGCTGCACAAATTCTGATATCTGGTTTTGAAAGTACCCTACAGTAAGGCTTCACTGACAGCAAAAGACTTCCTAGAGAGCTTTTCAACAAATGATGTTTTAAGATACTGGTGCTTTCAATATACTAGTACAGAGTAGAGAATACCTTCGCCCACAAGAAAAATCAACCAAAAATCTGAGACCGAAGAAAATATTTGAGAGCCTTTCACATCATAGTCCGTTGAAGTCCTCTTGGCTAAATCATGTTTTGCAAGTAAGAGTTCTGTATAGTTTGCAGAGAGGAAAAAAAACCAAAACCCCACTACTCCAGCAAAGGTTTTGATAGCTACAGCCCAGCACCAAATAAAAAAAAAATGGAGATCAAATTCATCTGTTCAGAGGAAAATAATTCTGCACATCAGAACCAAGGAAACATGCTGTAAATAATTTCGCTCTTTTTCACAGGTGTGAATTAAAGCCAGATGTCCATCAGGTTCTAGAATGGCTACTGAGAAAATTTACCACTCACTGAACAAATGTGAGGAGCTCACATCCACAGACCTATTGCATTCCAACTTTCTCCTGATTGGATTTAATTCTACATCAACTGTTTGGATCACAACTGCATACAGTTGGTTTGCGGTTACTGTGGAGATTACTGACTTCTTTTTCCAGTATTTAATCCAACATATGCAACTGAGTCACTGAGCAATTGGGGTGAAAATCCCCCTTTTTCCTCACGAGCTGTAACTCAGCATGGTCGCAGACTGCAAGCATTTTCTCACACACCACAGCATTGCTGAAAGTCTCCAAGAGAGGATGTATAAAGATAGCAGATGTTTCCTGGGGTCTCATTCCTCCCAAAACTTTAGTGCAATTTTGCAGCACTATTTTATAGATTCAGCATCTCCCATGATGAAATAGAGACCAGCTTACATTATTCCCCAATATTTTTTTCCAGAAGAAAGAAAAAAGGAAACAGCAGATTAAAGAATTTTGAAAAGGGAAGGGAAAAAAGTCACAGAAAATTAACACTTACATCTGAACAAGTACTATTCAAATTCATATTACTTTAATGGAAAGAATCCAGCATAAAGTTATTCACAAAACAAAAACATTACAGTATATAAATGAAGCTAAGAGGGGAAAAAGAGCTCCTGTAGCTATTACTGCAGTGGTTGGTACAAGCTGCTTGGCTGTCTTAAGCATTCCCATGGAATAAACATCACCTTACCTTTGCTCTTGGCGGTGGCTCTGGCCAGCAGGAATGCCTCATCCTGACGCAGAAAACAGCCATCCTGGAAATGCTGAAGAACAGCTTCTGTCACTGGTCCCACTGCAGTGCCGGCGTCCCTGCTGCAGCCAGCGCGTGACAGCACGGGGCAGGCTGCAGCTGGAGCCAACTGGGAAACTGGCAAACTTACCTCCTGTAGCTTACCACTCCCCCCTCCTATAACTGACCAAACTGGCAAGCTGTGCTCCACTAAGATAGCAAGTCTCCCCATCTCCCAAATGGGAAGAACAGCTCTGAACAGTAGCAAACAGGTACGTTGTTCAGACCTGGAGTTAAACTGATTATGTTTAGTAATCAAAAAACTTCTTTGCTCTTCAACCAGAACTTGAAAGTTTTGGTAGCTGATCAAGTAGCATGTATTTATTGGAGATAAATAGTATATCATCTATACTAGTACATTCTGATGGTTATTACAAGGCAGTCTGACATATGCAGCTGACTCACCAGGTTAAAGGTTTAGAGTCTGTGCCAGATGCAAAATTCATCAAAATTTAAAAAGAGGAAGACCCTTGAAGGATCTGATACTAAAGAAAAAAAAAAAAAACCACCAAAGCAAAAGAGTCCACACAGGAAGTCTTGAACAACTCCTTTCCAGTTATAACCATCACAATGCTCATTAGCAATGACACAGAAGTTTGCTGGCATTTCAAGATCATAGATATTCAATTAAAATTTTTGAAGTTTAATATAGGGTTTAACTCCACTTTTATAATTTTCCTCCAATACATGAGGTCAAGTCAAGTGCTTTTCCTGATCTCCCTTTTCACCTTCAAGTGACTGAAAGGGTGTAACAATACAAGAAAGCACTGATACTTCTGAGGAGACAGCATAGGCATATCCCTGAGGCATGCCATTTTTAAAAATAGGGAGGAGGGATGGTAAAGACTTATTTTCATGCCAAATGGTGGAACCAAAAGTGAATTGGGCCTTATTCAGAGAAATGAATAAGGTTGTCTGTAAATCGGCAACTGTCCATAGATAATTTTAAGTTACCCATATTGAGCATCAATTGCAGCAATAGCTCCCAGCCTAATCAAGCTGTTTTGTTTTTTCCCTTCCCCTCTCACTCTCTCTCATTCAGCAGTTTGGCTGAGACAAATTGAGACCATTACACTACAGAAATTAGGGGCAATCCTGCTGCAAGTTCTTTGCTAAAGATAAAACCAGCTCCTCAAGCCCTGTAGTGAAACAATGACAGAAGCTCTTCTTGGAAGAAGCTAGTGCTGTTAAAACCTTAATCATGATTTATTGTTAATTATCAAAGTATGTTCATATATTTTATAATAAAGACAACTATAAAATATTACAAAGAAAACAGTATCACAAACATTTGTTATTCATATTACATGAAACAAGGCAAACTTTAAGAAGACTTAAAAAACAGAACATCATTTTAATAAGACATTTGAAAGAAGGAAAACATTTTAAAAAGACATTTCACCTAACAGTGCACCCAAGTGTACTTACCCAAGAAATGAACCTCCAGCTTACCAGCACACAAACGTGTACTACTAGCAGTAATACTGCTCCTACTCCTCAGGGGAAATGTGTAGAGAATAAATTTAGTCAAAATTTCAACTTTAAATCTGCACAACATGTGCAACAAACAGGTGACAAAAAATGGTGTGAACGTCAAGTCCCATGTTGTTATCTTCAATACGACCCTTAGCAACAAACAGCAGCCATTCCTAGAGGCAACAACGTTTTCTAACACTTCTACATGAAACCTGTCTGGCCATTCTCTGTAGGATCAGTAAAGACTATGCCCACAGACTTCTTGAGACCTGCTCACATTAGTTTTTAAGCAGTGCTCTCATAGAATTGTTTCGGTCCACTTCTTGAAGACTGTTGTTAATGACAATAATTTAAGATTAGAGTTTTATCAGACTGAATTTTATTCCAAGATAAATTTACAGAATTTCAAAGAGAAAAACAATTAGAAGACCTGCACATAAGAATCTTACAAAAAAAGGAAGTTATGCAGTTAGGGAAGAACTTTAAACTATACTCAAAACCAGAGAGAAAAAAACAAGAAGTCCATTTCCTCCAGGATACCTAAACTCCCCCTCCCTTCTCCAAGAACTTGCCTGGGTATTCAGCAACTGATCCATCAGCTGTAGGAATCCTATCTTGGACCATTGAATCGCTCTGGAATTTTGCCCCAAAATTTCTAGCTAGTCAAAACATTTAAGTGATTCTGCAATGAAACCTTAAGATTTTACAGTTGGCCATGAGATGGAGCCCTCTGGGGTTGTTAGAAAAAGGATGGATATTACTTACTGGTCCACTGAAACCTGCGAGCTGCGTGATCATCAGACACACTATGGAAAGGATGAGCCTGGTGCGGCAAAAAATCCACACAACCCTCCGGAGAGAAGCATCATCAGGCCCACTTTCTTTCAGTTCTTCCTGCCACAATCTTTCCAGCCTAATAAAAGCAGAAGACTCATGTCATAAATTTTTCACCATGAGAGAAGGTACAGTCTCATCGGTACTTCTTCGCTAAAACTCTAAGTGCTTCCTAGCTCAGAACAACAAAAAAATATTAAGAGAAATAAATACATTCTGTGAGGTAGAGAGAAATATCTATGCAGTGTTACTTCCATAGGACAGAGGGATGAAAAATACAACATTTTTTCTTTGCCTGGAGTCTCTTTGGCAGTCTTAATACACTGACTTGTCACAGCCTTTCTCTGCTGAAGTGACTGAAGAGCTGTGGAGTCAAAACCTGAAGAAATTCTCATTAGCCATAGAAGGTTAGCCTGATCAGACGATCTGATTCACATTCAAATCACCTTGCTACTGACAGTATTACTTCTCATTATTTTATCACAAGACTTTTTTCACAGTAGCCTTGAGAAAAAATTTTGTTTTAATAAAAAACAGATTAAAGACATGGAAAATCAGGAGAGCTGCAAGACACTCCTGAAGATATAATCCTCTAATTTCACTGAAATCAGCAAGGCTACAGAAACTGTGCTGCATGAGAAAGTGGTCTCTGAAAGATGAAAGTGAATTCCACCATTCTGAGAAAGGCAAAACAAAATATCAGTGCTGCTTTTCTAGGGCAATACTATACCATTGCCTGTGTGCTAACATGTAATAAACTGAAACAAGAAAATAATAAAGAACTAGATGCCTTTACCTTCTACAATTGACATCTGAAGACTCATGCCTTGATAAAGACCATACATCATCCATAAACAATTCCCCTTTCTTGTATGCTCTGTGGGCCAAAGGAGTGAGCCAGGAGAAGGTCATGGAGGAGAAAAGCCCAGCATTATCAACAGGGTGCTGGTGTCTAAAAGAATTAAAAAAAAAAAAATCACAAACAAATTAAAAAGGAAACAGGAAATGTAAGTCTTCAAGAAAAACAAAGCCTCCTCTCATTGAAAGCACTCAGAGTACCAAATGGTCCATGCCAGCCACACTTGCTAAACAAATTCTGATGTTTCCAGTACCAGTCAGCAGACCTACATCTGCAATTCTGCTTTGTGACCGGTTTGAAAAGCAAATGCTCTATCAGTTCTGTGGTAGCCTAAAGACGTACTTGGAAGTGGTCCGTATGGGTTTCAGTGCATTCAGACCATGGTGGTATTTGCCCTTGTGATGCTCTTCATCCAGCATTCTCAGCTGGGAATGCACAGAGGTGTCCAGTGGCAGGCCCTCTGCCCGAGCTGCTGCTTCCAAGGCATCCTGGCATTCAATCTGCTTTTATAAGAAAGACAACAGATTCAGACTTCAAAACTACATTTGAAGTCCATGACTCCCAACTGCAGCAATTTTGCACCTCTTTCTTCTGCAAATTATTGCGCAACAATCACAATCATTTCAGTGTCCTAGACCACAGGGTTCATCCTGCCAGCAAAGCCATGGAAGGCACAGGCTCTAGATCTGTGTTCGACTGCTGCATTTGTAAAACAAGTTAGTACAAGTATTGTGCCTGTGCATTCAAAAGATAAATGGATAGGCTAGACTAATCCTGCCACAGGAAATACAATTGAGAAAAATTACAACATCAAGTACCTATGACATCATTTCAGGAAATCAACGACTGGTTTATGCAGTGAAATTAAGACATTCTCGATGAATTTACACCCTTTTAGTACAATTTAGATATTCTCACCCACAGAAAATACAAAGTATTTTCAGAATGCTACTAAAGTCCCTTCTTCAAAAACACTTTAGATTAGATAAAAAAAAACCCAAATATGCACTAAGCAGAATTGTACTTCCTTTTATCATGTTTCCTGTTTTTTCTCTTTTTCCCTAATTTAAATGGAACAAAGATGACAATTTTCTCTGCTCCCAGGCACAGCTTCTCAATGGCTCAGCAACTTTAATAACAACCACTTACTTAAAAGGCAAACCTTATCTCGCGGAGGGTTTCCACAGTCGAAGTGAAAGGCAGACTTAAATGCTAATTCAAGAGGAGAAACAGCAGTGATACAGGATACTCAAAATGTTGCAGAGTTCAAACAAATCTTTTGATGATCAGCTAGATGTGGCAAAACTACATGAGGAGATGAGCCTGTTATCTGTGCTGGCAGAGGGCCCTCGACTGGTTCTGCTAACTTAATGTGCCATTTATTGCAAGACCGTGTTACCTGCTTGTATTCTAGTTTATTGCAACTGAGCTACTCGTAAAAAAAAAAAAAAATAAATTCTGAAGTAAAAATCTTCCTGAAGGTCTTAAAAAGATACTATGATTCTACCTTTATTAGTTGGCTTATCAGAGCCAAGGTAGATTATTTCCTTGAAAAGAAGCAACTGTAATGCATTGTAGACTCCTACGAACACTAAATGCCAGCACTTGGTTCCTGACTCCCACATCAGGTAATTTTCGTTGGAAATGCCACCATTTGTCATAGGCTTTGTTTGTACTATGTTAACACATAATAGTATAGCACACTGAGACACTGCTTCCACCCATGTAAAGGATGAGAACAGGAAACTGATAACATCACAGATCTGTCTCTTATTGACTTAACTGAAGTACTTAAATAGTGCCTAAGCATGTTGTCAGCAATCCATTGTTCTACCTCAAAAAAAACATATTTGCTAAGCTATCACCTAAAGCTATGGAAACAGAAGATAGCCAAATAACACAAAAACAAAAGAACATTAAAACCTTATGACACATGGAGTGACTCAAAACCACACAGTACTTGAAATCCAAATTAAAAGACTTCTCACTCAACTTATATTAAATTACTGACTCACTAAGGCAACACTGCCTTACCAAATCTATCCAAACCAGTATTAATAAGGGACCTGCGATAAACATCCTAAAGGAGTCAGTAGTGGGAAAGAGTTCTGCACCACTGCTTTTCTGGATACAGCAGAGGAATTCTTAACTGGTTTGCTGTGTTACCCTCATAAGAGGCCCCAGGCAGATCTACCCAAATATCTTGTTGCTGATAACATATTTATTTGAGTGATGCCATAAGCTAGTTGCAGAAACATTGTTTTTTAGAGCACATCAAAGAAGTGCCTATAAGTAAAAAAAAGAGTCTTTCAAAACAGAAAACACTGCGTTTATGAGCATAAAAATAGGTTTTCACCACTTAGAAACAAGAATAGCTTTTTAATAAGTAAGCACAATTGGAAGGGGTTTAGGCAGTCCAAAGATAACGTTCATAAACAATCACTGTGAAAAACAATTAAACTCTCCAGAGCTGCTCAAGAGAATTCTCTCAGCAAAGGTGGAAAAGCTGCATCGATAAAGACTAGGGCACTGCCTTCAAAAGTCCTTTATAATGCCTTGCCATAGAGAAAAATACAAGCACAAATCCCTCATCGAGAGCATTGCTCATCTCCATCTCAGTAAGGCCATCAAAATCCCACATGTAAGACTATCAAGAAGCAAATGCATCACACCACTGTACAATTAAGATTTAAGAACAACTCTGGAAGTTCTGCGTAGTTCTTCGAAGATTAGAAAATCTTCAAAGCAGAGTTTATCACGAAGAAGTGAGGCTCCTAAGCTGTTCTAAAATGCACTTCAGGAACAAAAGACTGCAGTAAAAAAAACCAAAACAACCGCAACACTGTTAATTTAGGTTTCTGATTAGGTTTCCTGATTGCCTGCATGTGTGCACAGTTTTCTTGGAAACCAATGCCTTGAGTGGTTACTAATGTGCTACAACAGGCTCTGCTATTGAAATAAATGTCTAATAAACATAAAAAATAAATTAAAACACACTTTTTCTAACTCATCAACTTAATTAATATGCCAAAACATGCAATAATCTGAGTGATACAACATGGTATTGATAACTCCAAAGAAATGCTCACAGAAACAAAACAAGCCTAAATCAGATATTGCTAACTGGAGGAAGAAGATTAATTCAGACATTTCTTGAGAAACAGCAGATGACTACTCAGCACCAACAAAAGGCCAAGAAATCAATGAAGAATTGTTACAAAAGACACAAAGGATAAAGCAGAAAACATTACCATACCACTTAAAAACCCCTAGGGTTTGCATCCTTTTTGAACACCAGACTATGTCCCTTGCCACTTCAGTTCAAAACGAGTATTAAACTATTTTCTTTGAGCAATGATAACAATGGGGCTTGGAATAGCATAAACTTCAGATTTTTCAGCTGGATAGAAAAAATGAGTAAAGGTACAGGTATTTAAGAGGTCCATAAAGCCTAAGAAAGAGAACTAGAGAGTGACCACCACCTGTGCTTCCAACAAAAGAACAAAGCACACTTAAATTTAGAATTCTCTGTCATGGGATACTGTAAAGTTCAAATGCATAAATGGACTAAACATTGGAGAATTAAACTCACATAAGCATATCATGGCTTACTAAACACATGACAGAGGGCAAGAACAATCATTGATCTAGCATCTTATTAATAGCTGGTGGATGCCAAATAAATTTTCTGCAGCCATAGACATCTCCTAACAGAGCATAATAGTTCTGCACTCCACATGCCATGAAGCTCTGACACACCTGAGTGCAGGCTGATACAATTCAATAGAAGACTATAGGAATTAACAGATTAAGAAAACAGTTAAACTTTTAATCTTGGTAGCAATCCCCAAGAGTGGGGCGAGCACCAAGGAAGTATCACTGCACACATGATCTTCCTTTATGGGTGGGTCACAGAGGGGCAGAGAAGGAGAAGCACAGCTGGTGCTGCTACCACAGAGCACACCTGCCCCATCTGACTTTCTACATCTTAGGAAAACAACAAAACCCTACCAGCACTTGTTAGCATGATTTCTTTGTCAAAAAATTGGCCATAGCAATGGTAAGCACATAAGGTAATGAGAGAGTCAAAGATTACATGGTTGGCTCAAGACATATGACAGAAAGCCTGAGTGAGGTGAGGAAAATGAGTGGTTTAGGGGCAAGGGGAAACTATTTGCTCATCAGGTTAGAGACAGACATACCAAATCCACAATCTGAGGTCATGAAAACGCAGGAAATTGAGGAGCCAGGCTACAAAGCTGTCATATACACATGATGTCAGAAGTTCCATAGGAAGCAAGAAGGGCACAAGGAATCTTACTCAGAAAGGCAAGCAAACTCAAATATGTGAGCTTGCACTCTTCTGAAAATCTGCTAAGCAGGCAACATGGGCATCTGAGGATGGGGAAGAGGTAAAGAGAAAGGAGGCAGCTGTCAGGTAGGTGGGAAGCAAAAAGCCATCCAGGGAGATTCTAGCTTTTCACACAGTCCTATTAAAATTTCCTATTTAAGAGACAGTAGCAAATTACTAGTTTGACAACTGTAACATCATACAACTGAAAAACCAGACAAGACCAGAGGCAAAGCAAAACAGATTTTTCCATCCCTTACTCATCTTGCAGAGGAAGAATTTGATGTGTGCATACAACCCAAACCTCACCCACTGAACAGCTATTGTCCCTTCTTCCATAAGGCAGAAGATCTTTCAGAGCTCAGATCACAGCAGGGAAGAAGCTGCATCTCTTCTGGTGCTACTAGCAGCTGACAGGAAACTAGAACAGACCTGTAACTACTTTTTCACTAATCCTTACAGCTGACATAGAATACAAAAGCTACGGTGGTTGACTTATTACTACATAAAGGTAAAATTGTTTGATTTAAGTAGTAAAGGTCTCTGAGCCAGCAACACTGCAGAACAGGAACTCCCACCTCTTGCATTTAGCAGCCAGAGCTCAGCAGGTCTCCTCATGCCCTTATTAAAGTTCCCAGCGAGGAAAGCCAAATGGGAAACCTACAGAGCAGCACAAGAGAGCTCAGAACTAGGTGTGCATGTGATGAGAGAGAATTATACGATCGCCAGTTCTGCTCAGTGCTTAAAGCATTCTCCATATTACAACTCCAGGATGAAGAGCAATTTAAAAATATTTAAGACTTCATTAAAAGACTGGTGTTGCAAAACAAGATTAGTTTGTATGGGCTGGGAAAGGGAAGAAAAGAATCAACTGTTCCATTTAGCGTAAGCTCAACTAAAATAAAACAAGAGCCTAAGAAAAGATTCTCTCAAGTTGTAATTACATTCTTCTTCCCAGAAATTCCTCCGAGTCCAAGTATACTCCCACTTTAAAGTACTAAGGGGTATATACGCTGCTTTTGCAGGTAGCACAGACAACCCCTAAAGCACTGTTGTCCAGACTGCAAGTCATCAAACCTGGGAGCATCTGAAAATTAAATAGGTTTGCAGGTCCAAACATTGTCAAGTCTGCAGTTGCTTGGTGAAGCAGCAAGTGCACTATGATCTTTATAGTCTACTAAGACAATTCTCTTCTCCTTTCACTGGATTTGATGCAGTACACAATCTATAAAAATATTAACAAGGGGATTTGCAGCATTAGGCTCCCAGCCTTCTCTGTAGCTAGGATACTTTATAATACCCTGCCTGATTAAAGCATGAGCCTATTTAAGACTAGTTTGGTGTATCATCCATCCATACCAGCTGTCTCCCTGACACTGAGGCAGCAAGGAGCAGGCACTGGGCTACATCAGAGACAGTGGGTGTGAGGAAGGAGGCATGGATCCTTTAGGCACCTGCACATACTGATTGCAAAGTACAGACAGCACAGCAGAATTCACACAGCACCAAGGTGAGACCATCAGATAGTGTCAGATGCCTAGAAATTGTGCTTACAACTTCCAAAACTGCTGAAAAGAACCAGGTCAAGAAGTTGAAGACTCCATTTTCTTCAGCCTCCTGAAAAGAGGGGTATAAATGAAACCACATGTCGCTGCTGCCTTCCCAGCTTCTGCTACCTGGAAGAACAGCTCCTCACAGCACCAAACACATACCCAAATTCAGGAATAAGTACAGCCGTGCCATATTTCTCTTAAAAGATACAAATTAACTGTTCAGAAACATGCTCTGATTTACCACAGCACTTCAGAGATGGAAAAGCCTGAAGTCCAGCTATTCACTCTAACAGAGTTAGATGTGACTTGATTACACAAGATCTGCTGCTACTTTTCCGGGCCAGGATTAGCAGAAGTTGTATTAACATTGGAGTCACAGTTTCAAAGCTAGCCTGAGTTTATGCACCCTCAGATTAAAGCAGAAGTCTCCCAGTAGTGCTTGGTACTGATATCAAGGCTCTGTAGCTAAACAAGGTCAGAGTATGTACATCTGGTGAGCCTCAGTATTTTAGTCACATATATTGAGCACTTTCACTTGAGGCACAGAAAGTCCTCGGTGAGGAGAGGTATATTAGATTCTTACAGGAATATTTACTATTTTACCTTGCCCTTGAATTCTGGACAGCATCAGCTTTGAGGTGAGATGTTCTCAACTCTTTCCTAGCAAATCCACTTATTCCTGCAATCCAAGAAATACAGAGTTTGGCATGAAGTACAAAGAAGGCTTTGAACTTAAACTCCTATTGAGTGGAATCACCAATGAGTGACAGCAGAAGCCTTGACACCACAGCATTTATCAAGCCTAATACAGCCATCTTGTATTGAATTCACCTTCCTGTACCAACACATGCTTCTAAAAGCAAAGAGTAAACTAAGAAACTCAAACTAAATGCCTCAGGGCTCTAAACACATTGACTTCAAAATTCATTAACCTTCATCCTCAAGAATAACTGAAACACAGACTTTGTTTGTGGGACAGCTTGTTGGCAGTCTGTGGTTCAGAGCACAACTGACTATTCCTTATCACTAGGATACAAATTTTCAAAAACTAATAACCATCTGAGAGTCCCAAGACATCAGAAGCCCCTGCATATATGTGAGTTTTAAGTTACTGTAACAGAAAAGATACTGCAAGATTTTGTTCACTGATAGCTAATCTACTCCTTACACACTTCTGGTCATGAGTAGGCTGATTCAGAAATCTGCTCTGAACAAAGGAACAGCAACCAACAGTAATCAAAGACAATACCAGCAAGTGGTCAGAGCTGAGGTTTTATAATGTGGCTAAGACTCAGACAGAAGATAGCTGTGCACCAAGGAAGGCAGTCAAGTTCCAACAGAAGCTGTGAATTATCCAGAATATCAATGTTCCTCTAGAAAATGTCTCTGCCCCGTCACAGATTCCACCTTTTTATTCCTCCTATTACGTGGAAGGCTTCTCTGATACCATAAACCCCTCTCCAAGTGTCAGATAAACTTTTGATACACGACTGGCTGTGGACATGCACCTTTCTCAGATGGTGATATGTACATCTAGGCACAGAGGACAGGGTAGAGATACCTCTTCTTGAGTGTGGATAGAGGGTCATCCTAAAGCATACACCAACAAACAATTCTAGGATGTTCTATCGAGCGATCCTTGACAGAATCACTTGATTCTCTGTGATCACTCTGTCAGTGAGTGCTTTACTAGCAGAAGTTCAATGGTAAAACAACTTAACAAAACATGACTGTAACCAATAATTCAGTTCTTTGGGGATATCATGGAATTAATGCATCTTTAGAAAGTATCACGAATGTTTGCTTCTGCATCTAGTCTAATTGTGTTCAAAGTTTTTGAAGATAATAGAACTGCTGCAAAAAAACAGATTTTAAAATTTTGCTTTCATTTGACTTGAAAAAGTAAAAAAAGAAGTGTTTACTTCATTATGAAAATATGCAACCATCTGGAAAACTGTAGACACATCCAGCAGCTTCAGCTACAAATAAAAGTCTATAGTTAAGCTGTCTAGGACTGCTCTAAGCATGGAGTCCAAAGGCAGAAGTACCCAGGCTACACTCACACCCCTATTTTTAACCTGTTGTTCAGTTGACTCAGACACTTCAGATGCTTCAGAGAGGTTGAGGCAGAATTGATCTATTTAAATACTCAGCAATAAATCACTTCAAAGCTATCAGTGCTTGAAGGATTTACATCAACTCCAGCAAGTTCTGATCACATTCCTGTCTTGGGCAAAAGATGTCAAAGACAAACCTGAAAAACAAGAGACCAAGGTAAGGACAGGAATATTAGCAAGGCTTCTGATAGCTAAAGTTAACAACAAATTTCCTGCATGTTTGAAGCAATCTCTACAGTTCCCCTGTCTGGTGCCTTGAAATGCAGCAATTTGCACTCGAGATTTACCACAGATGCAGTCATTATCCTTCAGCAGCAGGAACTTAATCCTGAACAGTACATTCCAGCCAGAAACAACTACAGCTGGGAGTACAATTTGTAAATAAGTGCCATAGCATCGTTAACGTAGGAACTCGAATTCCAAGAATTGAGTTCTCATAAGCTCTGTATATTGTAGAAGCAGCTTGTTCTCATATCTTCCCCCATTGTAAATGTAATGGGGTAGGGAAGCAAAATTCATTGCCTGCTATTCCATCAAATAAACACAAAATCTACATTTGAGACAACCATATTCTAAAAGCACTTCAAGAACTACTTATTTCTCTTCCTCATCTGTCATTTTATAGCATATTTCATGGACACAATGGGGTCTGTCCTCCCCAGGACACACTGCTTCCATGAGAAAAACTACATACAATTACTTCAGCTGCAAGTTGAAGAGCACAGGCACATTCCGAGAACAGAAAATCCTAAAGGTATAAGTACAAATCAGTATTTCAGAACATCCCTTAATTATTACTCCCTCTTCGTGTAACAGCTTTTACAGATGAAGGCCACTCACTGTAGTGCTAGGCAGCAAGTGCACCTACAAGTTCTCCAGCAGAGGCATGTCCCCACATACAATAAGCCCAATTACTATGGTACTGTGCAGTGGGAACATGTAGTTAACACCCTGTTTTGTAAGCTATATTAAGGTCTCCAAAGACTTAAAAATCAATTGTTATCAGAACACACTGCAGACACTTATTCATGAGGTGAATATATGTATTCACAAGCTGAATAAATTTTTTCTTGAATTTCAGTCCCAAGGTGCGTATTTCAGAGGTCCATATTTCTATAGCAACATTCCCATTAACCACCAGGAAATGTTGGATTAGACCTACTTACATTGCAGAATTATTTCAATTATGATTCCAGGAAGCCTATTTGAAAAGCTCCTGTCTTTCAAAGATGTGATCTCTCAAGCTGTGACCAAGCAGCATTTAAGCCTCCAAGGAAAGAATTGCAAGTTCTTTTTCACTATTGTCATGAACACACTTTACAGCATCCTTTCAGCAGGAAATAAGCACAAGAATGAAGGTTTCAGGACAGAAAATGGAAAGCTGAATATAACCTTTACGCAATACAAAAAAGCTCTGGGACCTTGGCTCAATATTAAAACAGGTCTTTCACATATAAAGATCATGGCCAGAAAATCAACTAGACTTGTCTGCTTCAAGTTAAGTAGGATGCAGAAAATGCAGCAATATAGGCAACAAAAACCCCCAACGAGTCATATTATTGATCAGCCAAATGTCCTTGTATCCCTGCCAGAAACGGTCATTACCACTGGCCATGAACCAGTGGCCCTTGACTACTGTCCCCAGAGCATACAGGATTCTACCTCACCCTATAAGGGTGCACCACATTAGCAAGAAGTCTATCTCATGCAGTGAAAGCCTGCTGCAAAACAGTCTCAAACCTGCATTCCACAAAGATGTGAAGTTAGTGGTGAAATAACAGCCTACATCTGCTTGCAGCTTGTTCCTAGCAATACAGATCATGCTTACAGCTTAGTCATTTTCTGGTCAGCCTAGTTCAAATCTTGAGCCAGACTTTCTTCAAGAAATTTGAGAGCCAGAGTATCTCTACTGATGGTACATTGAACTCTCTTGTCCAAATGACAGAGTTCCACTACAGCTTATCCCTCTATCTGAACTGCTGTGGTTCTACCCCTCCTCATCACATCAGACCTCTGCTGTGTTCTGTCACTAGCTGTGCCAAGTCAGTTTAGGCACCTAACCCGATCCAGGTTCCATAAAAAATACAGTAGCAAAGGACAGAGTTCCTCCTCTTCCCTTGAAACACCATTTTCTTTACAGCTTCTACCCTCTTCTTACAGGCGGAGGGAAAGTGCTTAACCAAACAGACAAAGCTCAGCCTTATGAAAGAGAAGTCTTCACTCTTCCCTAAGCCAAGTATGCTGCTGAAACCAGAGCTTGTTTCAACTAGAAAGGGAAAAACTTAGTGCACAAACATGAATGTCTAACTTAGATAAGGTGTTATGAACACAGCTTCTTTTACTTAACCTTAGTATTCTGCAAGCAAGCAGGATTTAATCTCACTGACATGTAGCAACAAATTCAGAGCTGTTTGTGTCTGTGGACTGTATACACTCAAGCTGCAAGGCTAGCAAAACAAAAATGGTACCAATGTCCGAGCTAGAAATTAACACAACCTTGGCACACTGAACAAGATAACTACCAAGTAAAGTGGGCAACCTCTCAGAACCAGGGATTCCATAAGCAAAACAAGTTCATTCTTCTACTGAAAGAGAACAAACCAGATAAAGTTCAAGGTATGAACTTGGGTAAGCCCTTTTCTTACATCAGTAATCACATGTTTACAGAACCCCTGTTTTGCGGTCAATTATCTGTGTGTACTACACTGTAGTCATAGGCAGCATATCAAATGGTAGTGGTAGAAGAGTAAAAAAGATCAGCAACAGAGTTAAACTGACCTGAAGCTGCCTCAGAGTTAGAGATTTTCATGCCAGGCTGTGCAGACATGCAGGACTTGGCTTGCTTTCAGTCTCCACAAAATGGGGCGGGGGGGAGAAGAACCTACAAGTATGCTGGTTTCATGATTTCATTTAATTAAAAATTTACAGGTAAGATGAGGATTGTTTCCTTTAAAAGTTAAACCCTGATTAGATGATGCAGACCAAAAGAGAGATAACATAACATGCAATGATTACTGCTGAACTCCACCGCCACTGGTCAGGAAACAGAGCTGCCCGCCAATAGCATCACTGTTGTCACCAGTAATTTGACAGAGCAGATTTGCTACTGGACACAGTAGGGTCGGTGGCAAGCCCATGACATCAACATAATAAAGGCCGTTAAAAATCCGCACCATGACTCTGGAGGGCTCTTGGTTCTGCATCAGTGCCTGCTCTAATGCAATCAGACACTACCTCGCTCCAACACTGTCAGCAGCACTGTGCTGAGTCATAGAGCCTGTGGGGACACTGGAGCTGCAGGGCCTGCGAGCGCTCGCTGCACTCAGCCTGCTGCAGAGCTGAGCTCTCCAATCCCAAAACACAGCAGTGCAGCACTGGGAACCCCTCAGACCCAGTGAAACAAGGTAAGCCTCCAGCTGAAATACAGAGTATCTCAGCATCTATTATAAGGCAGCAAAGATTAAGCCTTTTTAGAAGCCTTCACAATTCCTCCATACAAACACGGCAAGTTCCCCTATGTCCAACCCTCTCACACCAGTGCTGTCACAGGCAATCTACATGGAATGACCAGCAGCACATGTGCAAGGAATTCATCACTGCAAAAATCAGACAGAAGCACTATTAACTTTATTTGTTTGTCTTCCGAAAAATCTACTGTGCGTGTGTGTGCACATATATATATAAGTCCTTGGAGTATTTCAGAAAAGGTCAAGAATAGGATATGCAAGAAAAATGTTAGCTGCTCTGAATGCTAGCACTGGAGTATCTTTAACCTTCTTCAGCTGGCAGGGTTTATTGGTTTCTGACTGTATCTTTCACCAGCATGGGTGTTTCCATTTCTCTGAGCCTTTTTTTTCCTATAGCACTTGGTAGTATATGCGCTCCTCCCAGTGAAAAGTTCTAAAAATTAGAAGCTCAGAACAATGACAGACTAGCTCTAAGCCAGCGGTTATTTCAAGACCCAGCTCTCAAAATAAACTAGAATTATGACAGTACCTCACCATGTTAAATACACAGATGTTCAAGAAAGTGTTCAATAATAATTACTTTCATCTGAAGGGAAAAATAAAAAAGTCATGCTACTAGAGCAAGCTAGACATCTGCTTTAGAAAATTAATCCTTGAAACAACCACAGCATGATTAAGAGTTTTTTCAGCTGCCAACACTGAATGGTGCATGATTTGTGCCGAGTTATTCACTATTCTTGGTTGGTTGTAATGATGCTCTAAAATTCAAAGGTTTGAAACGCTTCCTTGATTCACATCAATACCTGAATACTAGAAAAAAGTATGTTTTGTTCAAATGTTACTGAAAAGCCACATTTAAAAGTTAAAAATGCTTAATAGGTGCTCAGACCTGTTAGCAAAATAGCTACAGCACCCCCTGGAATGACCTCTTCCACACAATAGGCAATGCTCATAATTGACCTTCAATGCAGCAAATCTATATACAGCTGGCACAGCAAAAAGGCTGCTGCACGCAATTTAATAAGCATAAAGACCACAAAACAAACAACAAAAAAGAAACTGACCTTAAGTTTAGAATGCTGAAAATTAGAGTCTTCCTGCTCTTCATGCTGCACTGAGTCAGCTCTCTCCCTCACACTTCTATACCCAGGACTGGGTATAATGTACTCTTTTCCTATGTCGATGTCTTTCATCTTCCGTAAACGCCAGGGTTTACACGTGTATTTTCACCTCAAGTATCTGAAAAATAATTAAATTCCCCTTCATTATGTGCTGTGCCCAATACACCAGTTACTTTTAGTCATCTATTTTTAAAGCTTATTTTCGAAATCAAAATCAGAAAGCAACTGTAAATGAGTTATATTACAACAGGACTGTAACAACATGACTTTCGAAGTCCACACAAGACTAACTTCTCATGAACTAGTTTAAACATACCCTGAAGTACTCAAATAGTACAATGATCCTCAATGCACTAAAGCAGTGTCATACTTCCTCCCTTAGATCTCTGAAGTACGATCACACAATCTGACAGATTAAAGTGATAGCTACAGCATTTAGTTGAAACCCTGAGAAACTTGACCGGGAAGATCAAATCCCCAAAATCTTTTGTTAAGAGTCTGAAATTGCATATATCCAATAATTTATCAGTACAAAGTTTTGCAAAACCAATCTCTCTAGAGAGATCACTTGATAAAATTAGTCAGTACAAACATTCTAGAGAAAACTACATCCCTTCTCTATACCATTGCTCACTTACTCCATAGGCTTGAGCCATCATTAAGTATAGACGTGCACAGGAATGAGTCACACCTTCACTGCTGCAGGTTTCCACTCAGTCTATCAAACTGCACTGAAAGGCCAGAAGGAGAACCAGAATCCGGAAGACAAAAATCACTCCCCACTGCCAGACTCTGTTTTATAACTCCGCTTTATTGCATTTTGCCACCCGCCTTCAGCTACGGCGACGAGAGACGCCTGGTTGCGCTAAGCTGGTCAGACTGCACCAGCAGCTCTGCCGGGGTGCGCGGGGATGCCACGGCTCCGCCGCCGCAGCACCGCCTCCTTCGCCGCGGCGGACACCGCGGGGCCGAGGATGCTGCACCCGCGGGCGCCGAGCACCTCCCGCGGCGGGGAGGCGGGACAGCCCCCCCGGCCGGACATCTCCCAGCAGCTCAGGGGGAGCCCCCCTCCGCTCCTCCCCCGCCTCCCCGTGTCTCCGCCGCACTGGCGCAAACACGGGAGCCGCCCCGCCCAGGGACAGGTGCCCCCCGGCTGCAGCCGAGGCGGGATGGAGCGCGGCGGGAGGGGGCACCGCGCAGCCCCCTCACCGGGTGTGAGGTGAGGGGGCTTCTCGCCGGGCTCCTGACAGGAGAGGGGACGGCAAAGCCACCTCCTCGCCACACAAAGGTTCTCC
>VZTF01002402.1:2130578-2225061 GCA_013397755.1 Cnemophilus loriae
GCATCGCGGCACCGCTCACAGCACCGCACCGGGGCATCGCTCACCGCGGCATCGCTCACCGCACCGCACCGGGGCACCGCACCTCTCCGCTCCGCTCCGTTCCTCACTGCTCCGCTCATCACCGCTCGGCAGGGCGGCAGCGCAATGCAATGCAGTGCAGTGCAGTGCAATGCAACGCAGTACAACGCAGTACCGTGCTGAGCTGTGCCATACCGGGCGGTACCGTGCAGTGCGGGAAGGACGGGTCCTTCCACCGAGCTACTGCTAGTGGGAAGAAGCGGGGTCTGCTCTCTTCGGGCAGCGCATGCAGAGCCGGCGGGCTGGCTCCGTGCTGGAGAGGGTGAGGGGGGTCTCGGTTCCCCCCCGCCGCGGCGCTCCCGGCAGCGGGGGCTGCCGCAGGGCGCTGCCCGGTTTGCAAATGCGGAGCGGCGGCCGGTGCTGGCGGACAGAGCAGGAGTGGCGGCCTCGGTGTCCGCCGCTCCCGGCCGGCCAGCGGCTCGCCCCAGCCTGTCACTCGCTGCCGGTTATCTACATCCCCTCGGCCGGGGAAAGTGCGACGTGCCCTTATCTGGGGCTTAACCTTGGCCGCAGCCCGGGCCGCAGTGCCGGCTCCTGTGCGCAGCGGCCGTGCCCCGGGAGCCACTGCCGCAGGCCTGCGACGCGTTTCCCCATGAGCCAGGCACGATTCCCTTGCCAAGCCCCTGCTGTGCCCCTCCAGCTCCTGTTCAGACTACCTAAAGGGACGGGGAACTTGTCCCAGGGCTTTCACAGCCAAGCTTTGCCCGCTGAAAGGGATGGAAGCTGCGGCTGTGTGTCCCTGTGTGGTGGTGGCTGAGGGCCAGCAACCCTGCTTCCCCAAAACAGTGTGACACAGGGTGTCCAGCCCCCGCCTCAGGGGAGTCAGTGAAGGAGGACATGGACACAGCTGCGTTTCCTCTCACAAAGGGCTGTAAATATCCTTAACAAACCCTGAGCTGTAGCTTTTCCCCTGCTGCGTTTAAATACCCTGTCCTCAGCTGACATCTTCCTTCCACCAGCCAGATTTGGCTGATGTCTCATTTAAGTGGTTTATATAACGAGTGCCTGTTTGCACCGCAGTCCTTGCTCTCCTGTCAGGAATGTTTGTGAGAGTCAGTTTGATAGAAATGCTGAAATGAACTCAGGTAAAGATGGGAGATGGGAATCTGGAAATAAAAGTGGACCAGAATATTCCCTCCAAGCTCACAAGCCAGCAGTACAGGTAAAAGGTGTCACCAGGCAAGTAACAATTCAAGGACACCCTTAAAGTACCAGAGAATCCCTGCAGAGCTCCCTGACACATATGGTCGTACATCCTGCAGACATCTGACTCTATTTCTGGAAAAAATGAGAATCAGCTCTATTGCAGGTGCTCTTAACATTTTGGGACAGGGGAACTGACAGACAGACATACCTTGCCATGGTACAGCAGCCAAGAACAACGGTAGCTGCTGCATTTTTCTGCAGTCTCTTCCCCAGGGCTCACAATCGTGCAGTTTCAGATTGGTTTGACTGGCATTTTATTGGGGAAGGTGCTCAAGGTGCACTTCATGCTTTATAAATGCTATGTCCCAGCAAAATGTGGATTTTAAGACAGAAGCCAGGAGGCAATTTACAGTAAGTCCCTGAACAGTCATTAAACTGACCTTTGTCTGCATCAAACACAGTGGAATGTAGATGTGAGTAGATGTCTTAATGCTGAGCTGTGTAGTTAAACAGCATAAACAGAAAGGACAAAGCATGAATGATGGGGAAAATTAAACTGTGTTAAAGCTTCAAGGTGAATCACTGGTATTCTAGGGTGTTGACCTGAAATTGTTCTGAGTGTGAGCATGTCTTTGTCCCCTGGGCTGTGGAGGCAAACAGAGCTGCTTTTTGGAGGTGGCTGGCCTTTTTTGAGCTGCTGACATGTTGAAACCCAAAGGCTCTGCATCACATGCCTGGAAAAGGAGAAGAACATAAACCTCCATTATGCCAAAGTCATTGCAAAATGTGTTCAGAAAGATGAGCAGAGACTGTTGTTTAAGCCAAGGGAGCCAGAGCCCCGCCTACACTTGTTCTGCCCTCCAGTGCTGGAGGAGGTCTGAGAGTAAAAGGGAGGACATGAGTGCTAGTAGAAAACTGCTGGTAAGTAATGATGTGTACACTCCACTCTGACTAGCTCTGAGCAATGGGCTGGCAGCAGCATCAGGAGTGTTTTCACACCTGTGGTCCTACGAGTACATTCTCCCTTAGTACGGCGGTGGGATGAAATGCTTAAGTAGGCATAACCCACTTTTTAGTGTGTCACAAGTCTCCTCCAGCGTTTGTTCTAAAGGCTATAAATGTACTGGTGCTACCAGCCAGAGGAGTTACATCTTTAGCTCCAGTGGCAGCAGCTAATGCTTTTAGTGCTGCGAGTCCTGGATTCGTCCCTGAGGGATGGCAGCTGTTACATAAACAAGGCCTGTACAGTATTAAAACTTGCCCTGATTCAAGATCTGGGATTTGCTGTAATCAGTCCTGACTGCAAAAGAAAAGCAGAGCCAGACCAAAGAGCCAGTGGCAGCTTCAAAGCCAAGGCCTGCGGACCAGGGTGAGGAAGCAACACCTGACAATTAGTTTTCTTAGAGTTGTCCAGGATCTGCTCCCCTCCACCCCAAAACAACCATCAGCAACAAATCTAAAGCAATGCTTGAAACAAACTGATTTGAGCCATTGGAGCAGAAAATGGAGCATCTCCAGACTGATCAGGAAAACCAAGGTTCAGTTTGTGGGAGTGTTGGTCCTTGTTCATCTATCTCTCCTGCTACATCTTTCCCGTAGGATCTGAGGATCTGCTTCTGCCTTTTGGGGAACTGGAGCATGTACTGCCCAGGTGAACAAACTGAGCTGAACGCTGGATGAAAACAGAGAGACAGACTTCTCAGGAGATCTGAGCTTGACGAGCCTGGCTGCACTCAGCGCTCAGTGTTCAGGTTCATATCATTGCAATTAAGACCAGCCGTGCGAAACCCTGTTACACACAGGACTGGGAAGCAGAGAGTTTCTTGGTTGCTGAAGGGATGCAAATGCCTGGTGAGCCCAAAAGACTCCGGCTGCAAAGGTTGGATGAGGGACTAATGGGATGGTTCAGTCAGTGTTTTACTACTGGTAAAATATTGCAATGAAGCACTGAGATAAAACAGCTTTTCTCTTTGCTGTGAAAGAAAAGCTGTTCCCCAAAGGAGCAGCACGATGTGATTGGACTGATGTCCATGGAATTATGTAGAGTACCAGGAGGGCTAACAGGAGTAGAGAGCTGTCATGCCAGACTTGCCACCCGCCCACTGCTTCCTTTCAGGCCTACGGGCTCTGTGAGCTGTCTGCGGAACACAATATGCTTTGGTCAGTGTGGATGGTCCTTGAGGAGGTGTCTTCCTTTGACACAAATCTGGACGCTGGGAAGAGCAGTTCTTTCCTTTCTCCCAAATCCCTTTTCCTATGTACCTCATACACAGAGGACATTATCTTCTTACCCTTCCCCACTGAGATGCTTGGTCCAGGGTGCTAACACTTACATTTTCAGGATGATTTCCTGAGTGTGTCCCTCCTGATGAGCATGCTGACAGTTGTTATGCTTGCTAGTGCTTTTTTACTCTCTTGCTGATCAGAGCCCTCAGCCATGAAGTGCAGAACTCATAGATTAATTGGACAGCTCAAGTAGAAGTCCCATGACCAAATTTAGCCTGTAGCACTGCAAACCGTAACAAGTCCAGAAACAGGGAGGTCTGAAGAGACTGCATTATCAGCTTGTTCATGAGTCTCTATCCCTGTGCAGTGGCCAATCTTTTATTGTCCATCATGTCCAGGTCTCCCTCCCACACACAGCCTGTTTAGGACTTTGAGCTCTCAGAGCAGTACAAAAAATTTCCCATTGCACTGCAACTACTTCAGGTCACTCTTCTGGAAAGCAATAACAGCCTCTGCTGGGCCACATGAGCCACCAACCCACATGGGCAGCTCGGCAGGTTGAAACAAGCTGCCCACATAGGTAGGTATAGGTTGCAAACAACTGGAGGGTAAAGAGACATTACTATTCATTTTCCTTTGGATCTTATATCCACTTTCACTGTTCCAGAGGAAAGAAAATTTTTGTAGCAAAAGCATCAACAAGAAGATCACTGAGGGTAGTCATTCTTAATCCATCATCCTTAGGCTACAGAGTTAACATCCCATTGAGGAGACAGGGAGGGGGGCAGAAGTGAACGTGGTACTTGTAGCAGGGCTGTCACAGACTGCTGTGGCTTGCTCAATCATTCCCCTCTTCAATCTCACTAGAAAATAAACAGTTTGGGGACATCAGTGGGCTGGAGTTGTCACATGAAAACCACAGTCCAGTTTCCTGCAAACAGTGACGTTAATAATCATCAATAATGTTGCATAATAGGTCATTATTGTTACAGCAAGAATTGGGTACGGTTGCTGTTAATTCAAGAAAAGTTATGGTATCTAATGGATTTGGTCACGGCTTGCAATTGAAGAACTAGAGACACCAATACTCCCTGAACAGATTTAGTGCTGCTAGCATCAGAGTCTTCCTAAACATCCTGCTGCACTGGTCTGGAGAGGGTCGTGAGCCCTGCCCTCCAAGCTGCCTGCAGGAACACCCGGATAGACACAACTGTCCATGCTGTGCCAGGCATCTCCCTGTCTGCTGGACATGAATACTTGTCCACAAGACTATGCACACACCACCAAACACAATTCATGCCTACCCGGCTCCATCCAAACCCACAGCATGGGGCTGATAACCTCCCTATACTAACCTGGTACCAATACCTTTCCCCCATCCCAGTCGTAGCTGCGCAGAGAGGGGTTAGCACGCTTGGAGTGTTAAAGACCCAGTGCCATGAGCCAACCACTTCCTGGAACTCAGCATTTTCCGTGCGGCTGCTCTGATTTTCAGGCCATGTGAGGCACAGGACCTTGTGGGATGCTCAGGACCTGATCAACACCCCAGGAATCCCTCACTTTACAGAATGGGCACTCTCTGAGCTCTCACTTTTTCATTACTGCAGTCTCATTGTGCCTACAGCTCTGCGAATGACTCATTCAGGCATTCAAGTTCATGTGCTTTATGTTTGTTCAGTGCTGAACAATCTGTGTTGCTGATCAGAAACTGGTGAGAGTGAAGACCAGCTCACACAGCACAGTGGAGAGCCGTGATTTCCCTGCCCTTTCCCCAGAAAAATACTCAAGAGAGATATGATGTGTTTGGAACTAGAGAAAAGAGGAATCTTTCTCTTTCCTCCTGACCTGTTTTAGCAGAAGGAGTTCATTAATATCTTAATACACCTGTGCATTTGGCTTTCCTGGAAACAAACTGTACTTGCTTGATGTTTGTGCAAAGCCATTGGCAGTGTGGGCATTCGCATTGTGATTATGTTTCAGAGGATGAGGCTCCTAAGCTGATCCAGGCAGAGATACCACTCCAGGCTACAACAGTACCACCCATCGCCTTCCCGTCAGTTCATGTGGGAGGATGAACCTTCCTAGCCAAGCTAACAGTGTTTTACTCTTGTTCTCAACAGCTTCTACAAATAGCTATGCTCTTGCAACAAATGCCTTTTGGTGTTATTTTTCATTTTTCAGGTTTTGATCATCCTGCCCTCTTTCTGCAGCATTTATGTTTGTAGAAGTGCAGAAGTAAAAGGTGCAATGCTGTGCTGTATCACACAGATTAAATTTGGTGTGCAAGTCATCATTCAGGTCAGGAGGAGAAAGCACTGAAAAAGTATCTTATTTCATATGCTACTTTCTTTGGGTTTTGGGAGAGTGGGATACAAATAAAACCCTCCCAACACAATTAGCAGCAGCTTACTCAGAACTGGTTTTTTTCTTACAGGGAAAAGCAAGAAGGTTTCAAAGCTGTTCCAAAGTTTGAAGTGTAATCCAGCGCAGAAAACCAGTTCAAGGCAGTTCATACCTGGACTGATTGTTCGATTTTTGTCCTATAAACCTGATGATTCGGGGGACAAGATCAATTCAAGGGCAAAGCACTGCCCAGAGACCAGAAGCCGGTGCAGACCTACACGACTAGCAAATTTCGAGATTCCTACGCCTTGCACCACACCCACGGTTAATGAGTAATCCATAGAAGTCAGCAGCACGGGTGAGGCTGGAGCCTGCCTGCTCTCACTGGCACAGCAGACTGTGTTGTATGGCTGGCTATTTGATGAAATTAGTGGAAACGACAAACAACGCTGTGATAAAAAAGCTGGAGATGTGTCTGGATGAGCGTTAACAGGCTGGGATGCATTCTAACTATACCACTCTGGCTTTGGGAGTTAGGTCCTTTCAGCAGGACCCCTGGTCCATTTCCCATAGTCTGCAGATGTGCAGCAGTGGCTTTGGTTAGCCTGAGGCACGCAAGGAAAAACTCCTCTAACCCCTTTCCAAAAGCAGCCCAGGATTTTCCCCAAGTCAAGGCACAGAAAAGGGAAAGAGCCACATCGGAGTGTTATGTTCAGTTCAATTTGCTTTTCTGAAACAGTTTTTGGGTTGGCCAAGCAGCCGTGGCTGGGGCCATGCATAGGCTGTGGCAGGGGGAACTGATTTAAACCTCACAAAACCCAGAGCTCGTGGCCAGACCATGCTGCAGCACGACCTTCCCATGGGCTCCCAGGGACACGGTCAGAGTCTGCTGCCAGGGCAAAGCACCCTCTGTCCACTCCTCATCTGCCTCTGTGAAAACAAAGCTATGGGTCCACTGAGGTGAAAGTGTCATACCTGCATGGAAACAGCAGAGCCGGGCACAGAAGCAAGGTCACTTGGCTGGCCTGCATTGGGATGTGGGTTTCTTTTCGCTGGCTGCTTATGTGGCTGTGCAGGGCCCACTGGATGGGCGCCATCAGGGTGTACCATGGAAAAACGATGTGTGGATGCAGCAGTGACAGCCCTGTGTAAGAGTGCAAAGTGCTGCCTCCTGCTGCCCTCTCTGCCAGCACCCACAACGCTGCAGCTCCTCTGAGCAGCTCCTGGTCCATGAGCTGCACATCAGACGTGGGCAGACACCAACTCTTTCATCTTCCAGCAGATGATGAGCTTGCCACTAGCCATGCCTTCACTCCCATTCCCCCAAATCCTCCTCATTTCCTATTTGTTGTGAAGTGACCCTGCCAGCAGAGGGTCTTGGGGATGCTGCATAGCAGTGACATCCAACACCTTCCTCTGCTGCTCTCTCCTCCCCCAGGACACCCACATTCATGAGTGCCATCAGCTCTCTCACCACCTGTTCTCATCCTCTGCAGAGATGCTTGTTGATGACAGCTGAGCTGGTCATTACACACCTCACATCTGCATCTTTCCCTACTCCTGGGAAGACAGGATGCTTCCCTGGTGCCTGACAGTGGGAATGTAAGGAAGGCAACACTGCAGGGACTGCCACTACTGCTGGAGTCAAGGTCTCTGTTTCCCCATGCATCCTCAAACCCCAGGGATTTTCCATTGTGGAAATATAGCCAGCTTGTATTTGCCTCCATGCTCTCAGGTGTCCCTCTGAAATGAATGGGAAGGATGAGCCAGCCTCAGCAAGCACACAGCAAACAGCCTGTAGGGAGAGGGCCGTTCTGCCCCATTGGAAACAGCATAAACAGCATGAACAAAAAGGGCTTCAAAAAAAGGAGAAAAATAATTAAAAATGCTGGGAGCCCCTGGCGGTGCCTGGAATCCCACGTGGTGGAGAAAAGGCCGTCTGGGATGCCAATTTTGGAGCTCGCCAGTGTGATCAGCCAGTTTTAGAAGCAAATGAGGACAGCCAAGGTCAGAGAGCATTGGGCCTCTGGGATTGTCGCTGTGCGGCTGAAAACTGGAAAAAAGGGGAAGCTGCAAGTCAAACACAGCTCTGTCCTTGCTGCTGCAGCTGGGGCTGAGGCTCTTCCAGGTCTCAGGGTGGCCAAGCCCCAGGGGCTGGCCCAGCTGCACACAGGGATAATGGGGGCAAGAAGCTGGGGTTTTTTGGAGACTCCTGCTTGGAGTTGCAGGGGAAGGCAGGCAAATCTGTGTCCAGAAAGCAAGGTGATTGGAACTCTAGGGAGCAGTGAGTAATTATCAGGGCTTGGGAGACTTGCTGTATTCTGCTGCTGGGGGAGAAAGCAGAAGAGACAGCTGTCTCCTGCTTTCCCCTCCCAGAAAGAGCAGAAGGTTTCCTGGGGGTTCCTCAGACAGCCCCCCTGTGTACATCTTGTTTTGCTGAGCTAATTGCTTTTGCTTCTTCAGGAAGTGCTGCCTGAGCACCAGCAGCCACCCTGCACTGCCATCACAGCCCCTAGGCTCCTCAGGAGCCCCACGATCCCCTCTGTGCACTGCCAACCACGGCCCCCACAGGCCTTGTGTGAGACTGGCACAGTGAGTGGTGGATGAGTATATGTGTTTGTGTCCTGGTGGACTCTCAGCCCTGAGCGGAGGATTAGAGCCACAGTGCAAGGAGGCTGGGTCTCAGTCTGGGTGGCCATGGCACTCGTTCAAACCTCCTCTCGTTGCTTCAACCAGTGGGACGATGGGGATGGCCTTTGTGGGACACCAAAAAATTTGGGACAAAGCCTAGGCAACAGCCTGGGTTAGCCATGGTGAAGCCTGCAGTGAAGATGTAGCCCAAAAGGAAATACTGATCAGTCTGAAACTTAGAGGCTGTTAAGGCTGCAGAAATCCCTGAAAAGGAAGGTGTATGTCTGGTGTAGGTTTGTTTTGCCACACAGAGCCGTGTCACGTGCCTGTCCTATGTGCCGCAGGCAGGGACAATCCCCCAGCTGTTCTGAGCCACACATAGGAAAAGCCCCCTGTGTAATCATAGCTTAGGTCAACTGGAAACAAAGCACTCCAGCTGCTGTGTGCTGCTCTCCATCATAACTTGGGAGGACAGGAACCCTCCCATCTGTGGCTGCAAGGATGAGAACAGTGCTTGAGGAGTGGGAAGCAGCTCAAGGGTCTGCAACCTGGTTAATTCAAAGCACAGCCCCGCAACACTTAGAATAACAAACAGCCTAATACTGACAACCAGAAAATAGCCCAGCCTCCAGACTCCCCCTGCCCTCTCCCCAGGACTGGGAGTGCAGCACATGGGAGCTGGGGGATGTAAAGCCCTTGAAGCATCAGGACTACCTCCTCCAGAATGCAATTACAGGGCGAGAGCAGGGAGATAGTGGTGAATTCTTGGGGTGGTCAGCAGCTTGTTCTGTGACCACAACTGTACCACATCTCCAAATTGTGGCTCAGTTCCTCCTCCTAAAAAATGCATGATTGGTGGAAACCATGTGATAGAGGCAAAGGAGAGTCACTATATGAAAAGCAGAGCAAGGTCTCAAACCACTGCTGGGCAGAAGATCCTCCCCATGAGTGAGCAGCCTCTGGCTTCTTCTTGAAGACAAAAGATTGAACCAGTTTGAACTAATGAAACATACACTGTTCAGACCCAGCTCCCTGTCGAAGTGAGGCACATGTACCATCCATCACCAGCTGCTCCTGACTTGAAAATACAGCAGCTCCTCATGTGGGTGGGAAAAATGAGCTCCAGCATTGTACAGCTTTTGTGAATCCTACTGCTGCCTCCTCTGTCTTTAAAAGAGCCAGGGTCTGCACTCTGCAGTGCACTTGCTGCGGCTACAGTCTGGTCTGAATTAAGTTCAACTCTCAGTGTTAGTTTGTCACTTTTCTGTTTCCTCAGCGTGTTTGTGGTGATGCACAGAGATGGTTTTAAACAGATTTTACTACAGGCATTTATCAGATCAACCAGATCACACCGTGATGTCCTGGTTGCAAGCAGAGATATGATTTAGATCAAGGTTCTGGCTGAACACCTGTGTCACGTGTAGGTAAGAGTAGGCCTGGGTAATGTCTCTGCAGGGAGAATCCCTGCACCATCCAGCTGTGGGGAGAAGAGATGGGCCCTGCCTGTGCACTTGGAGCTGCATGCTCTGGACTCTCGTCTTGCATCAGCACGGAGAAGTTACTGCAGTCATGGTGTCTTTGGGCTTACCTCTGCCCAAAGACACCATGTGCCCTGTTTTGCACTTCATGTCATTGCAGACACCCCTTCAGAGTCCAAGCCAGATCTTTACAGATGCCCCTGCCCAAGAGGTTGTGACTCCCTGCACTGCAGGAGTCAGAGCTGTTGGGTTATCTCTAAGGGCCAAGGATCAAAGCTCAGTATTACAATCCTGCTAAGTGTGTTTATTCCCATATATAGTATTGGCACTGCAGTCGTGTCTGGAGTCCCTCTTTGAAAGGAGAGGCCCTCCAATGGGGACAGACAGCCCAGAGGCAATCCAGACCGGCTGTGACAGCATTCATCAAGCCTGGCTGGGTCAGGAGCTGTCTGGATGCTGAGGAGGGGGCGTATTCCTACCCGGTAGAAATAATAATTTCATTTCATCTCAGGTTTGTGACAAGAAACAGTTTTGATAACTACAAGGCAGCAGGTGTCAAGCCTTGTGATTGGTGGTATCACCAGTGCTTCAGACTGTGGTTGATTGCAAAAGGGTGAAAAGAAACAGAAATAACATGTCTGTTTAGGGCACCCAAGCCAGCACTCAAATGAGAGAGCTGCAGACAAGTGGAGACTGGGAAGCTGTTCCCAGAGAAAAATCATCCCAACTGCCTGTGCCTAATACTCCCACTGATGTGACAGAAAAGTGATGGGAGCACTGAGATGAATTCCTCCGTGTATCTTAGGTACAGACCCTCCTCACATGGCTGAGCACATTGTGTTATAGCATTATTAATTGCTTTGACTTGGAAGAAACAGAAAAAAAGAATCTTTACTCTAACAGACTTTATCTCTTCTGGTTTCCAGTGTATTACCTTTTCTTTGGTATCTGCTACAGCTGGAATGACCACATCTACACTACCAGGAAAAAGGTCATTAATCAGCAACTTCCTTCAACTTTTCTGCAACCATGTGCATGTTGCACTTTGAAATATATCCCTGACAAATTAAAAGAAGTGTTGGAATGAGTCCATGGGAAACATAAGTTCAGTAACCAGATCTGTGGTATACAACATCTGTCAAGATAATGTGATCTCTCAGCAGCTTTGATGTGTTGGAAGGGGGCCACTGAGTTCCCCTGAGAAAGTTTCCCTTCATTCTCTTTATTAATTAGATCTGTAGGCAGCCCCAACACAAAGATTTTCTAAACCAAAACCCTGGGTGCATGAACAACTGAATGGATCCTTGAAAAGGCAGTTACTGAACATCACTCAGTTCCCAGACATCCCTGGAAATGTGAAGCCCTTTGGGCTGAAAGCTCTAATAAATGAGCCTTTCCTATGGAGCTCCAGGCTCGCAGGGAGAGAAAGGTTAAAGGAAATGTGCCCTCTCCTCCAAACAGGGCCCTTGCAGGAAAGGCAGCGATCAGAGCACAGATAGCTGTGCTTTGATCAAAGCTCCCCCTCACTTCTGGCAGACCAGGCAGTGGGAAGCAGAGCTGCCTCTTTCCTGAAATGATGCATCTGGGGCCAGCAGCAGGGAGAAGGCAGAGGGATGAACTCCTCCTCCTTCAGCATCTTCTCCAGGCAAAGCTGGGGTGGCTTTGAAGGGAATGCTGCAAGAGCGCTTTTCGTCCTCTGGACAAGTTGAAGGATGAGGAATAACCCTGCCCTTGCACAGGAGAGGAGCAGCCCCATCTCAGAGCAAGGCAGCAGGAACAGAGCAAAAATTCTGGCTGGTGCCTGCTCTGTGTTTGTGACATAAGGCCCCAGGTGGGAGGAAGTGAAGGGATGGGCTGGAGCCAGATAAATTGCTCTGGAAATGAGGGCTTGGGTCAGACAGTGGCCAGCCAACCTTCTCCTAGGTATTTGCCCTGGCTGTTTAGAAACAGGGAGTTGCCTCCTTGCCCCTGGCAGCCCTGACTTGGCACCACGGGTTCCCTTCTTGTGATGCAAGTGACACCAGGTCTTGTCCTTGTACTGCTGTGCAATATGGCATTTCTCTGCCCATCTCCACAGTCCCAAGGTTGTGGTTACCCAGCCCCACACCTTTTTCTCTCTGGCTCAGCCCACAGATCCCTTCCTAGGAGAGATTATTGAAGTGCGAGCCTGTCTGGGCTACCCTGATATACCTGCTTGGGGAGAGCTCTTCCCAGCTTCTCTTGCTACAGGAATCCACACATATCAGAGCTAGAAATGGGTTAGCTAGGAAAACAGGAGGCAGCTCTGCTACCTCCCACCTTATGCACCACTGAACTGAGAAAAAGAATCTGCTCAGAGACTGCTGCCCCATTTCACATGGCTCAATGCAGAGCCAAACAGGAGCACAAAGCTGGGGGTAAACCCTGGACTAAGGCAGGGTTTGAAGGCCAGGGACCCCAGGGAAGGCGGTGTTGCTGGTGCAGCAGCAGTGCAAAACATTGTACGTGAATAACGAACACAGAAAGGGCAGGGGAACTCTGCAGACTGAGGAGCCTTGCTCCAGGGTGTGCGTGCTCAGGCAGCCCCCGCGTGACTGGGAGTGCCTGTCCCTGTGACTGCTCCAGCACGGTCCCCCACGGGAAATGTGCTTTGCTCTTCAGGCTTAAGCAGCTTCTGGGGTCACCTAGGGTGGCTGCCTCCAGGGACTGCTGTCTCTGTGGCTGGAGCACATGCCGAGCTCAAATGGCCGCTGACTCATTTTCCACCCCTGGACAGGGTGTCCTCACTGAGCTCACTGAGGAGCCTGTGCCTGCCATGGCCAAAGCCTCCTCAATCTCTGAGAGTGACCAGAGGAATGAATCAGCAGAGGATGGAGCCAGAGCATGAGCAGTGATAGCAGAAGGGCAGCACACAGATGCTCCTGCATCTGCACCATGGTTACCTGGGCAAGACCATGTCTGTTAGATGTACACGAGCACCATCACTCTGGGGCTGGTGTTTCTCCTCAGCAGAGCTGCTGGTGAGCGATAATGGAAACAGTGTCCTGAAGGATGAATCGCATCACATGGAGTTCATCCATGAGCTACCTAAGAAATCTGGAAGGAGCTATTTCTTTCTGAGGCCATGTGAAGAAAGAAGAAAAAAACACTGCAAGCAGAAGAAACTGAAGCAAGGCTTGTAAAGGACTGGAAACTCAGCTAAAATACCCAGGGCAGTATATCCTGGGACCAGCCTGTGTCTATGAGGGCAGAGCCTGGGACCAGGAAAAGTCCCAAGAAGAAGTAAATTAGAGAGGAGATTACCCTGTGACTTTGCAATGCTTTCCCTCTCATTTCAGGTTCCTGAGCTCCAGGCAGGGCTGGTCAGTGGCAGACCGACTGTCACATGGATGTCCCTTCTCTAAGTAAGCAGTGCGGCACTTCTGTTGTCCCCGTCCCTCCAAGCAGACCTGTGCCACCCGTGGGGTACCTGATCAACTTAACACACCTGTGTGCTATCCAGAGACATGGGATGAACATCCACCAGCAGCACCTCTCTGCTATGAACGCTTTGCTCCTTGCAAATGGACCCCTCCAGCCCCCTCCCCATATTCTGGCAGCTGGGGAAGTGCTGATGCAGCTCCTGTCTCATTGCATGTCCCAGCTGGTACAGCAGCAGCTCCATACAGAGAGTCGTGGTAGGCCAGAGCTCAGGCAGCAGTAATGCATTCTCCCTGTTAGCAAGTGAGGGATGCTGTGCCCAGCATCCCACTGGGGGAAAGGAATACCAGGGAGTTCTGCAAGCAATACCCCAGCGCAGCTGGAAACCCAGGGGGATGCAGTCAGGGTGGCCTCACGTCCGGTTCATCTTCTCAAGTCTGTCAACCCAGGAGCCAAGAGTGGACGAGGCCCAGCAGTTCATCTGGCAGAAATCCTCTGCTGAGAAGCACAGGAGAAGCCCAAATGAGCAAAGAGTAGATGAATAGCCTGTGAGTCAGTATCCCTTCTGTCCCTGCTTGGCCAGAGCCCAGGGGGTGGGAGGGAGGGAGGCAGAAGGGTTGAGGTGTAGAATCTGTCTGGCTTTCACGCTTACTGACTTACTTGTGGTCTGCAGTTTTATTTTTCCCTGCAGAACTTGGTTCAGTGCTCAGGTAAATCTTGTGTCAGGCACAGAGTCATTCAGATGTATAAGAGAGCTGCACAATGTCCATATCCTGGCCATTCCCAACCCCTTCTCCCAGGGGCAGGAGCTCCTCCAAGGGTGCTTGGGGCAGGCAGACCCCTCTCTAGACCCGCCAAGTGAGCATCAGCTGTCCTGGGTAAGTCCAGGACACTCCACTGAGTGCCCAAGGTTCCTGTGTGCCAGAGTTCACGGCCTGCCCCTGTCACCTCTGGCACTGTGTGGGGATAGCCCCAACCAAACCAGACTCCCTGCCAGCATGGAGTGGGTGAAGAAGAGCTGAGTTTAGGCACTAATTGCATCCCTGACCTGGAGATGAGATGACAGAAGCCTCATAGCTCTGCTGAAGGCACAGAAGGATGCTCTAAGGGCATCAGAGCTGCTAGTCACCAGGCAGGACATGTGAGGGGAAATCAGCCTTGTGTTAGGTACACGGTTCTTTCATGCAGACTTCTTATGATCCTCCTCATTGCAAGTCTCACCACTCTGGGCACCCCCTGATTCCACTCAGCCCCTGTGGGGTCCCGAAGCTGTCTAAGAGAGGACCAAACCCAGAGCTACCTGCCAAGGCTTAGAGATGCCTCATGGGCCATTGTGTCTGTAGAGGGAAAAGCCAGGAAAGAACCAAATGCTCAGAGAGAACAACAAACGGAAAAGAGAAAAGGGTTAAAAATGGAGGAGCAGGGACCTGGAGGATGTCCCAGAAAGCAGAGCATCCCCAGCAGGCTCATCATTCCCACAGTTGGTGTATGCTGCCCTGCGATGCTCTGTCCAGGGATATCCAAGAATGAGGCAGCAAGGAAAAGCCCCACAATCTGTGTGTCTTCCCACCACCCTGCCCAGCCACTGTGGGATACCGGGATTGATAGACCTCCAATCTAACCCAGTTCAGTCTCATTTCAATTTTTATGAGGTAACTTCAGTTTTAAAAGCTCCTTTGGAATTACATTGCTTTCAGAAAATGTTTGGCCTGGGTGCTCCTGGCCTGCAAGTTCCCGGTGAGACCAAAGGGAAGGGTGTGTGCAAAGCCTGAGGAATATTTATCAAGCTGATTTTGAGTTTCATTCATTAGCAATTACCTTGATTTGTTTTCCTCCGTTCTTGCCAATTTACCAGGGCAACGTCTTGGAAACTCGCCTCATTTGGAGAGAACAGGATGTAATTAGCCAGATAATCTGCTGATTCCCCTGTCAACCTCTCTGTGCCCGGTCCCAACATACGCAGTGGCTGTGCAGGCTGGATCAGACCTGATTTCTGGTGCTGTTTATGCACTTACTGCTTCATAGGCAGGAACTAAGATGCTGTCCTGCCCTCAGGCAATGACAAATCCACCTCTTGGATCACTCCTCAGGCTGTAACCCCTGGGCTGAAACCATCTGGGAGCTTTTGTTCCGGGGTTAGCTCCTTTGCTAGGGCAACAGAATTCCCAAGGGTATGCAGATACCTATTTTTGAAAAGGATGGGGATGATTTATTTCCCATGGGCAGCTCATTTCTATTTTCTTGCTGTGTCCATCCTTGCTGCTTTTTTCCAGACCACTAGCTAAGGTCAAGCGACTCAGCCGCAAGGTGCAGCACAGCAAGGGCTCAGTCACAAGTCACTGGGCACAGATGGCACCACATAAGTGACACCTGAACATTTTAACTGCTCAGGGAAATTTCAGGGAATACCCAGTGCTGCAGAGTCCTTCAGGAGACAGAGGAGACTTTGTTTCCTACATCAGTCATGACCCTGCAATTCAGTTGGTGGGGAGGAATATTGCCTGCTGCCTATTACAGCTTTTTTCCCTTTACTAAAGACCCCTTAGCAATGCCACGGGGGCTGTACAGCACTGCGTGATATTGGGGCAGTGCTGTAGGTCTGTGGTTAAGTGATGCCTCCCTTAATTTGCCTCCCTCAGGGTGGAAAGGCCATACTGTGTGCCTTGGGCTGATAAGCGCGTGCCACCTTCTGCCCTTGGGAGAGGCCCTGCCACAGAGGTGGGGGTGCAAATGCCCTGTGTTTCTCTCAGGCCACAATTGAATTTGAGACTCTTTGAGTCTTTGGCTTGTCACTCAGTAGCAGATGACAGCAGTGAGGACCAGAGCAAGGTGTCACAGTGGGTCAGTTTATGGGGACCGAGGGGCAGCAAGAGGGGCTGGTAAGGTGACACAGCAGGGCTGTGAATGCCTGTCCCACGTGGAGAGGGGCAGAAGCGTGACAAAAGGGCAGGGCAGCGAGCACCAAGTCCTGCAGCAGCCAGCGCTGGAAAGGGCTCTCCTGCTGCCAGGCTCAGGACTCTCCACTTTCTGCTGCCATCCCATTAGGAGCTCCATAGAGAGGTCTTTCAGCCTGTTTCCCTGGTTTTGAGTGCAGGGTTATCACACAGCTTTTCCTCGGTGACAAATGAGCAGGTGGCGGTGCTGTGTGAGCTGTGCCAGGTAAGTCCTGCAGCCCTGGGACCGGCGGCAGGGAAAGGCAGCAGAGGAGGGACTCAGCCGAGGGCGCGTTTTCTGTGCTGAGGGCTGTACACGGCCCATCCCTTTCTGGGAAACAGGATAGTACTGAAGCACATTTAGAGCTGTGCGAGAACGGAGCCTGGGCTGGGGCAGGAGTGGCTGGAAGGGATCAGGATCCGTGGAACTGACAGGGTCCGAGCAGGTGGACAGCCAGCCAGACACCAGCACTGCAGCATCCCAGCTGCTTCATGGGAAGAAAAATGCCACCCCCACCCTCAGAAACCACGTCTTCTTTCCTCCCCTCCACTCTGGAAGGGTCTCTGAGCAGGCTCCGAGGGGTCCCTCAGGGGCTGTGGGTTTTGGGAACAGCTTTTTGATGGCAGGTGTGAGCTTTGCACTGACGGGCTGCTTCACACCAAGGCTGTCCTTTGCAGAAGGAGCGTCTGGACATTTGGAAACGCAGCACAAACACGTCACTGGTAGGAAGCGTATCAGAAAACATCACTGCTCCCAAAACCATACATCACCAGGGTCACATCAAAGCACTACACACACCCCGAGGCCACCTGGGGATGTCTGCGGGGACATTTAGGCCTTCCCCAGGCCGGGTCCCGGCCGTACCCGGCCATGGCAGGGAGCTGCGCTGCTCTACGCCCGCTCCCTCCTCGGGGGATGGAGATGAAATGCCTCTCCCCGTTCCTGAGGCCGTGCAACGACGGCTCTTCGCCAAGGAGGCGATGCCGGGAGGAGCGAGAAGATGGGGAGGCAACGAGGAGCTCCCGCCCCGCTCCCGCCCCGCTGCCGCCGGGACGCGCCGNGCTCCAGGCCGTGCTGGTCGCCGACAGCTTCAACCGTCGCTTTTTCCCGATCTCCAAGGACCGGCCGCGGGTGAGAATTCCCCTCTGGGTGCTGCTGCCTGCGCCGCGCCGGTGCCTCCGGGGCCGCCTGTCCCGGTGTGCACCGTCCCCGGGAGGCCGGGGTGGGCACGGATCTGGCGAGAGGCCGGGCTGGGTCGGGAGGGGGCGACGCCCCCCGGCCCCCCGGGTTCGAGCAGCCCCCGCCGTGGCTTTTCCTGCTCTCTCTTGCGCTCCGCCCGCAGGAGTTTCTGTCCCTCGCTGGAGAGGCAGCGAGGATCTAATTGCTGCGTTGGTGCTGTCCGCTTTTCCATATGGCGTGGCGAACTGCGCTGTTGGCTCCTTGTCTGTGGCTGGTGCAGGACTGGCACCGGGTTTGGACAGGCTTGTTTCTGATAAAGGAAAGAAACAAAATCTTCTCCGTTGCCAGCAGTAAGGTGTGAAAGAATGTGGCCAGAAAAATGGATGGAGGGTAGTGCTTTAATTATCCAGCTCAAAAGGCTGTGTGTTAAAGGAACATAAAAAGCTTCTGGAGAATTTAGGTCTGAACAATTATCTTACCTCGTTTGCTGATTAAGTATTGGTGGTGCATGTAATTATACACGCGAGCTCAGGCTTGAAATGAAACAGCACCGAAAATGAATTAAAGAATGGTAATGCCATCACTCAGCTGTGATTCAGTAACTCAGTTTAAAAGTGTAAGTTGAATCTCAAGTCAAGAGAGTACTTGCTTCACTTTAGGTTGGGGTTTTTTCCCCACTTGTTTAATTCTGGACACTTATATTCCTGTGGCTTCATCATTCGTGTCTGACAGGTTTTTCTTGAAGCGGTTAAAGCCTAAGTCAGGGAATCAGCACTTTTTTTTCCAGTCTCTGTCATTTATCTGAGTCTTCTTGAAGAGTTTTCAATGATGACTTCACTTTTTTGTGCCTTTCTTTCTGAACTGAGGATCTGCCCCTCGGAGATCACAAATTAGCTCTTACTGTTTAAATCAACTCTAAAAGATTTTCATAAAAGCTGGTGGAGCAGTTACTTGTGTTATGTTTCCGGTACTATTGATGGCATTATACCCTCAAATTGAGAGAGGCTGTTGTTGATGTTGGGGTACTGAGTGTTTGTTCAGCTGTCTGTATGGTTTTTGCTTTGGGGTTTTTTTCAGGCTCTTTTACCTATGGCGAATGTGGCCATGATTGACTATACCTTGGAGTTCCTAACAGCAACTGGAGTGGAAGAAACCTTTGTTTTCTGCTGTTGGAAGTCAGCTGAGATAAAAGAGCATTTGCAGTAAGAATCTCTTCTTCTTTTTAGTTTTGTCATGGAATGTATTCTTCTGCCCTCCAACAAGCCTCAAAGGCCTCACTGGTTCTTCTGATGAAAGCTGTAAGAGACACCCTTTCAGCAGTGGTCTCCTAGCATATCTCAGAAAAGACCTCTTGCTGTGTAGGAGGGTGGTTGTGCAGTGTGTTAAAAGGGTTGAGCGTTGTCGGACTGCTCCTCAGTTCACCTGAGTGTACCTGAGCCTGGCAATAGCAGACTCACTGTCACAGGATCCTCCTTGCATCCCCTTAGAGGTGTGGCGTGCACTGTGACACTGTGTCCCAGCATGTCTGTAGGAACAGCCTCTTTATGCCTTCCTGATGTTTCTTTTCCTTCTTCCAGAAAATCCAAGTGGTGCAGGCACACATCTCCCAACACGGTGCGCTTCGTCACCTCGGACCTGTACCGCTCCCTTGGTGACGTGCTGCGAGACGTGGATGCCAAGTCCCTTGTTCGTTCTGACTTCATCCTTGTCACTGGCGATGTGGTGTCCAACTTCAATATATCCAAAGCCCTGGAAGAGCACAAGTAGGTGCTGGAAGAGTGAATGCTTGCCTGGTGTGCTGAGACCACGGTCAGTAGCTCTCTGAGGAGTGTTCTCATAGTTCTGCCCTCCCTTTTCAGGTTGCGTCGTAAAATGGAAAAGAATGTGTCTGTGATGACAATGATATTCAAGGAGTCCTCGCCTGGCCACCATGCCAGGTGCAAGGAGGATGACATTGTTGTTGCTATGGACAGTGCCACAAACCGTGTCCTTCACTACCAGAGAACGCAGGGGCTGAAGCGATTCCGCTTTCCTATGGTGCGTCTGGAGCCTGGCGGGTGGAAAAGGGCCGTGCTAGTGAAGCAGGCCTCCCAAGGAGGAGATCCTCCTTGAGTGAGGGCTAGGGAGCTGTCCTTGCTGCTCCACTTGGAGGAGCAGATGATAGGAAGTACCTTGGGGTAAACTGGCTTTTTTTCCCTTAGTCTTTATTTAAGGCTTGGTGAAATCATGCTGGGACACGCATGTTTGTGACTTATTTCAGTTTGAACATGGGGCAGATGTATCTCTCACAGTTCAGGTTTTGCCCTTTATTTCCTTTTCGCAATGTAAAACAAGGGAGGGAGATTATTTGTGCTATTGCGAGGGCTCCCAAATTGGGATGGGTATACCTCTACCATGCACAGACCATTTTCACCAAATCATTTAGGTTGGAAAAGACCTCTGAGATCAGAGAGTCCAACCTTTGATCACCACCTTGTCAACTGAGACCATGGCATGTCCAATCATTTCTTGAACACTTCCAGGGGTGGCACACCAGCACCTCTCTGGGCAGTCCATTCCAGTGTTTAGCAGCTCTTTCTCTTTTGAAGTGTCATTGAGCCTGACATGGGGTGGTGTAACAGAGGTGCATGGAGTGGTACCCGCTATTACCTCTGTTCACCTAGTAATGTAGTAAATGCTCTGTAAATATCTGTGGAGGCACTTTCTCCATGAGATGGATGGACCAGTTTCTTTCTTCAACTCAGAACTAAGGCTGTAATTGTATAATATTTTCATCCCCAATCAGTAATCAGGAGGTCATTTCATGTCTTCAAATGGAAGCACAAATCACTGTAGGAAACCAAAACGGAAAAATCAAAAGAAACTAAACCCGACAGTACAAAACTGACCAACAGCTGTAAAAATTGTATTTGGATTTATCAACACTTTTTTGTACATTTATAGCTCCCAGAGACTATAAATGTACAAAAGGTATACTGAGGTAAGGAGCTTCCTGGAAGAAAAGTGTTTGTTGGAAGTACAAGCTGTTTCTGGGAGACCTGCACTGTGCAAGGGCAGGGGCAGTCTGTGCTGGCTGACACTCAGCTCTTTGTGTGACCAGTCTGTGCCTGCTAAGATTGGGTCTAGTATAGATTGTAGATTTCTCTGATCCTCAGAACTTCAGCTAGTTTAATAATTCAGTCAGTACTGCCCCTGGCTTATAGAAGGTTTTTAGGGTTCGGTACTGCATGAGGCACTCAGGTCATCTGAATTTTTTCCTCTTTCAGAGTCTGTTCCAGAACCCTATTGAGAATGTTGAGGTGCGCCATGACTTGCTGGATTGTCATATCAGCATCTGCTCTCCACAGGTGAGCCCTGCCCTTCTGGGGTTCCAAAATTCAGTCTGCACTGCTCCCTTGGTACTGCTGGCGTGCAGGGGGTGTGTGTGGCCTAAGTAAAAGATTTGGAAAACAACTGGCTGAGCTGAGGGCCTGGGTGATCATGTGGTGCTGCTCCATGGAACACATGGGGGCTCAGTCTGTTTCTGGCATCCCCTGCTCAAGCCCAGGCAGAACTATATGCTAGATGCATCCAGATACTGGCTGATTTGGCACAGAATGAAACTATTTCAGAAAATAAGTGATTTTGCTTTGGGTATAATAACATCTGTGGAGCAGAGGTGGTGGCTGTGCTGTGGAGAAGTGTCAGTACTTGCAAGCTGGTACCATGTTAGGGTAACATTGAGGGTTATTCCAGCTAAGGCTTGCTAACATATCTTCCAGATCTGATAAAGTTTGTCTGCAGCCCTCCTTTGGGAGTGAAACTACAAAGTAAAGCTGGGCAAATTGCTTGGAAGTGCTAAAGCGATGTCTTGCCCCTTTTGAAAACCAGAATCTGTTCATGGATTCTGGAGGAGTAGGAGGAGGAGAAGATGGGAGGGTCAATATTCCTAGCAGAAGGAGTCAGAGCTTTATACAAGGCAAAACCATCACTTTCCTATATTGTATAACTTGGCTCTAACTATATTATTTCCATGTATTTTACTCCTGGCAGGTAGCTGAACTGTTCACAGACAATTTTGACTACCAGACACAGGATGACTTTGTGCGTGGTCTGTTGGTGAATGAGGAGGTAAGGAGAGGATCGTTACAAGGGAGATCCTGTTACTTAGCCTTAGAGAACCTTCTGACATGCTCCTGCCTGTCTCCCAGGTCCTGGGGAACCAGATCCATATGCATGTAACGACAGAAGAGTATGGTGCTCATATATGCAACCTGCTGATGTATGAGGCTGTGTGCTCTGACATCATCCGGCGCTGGGTTTATCCTCTCACTCCAGAGATGAACTTCACTGATGACAAGAACCAGAGTTACACCCACTCTAAACACAACATTTACCGAGGGGTGGATGTGAGCCTTGGCCACGGCAGCGTGCTGGAAGAGAACGTGCTCATCGGGCAGGGAACGGTCATTGGCAGCAACTGCTTCATCACCAACAGCGTTATTGGGCAGAACTGTAGGATAGGTGAGTGCAAGAGTGGGGGATGTGCCAGCCTTGCCAGGCCAGGACACACATTGTTGGGATTCAGTTTTTAAAATGCGTTTGGCACTGACAGAGGATGATAGGTGGGTACTGATTGACTGCTAACAAGGAGAAAGGAGAAAAGCTTGGTTTTCCAGCAAAGGAAATAGATTAAAGTTTTCAGAGTACCATTATGAGGCTGGAAAGTACTTCATGCATATGAGTTGTTTCAGCAGTAGAGAATGCATGATTTTTACTGATTTAGAGTTATCAACCACCAACATCCTGCAAATGAGGGACATCTGTCCCCATTTTCGTGAGCTGTTTCCTAGCAGCTCACTCTTAGTCTTGCTCCCTCCTAGGTCACTCCTTCTTAGCCTTGGCTGGATTTTCTATTTTTTTTTGTGAATTGGCTGTGTTTGTGCAAAACTGAGATATCAGTTGCTACTCTCAAGTCTCTGTAGAGAACAAATTTGTCTTTCAACTTTGGGTAAGAAGTGGACATAGGCCTCTGAGGCAAATCTTTCTCTGTCATCTAACATCCGTCATGCATCAAGGGTGTTGGGAGTCAGTAAGATGCTTGCTAGTATCGGAGAGCACCAGACAGCCTTGCTCAACGTATTTGTACTTGGTGGTGTATAACAGGTGATAAAGTCACTTTGGATGGAGCTGTTCTGTGGGACCGAGTGCACATAGCAGATAATGTGGAGATCCACCATTCTGTTATCTGCGATGAGGCTGAAGTGAAGGAGAAAGTAAAGCTAAAGCCCCGCTGTGTCCTCTCCTCTCAGGTGAGCTGATTTATGTCTGTTCTGCTTTCTGCCTCTCTTGGCAGGTTACTGATCTTACGCTAGACCATTCCAGAATAGAGGACTGCCCCAAGCCTTTTTGCAGAGGTGGAGGCTATGCTACTGCTCCCACCTTTTTCTTCCCTTTGCTTGGCTGGGGCAGTATAGTATGGGATGTAGCAGTGCTGATGTCTTTAGTTATACTTGTTAGTGACAGCTCGTTCATTAAGATATGTTTCACATATTTGCAGGTAGTAGTAGGTCCTGGCATCACTGTCCCTGAGGGCACAGTGATCTCTCTGCACCCCCCAGATGAGGAGGAAGAGGACGATGACCAGTTCAGTGATGATTCTGGTGTGAACAAGAAGGAGAGCAAAGTGAAACTGAAAGGTATGAGAGTCTCTGTCTCCATACACTAAAGCTATGCAGAAGGTTTTGTCTTCCATGATCTTTTGAGGTCTTTACCTGCCTCATTCCAGACACTGCAGTGCCAGGGTGGGGCTTACAGCTGCATTCAGCTTGGAACCTGGGTGTTTTCATCAGGGCAAGCAAGGATACTCAGCTATGTCCAAGGGCTTTGTCCTTGTGAAGTAGTGCTTCTACAGTATGAGTTTGTCAAGAGATCTAAGCATGGTCTGCCAAATGTTGCTGCTGTAGGGAGGAGAAAGTCAGTCACTTGTCAAGACACGTGAGGAAATAAAAGCTGAAATCTGTATGTATCTGCAGGAATCCCAGCTCCCTCTTGATAAAGGCTATAGGGGCAGTAATACGCAGGTTATACCAATCTATTTCAGGTTTGCCTGTAAGCAGATCCAGTACATCCACACTCTGCTGATTCTTTTTCAGGTTACAATAAAAAGGACGTAGGCTCAGAGGGCAGAGGCTATCTCTGGAAAGCAGATGACAGGAATGAAGAGGATGAAGAAGAGCAGAGACAAAGCCTATGGGGTGAGGAAAAGTTGAGTGTGGTCACTTGGGGATGAACAGACAGGTGTATGTTGGGGAAACTGGCCAAGTGGGATGCTGGTAATTGTGTCTAGAGCAAGACTTGGGCTTTGTGAAGCAGACTGGCTCCAGATAACAGCTATGTGTGGAGGGAAGGTGAGACATAAAAGCAGATCATGGACCAGATTTTCTCTTCCTGTGCTCTGTGGAAGGTGTTTGTTAGATATTTGCCTTGCACTAACACACAGAGCTGTCTGTGCTGGGAATGCTGCACTATGGGACACCAGGCCCTCCCTCAGAGGGAATATGCTTTGGCTATTCTGAGTGCTGCTGGCTTTCTTCCTGCCAGTGACAGTGTCTGCTGACATTGCTCCATTGTGAGTCAGCAGTCTGCGCAAAATGCAGTTGCTTCTGTCCCTGTCCTTTGCTGTCTGCCTGCCAACACCCAAAAAATCCCATTTTCCTAGTGCCAGCTGTAGTGTTCCCTCTGCAGCAAATCTAATCATCTGGACCTGTAAATAGAAGCCTCCTTGCAAGGACAGATAGTTGCTGAGTTGGTTGGGAAGTCCCTGGGACACCTGGTTCCTCATGGCATATGATAGTTGCAGCTTTTGAGTCCTGAATGCTGCATCTTCTCCTTCCTCAGGCCCAGCTATGCACTCAGAGGAAGAGAGCGAATCTGACAGTGACCTGAGCATGGGCTCTGAGGAGCCAGACAGTCGGGCAGTGTCCCCTCAGCTGGATGACATCAAAGGTGAGAGATGGGCTCTGAAGAAGTACAGTGACTCTGCAGATAATGCAGTGTGTGAGGTTTGTGCTCTTTTCTCTGGGTGTATTGGAAAATTTGTGCACCTCTGTAATACATTGTTTCCTGATCTCACTTCCTGCATTTTCCACAGAGTTCTTTAATATTCCCTGTATCGCTACTGGGTTTAACCTAAGGTAGTCAAGGATGAGACACTAGACAAAGAGCCTCCATCTTTCTCATTCCTCATCACTGGACCTTCATGAAAGAGACCTCCCTGAGTTGTCTGTTTAAATGGCAGTGTCATTGCCTAATTTTAGAAACTATGGGAAGGTCTAGCAGAGTTTCTCTGTATGGACAGCTTAGTACTGTAATCATGCTGGAGAAATAAATGTCCTTGTAGAAGCTGCCTCTTTTGGCAGAGGTGTTTTGTTTTTCTGTTTTGTTGTGTTAAACGTACCTGGATTTGAAAGAGGTTCAAGCCAAATTGCAAAAACTCAAAAACTTTCTAATGCTGGAATATCTCCCCAAAGGAAATTAAACCAATAAATTTTAGATTTGAATTCATATTTTCAGTTATGGGAAGATGAGGTTTGTCTGAATAGGAAAGGCTAAATTGTGAAAGTATAATAGAAATTGCTCTGAAAGGCTGCAGAGGTAAATAGCTTTGTACTGGTTTCGGTGGATAGATCAATGACATCTAGTAGGTGCTTTCCTTTGTTTGAATTATATCCCACTATTTGTAAGTATAGTTGCTGTGAGTTTGTGTCAGCTTACAGAGAACAAATAGACATCTGTGTCAAAATGGTTTTTTTGTGAGGGGCATCACTCCTTCAGTAATGAGCAGTTTGAAGAATCTGTGCTTTTCCCTCCTGTGTAACTGCCTGTCCTTTCTTTCATTAGTTTTCCAGAATGAGGTTCTGGGTACGTTACAAAGGGGTGAAGAAGAAAACATTTCCTGTGACAACCTGGTCCTGGAAATCAACTCCCTCAAGTGAGTTGGAGATGTCCTTAGGGTTCCTCGGGTGTCTTTAGGGATATTGTCCCTTATGCTGAACAGTTGGGATTGACAGCAGACATGTCAAAAGAAGAGGAGAAACCATGTGAATGCCCATTGTTAGACATTTTATCAGTATGGAGCATGAGAAGTACAGCTTAGACATCGTGACTGAATGACAACAGGAGTTGATGGAGAGCACCAGCTGCATCTCTAGCATCCTTGGTGGTTAGGCTTTTCCTGCCCCAGCTCTGTAACAAGAGATTGAATTACTGCTAAATAACTGTGGACTGAAGAGAACAAGCCAGTTCTTGGCACAACTGCCTGGAAGTTCATGCAGGGTCTGCTGCTCTGGGCATTGCAGCATTCAGCCAGCTGCCTGCAGCTGGGTCTGTGCTGTGGTGTGGCTTGTCCACAGTATTTTTACAGCAGCAAGTCTAGAACACATAATCAGAGTGCCTTTTATCTAGTGTTTCTCAAATCCAAACCTGTTTGCCTTGTTTTGTGCAAGAGCATTCCTACAGCTCTCTGGTAAATGGGAGGGTGCTGTCCCTGCAGCAGCTTGTTCCATTGTGATAACAGATTTTCAGGACTTACGGCCTTATGCAGGGCCTGATGCAATGCAAAGTGATTTTATTGTCTGAATATTTGGAAAACCAAACAAACAAATAAAAAATAAGTTGAGAAGATGAAAATCAGATTTTCTCCTCTATCTCTGTGAATAGCCACAGTCCGCAGAGATCAGATAGTGTGAAATGTTGAGGGTTTTTTGCCTTTTTCATCGTAGGTATGCATATAACATTGGCCTGAAGGAGATGATGCAGGTGCTCAGTAAAGTGATCCTGGAGTTCCCACTGCAGCAGCTGGATGCAAACCTGGACTCCCAGAACTATTTCTCAGCGTTACTTCCTGTGAGTGCCGCACAATTTGACTCTTCTTTGGGCTTGTCTCCTAGTGTGTAGCAGTCTCTCTGTGTGCCCCAGGTAGCTCCTTCCTGAGAAGTCTCTTTGATTAAGCCTGGAGCCACTAGAACTCCTTGAGTTCATGATCCTCTTTGTCTTCTGTCGAAGTAAAAATGAACTGAAACTGTTGTTCCTGCTTGACAGAGCTCAGCTGAGACTGTAGGTATGGGAACTCTACTTCCGTACCTGTGGTTGTTTCTGTCGCCTGTGTGAGACAATAGAAGTGCATCATTTGTAAAAGAGGAAAGAGAAGGTCTGTTAGAGACATCTTTACAGGCTTGCATTCCAGCAACTCGGTTCCAGTCCATCTCGAGGCCTGTCCCTGGGGCAGTGGGGAGCACTCCTCTCCCAATGGGATCCTTTCCAAGGTCTTATTTGTCTGCATACTATAATTGGTGCCAATTTTTTTTTCAGCCAAATGCAAAGGCACAATATTGTTGTCTTTGTGCAAAGATAAAGTTCTGCTTTGTCTCTAGAGAGATGGGTTGTATAGTTGGGTGTACCAGCTTCAATTTCCTGCCTTATGGAAGCCAAAGTTGGGTAGGATCTGTTTTAAAAAGCAGGCAGTCTTCTCTTAATGGTTTTGTTCACCTAAGCTGAAGTCATTGTAGTATTTTTGTCTCCTTGTTACAGTCCATTTATATATTTGACTTTGCAAACTCTACTGATTCTGAAGATGTTCTTTCAGAATGAATAGGTCAGACACATGTTTGGAACAGACTACTTCAGGTTTTTTTAGGACTACTTTTTTTTTTTTTTTAGGAGATTGAGTTTAAGAGGAACACTAGACTTCCTCATAATCCTTTCTCTGAGGAAGTATGTGCTTTCAATTGATAGGAAAGGGTGGAAAACTAATTCTCCTTTGTGTAGGTATAAGCATACTGCTTAATTCACCTCTTGGACATGTGGAGATGCCTTCTGCAGAAAACATCCATGTAAACTGATCTATTCTTCAGATGGTGTATTGAGATTTTGCTGCTCACTCTGTTTGAATTCTGCTTGCTTTTGTTCATTTTTCCAGACTGTTTTCTTGAATAGCATGTCCTGTCCTAGAAAAAAAGAATTTAAGGAGGAGGACTGAAGAAAATGTTGGAGCAGGTGTTAGATTTTAAGTGGAAAGCAGTACATCTAGACAATAGCTTGTATGGAATTGGTAGCTATATAGGATGGGGGTTTTTTAATCCCAGCTGAGCTGTGGCATCTCTTGGTCTCCCAGATTAGGCTCGTACTCTAGCATAAGTGGGAAAGGAGAATTTCACTGCAGCACCCAGTCAGAAGATGTTCTAGACTGGGATGAAGCATAAAAATGCATAAAATTTTGTGTAATTGCCCCAAACCCCTAGAAGTTAAGACAATGGTAGTACATGAAGAGTTTTTCTGGGTAACTTTGTCTATGTATTTTTCATCAAAGGAAAGCTAATGCTTATGTTTAGCAGCAGAGAGAGCAAGTCGACTCACCTTCAGTGAGAAGTGGTAATAATCAAAATGTGATGTTTAGAGTGACCATATGTCATATCATGGGCAGGTGGCATTTGTCTAGGCAGGGAATTGTGTTCATTTATGAAGTACAAATTACCCTTAGATTTATCAAAGAAAGCCGGGTGTCAAACCAATTGACCATCATGGCAGCCAGTTTCTCCAGATGCTCCCTTGTGAAGAACAACCAGGAAGTTTCTTAAATCCTTCTCTGGACAGTCTGTGCCTTGGTTGGTGCCTTCACTGTGTTCAGAATTGCTGTGCTGACTTTCTGCACTGCATTCAGCAGGAGCACAGTGTCCTGGTGAGGTACAGGTGTGTTCACTTGCACACATGATGTTTGTCACTGTTACAGTAACCCAATATTTGAGATGAGATGTGCCTCTAATAGATGTAGTGAACCAGCCTTCAAAGTCTTATTAAACACACATCACTGGTCTTCTGAGGCAGCAGCTTTGTGTATTTACCAGCACTGCTCTGAAAAGACGAGTTCTTCGGGCAGGAGTTGTAGTGTCTGGAACAGTGGCTTCTCTGCAACTTGCGATTCCCTGGTTAGTAAAAAGTACACTCCATTAATTTACTGATTCTTATTTACGCCCTGCGAATCCCAGGCACAGGCTCGTTATAGGTTAGTAGGTAATGAAAGCAGTTGCTGCTGAATTGTGCAGCTAAAACTGCCTCAGGCAATAGCAGTTTTGGGCTGAGAGCTGCTCATGGCAGAGTAGTTGTGGAAAAGTGTTACTTTGTGTGAGATGGGGGTACTTGCATTGTGAAGGTGGTGGGTATCAGAAGCCCACTGACCCTTACAGACCTGTTTTATGTTTCTCACTCTCTTTGTAGCTCAACTCTGACCAAGAGATGCTGAAATAAGATGGGTTGCTTATGTAAAACCTATGGTAGAGCAGTCCCAGACAGCTCAGGAGGGGAAACTGTGGGGATGCCATAGCTGAGATGTATGGTTTGACTTGACACCACAGTATGTGGTCTGAAGTGCTGGCCTCTGAGTATGAAGCTCCAAAGTGTTGCAGCAATTTTAGGAAACAAGCATCTGGTAAAGGATATGCCCATGGGTATTTTTCTCAGATGAAACATGGAGGCTTGAGAAATAGAGGTATCCAGTTTGATGTATGTCAGGCATCTCGTTCAGCTCTTGTACAAGGTGTAAAGCAGAGACGGTGCAGAAATAGACCTTTCCTAGAACTACAGACCTTTCTCAGAACTGGGATTTTGTGATGGTGTGCTTGTGAACACACCGTGGGATTGCTTGTTCGGAGACCAAATGAAGCTGTGCTGTCATTTAAGCCATTTATGGTGATCAGCATAGATCACCATAATGTTGTGGTGTAACAGGTTGGAATTACAGTTTTGTCCATGGTGTTTTGCACATACTTCCTGATGGTGTTCTGTGCTGGTGGTAGGTGTAACATGATCTTGGTGTTGAGACTGTCCTTCTGACAAGAGAGCTGGATCACAAATCTCTTTGAAGTTGAAGTTGTTAGAGTGTCATTGACCAGATTTGATGAAAAATGAATCAGCCTGTCAGAGCAATTTGATTGCCTTCTCCAGACTGTAGATTGTTTTGAGGAGTTACCCAGGTAGAGTCAAAGCCTGGAAAATTGTGATATTGTCCATAGGGCTCTCTGTCAGGTAACTTTTCACATTTTCCAGTGTTTTATCAAATCCACATTGCAAGCTTCTAAATCTCCAGTTTAGATTTTCATGAAACTCCCAAAACAGCATCTCTGGTCATACTGGCTTAGAGGATGTTTTTCCTGGGGGCTGTGTGGGGCTGAGCCCTACTTTCCCCATTAGCACCAGTTACAGTGCAGCGCATGTTCTCAACTTGACATGGTACAGTTTTTTCTTCTTTCCCTTTTCCAGCATTAGGCACACTGGATTGAGTCCTGGGGTTGTGAGTGTTTTCTTGATAAGTAACATGCTTTCGGAAACTCAATAGTTTCTGGCTAGATTTGTGGCTGCTTATGATTTAAAGGCATTAATAGAAAGGTATTACAAAGTGTTTCTTAGCCTGGAAGGAACTTTCCAGTAGCTTTACTGCAGTTGAGGTGAAGTTTCCAAAGAATAATAAAAATGGGGAGATGGTTGTAGAGTAGGGGAGAGTGTTTAGCGTTAAGCATTTTGCCAAACACTAAAATACTTCCTGGAAATATGCCACAGAACCCTCAGTTGTTTTGTTGTGCTACCATGATGATCAGGATCATTCTGTGCTGTTACTGTTGTTCCTTAAACCAGTCAATGTACCACCGTACAGATGAGTTTGTTTGTACTAATCCCCTTCTTTGTTTCTGCTTGAGGCATGCAAATTCCAGCATGGTTGCATAGCAAATGTGTCTGAAGAGGTGATGGAGTGCAGTACTACGGAGTAGATGAGCACTGTTTCCTAGCTCAGGCTACCTTTGGTAATCCACACCAGGCTGGACTATCTCCACAGCCTGGGTTGTAGCTCCGCTGTGTGTCCTGGAGCTCTCCCTCTCTCGGGTCTACTGCCTGTTAACAGTTACCCTGGACAGAGTAATGCTGATTAACCCCGAATGTAGGTGACTCAAAGCTTTTTCATCACACCCCAAGTCCCTGTGAATTGCCAGCTTCCCTTCAAAACAGACCAGATGTGTTCTGTAAGGAGACACTGCTGAAGGCACAGCAAACCAGTGTAGGCATGCCAGGGGTGTAGTTTCAGGATTGTCTGCTGTTGAATTACTCCATTTAAAAACATGGAACTCTGATTTAATTTCCTATGATGTTTTTGTCGGATGGTCAGGTCATGATGTGCCCAATGAAGAATTTTTGTATCTTATCCAAGTTCTGATACCTTTTAAAATTTGTATGGACAGGGATCTAAGTATTATCTCCTATCCCAGATTCAGGTCAGTCTGTGCTGCTTTGCAGAGCTCCCTGCTGCATGTTTCCCAGATACGTACAACAAGTGAAAGAGCTGTGGGGGACTCAGACAGAAATACTGTTTGAAGAGGGAGCACTAAAATCATTAAACTTGAGACTTCAAGAAAAATAAGCCTTGGAGGAGAGAACAACTAATAGTGTAACAACTTCTTGCCCTTCATCCTTCCCACCCATTCCCTGCAGCAGGCTTCAGGATCCAAAAAAGCCTCTAGGCACACAGCAAATGTGTGATTTGCACTTAGGGGCTGCTCTGACGCATTCCTGTTTTAGGGGTGGTTGTTTTTCACTTCACTTCTGCTCAGCTGGTAATTAACCTGGCATTATCTTTTTCTATGTTTCCTTATTCATCCTTCTGCTTTGAAGGAAAATTCCACTGAAATGTCAGCTGCTCTGTGGGGGGAGGCTGTGAGTAGCGTGTAGGTATCTCTCCTTATCAGTCTGCAGTGAAGAGATTTTGTTTGAATACCAAACTCCATTGAATACATTTGTTGTGATGATCTGGTATTCCATCCAGAGAGGCAAAAACAAGAAAGCTAATAGGTACTCTGAAAGCTTAGTAAAACCAGGTTCTGTCCTCACGTGTGAGACTCAATAGCATCTGTTTCATGGACAGAGAGGGTCAAATAAGTGAAGTAGTCAGCTGAACGGTTTCATAAAATGCTTCCCTGGGTCACTTTCTTGGTGTAATACAGCTGAGACACAGGGCTGAGGGCACCCATCCACCTCAGCTCAGGAGCTCTTCTGTGTTTTCTCCCTGCAGCTGTTGAAGAACTGGACCCCGTTGTTTAAGAACTACATAAAACGAGCGTCAGATCACTTGAATGCCTTATGTGCCATTGAGGAATTCTTCTTGGAACACGACAGTCTCTGCACATCGATAGCTAAAGTGAGTATCTGCTCCCGAATCAGTTTTTGCTAGATTCTCAGTGGAATGCATCCTATTTACATCATCACTTCTCTCCTTTAGGGGAGAGAATTTTGGAATCTCGGTGGAGAGGGTGTGTAGAAAATCCATCTATAACAATTCCTTAAAAAAAAAAAATAGTTCTATAAAATAGTGTCTGCCTGTGCCTCTGAGGGAGCACAGCTGAGGGTGAGTATTAATTACCAGCCTGCAGTCTGTGGGGAGCTATTATTTTGCAGCTTCCAACATAGATGCCCTTGTTGTGTGACACTGGAAGAGGCCAGAGACTTGCTCTAGGAAGAGCTTCACTTCATTTATGTCTCCATGGTCCTTGGGATCTCACTGCTAAATGGTTTATCCTACTTTGGAATGCAAAACAAAAAAGCTGGGAATAAAAGTGGAATTTTATTCAGGCTGAGCTAGTTATGGAATTGGGAATAAAGGGAACCTGTCACCTGGCTTATTATCTATCTCCCTGCTTCTGAGAATTTTCATATATTCCTCCTCACCATACTTCACGAATATTTTGTCCCTGCGTTCTGTCTGCCCTATCACATGGAGAGCATTTGACTTGGATTGCAAGTCTCCTTTAGCAGCAACTCAGGAAGCCTCTGTCTGTTTTGGAAGAGCTCTCCTAGAGCCTGCTTAACTTTTGGTTCTTCAAGAAAGAGTAATCCTAACTTCTGCTACCAGTGCTTCTGGCTGATGGCAAAGCACTTAGGACTGGAGCCAAAAGCCTTCAGTTTGGTGAGCCAAAATGTCCTTGAATTACAGCAATTGTTTGGCATGTATCCATTGTTCTAGAGGCCTGGGTTTCCCTAGAGGCTGGGAATTGAAGTGACACTTTATATTCGGAGTTGGCAGCCAGCTTTGTTAGTGCGCTGCTGCAAGGAAACCGACTGCGAAGTGCCTGCTCTGCACAAAGGCACCCTGAGAAAGCCTGATCGCGTCTCCCCCTCGCTCACAGGGCAGGGGCTTGAGCTGGTGAATGACCAATTGCTTTGACACCTTCCATAAGGCACTGCAAAGAGAGAGCTGGCAGGAGGAGGGAGCCTGGGGCAGAGCTGGATGGGTTCATGCTCCTCTGCACGTGTCACTGTTGTATGTGGGCCTGCATCAGTTGCTTGTTGGATCTGCTTTGGGGATGGTGTTTGGGTTGCTTTAAAAAGAGAACTTAAGTCTTGGACTGACGTCCTCTGTGACCTCTTGTTGCCCACTGCTCTCAGTCATACCCAGCATCCTCAGAGCTGAAGCTGATGGGGCTTGAACTTTGACTCATTATGTGTCACAGCATCTGTCGGGAGCATAAGGCCTGGTAGGAGAAGCACAGTTATTTTTAACAGTAGAAGGAAAATGAAGCAGACTGAGTGCCTTCTGGTGAAGACAGAGTTGAGAGACACAGATTACGTGCAAACTTTGTACTTGGACATGAGCTAGTCTCAAAAGAGTTTATAGAGAGCCTGTTGCTCTTTCCTAATTGATGCAGGTGTTGATGACATTTTACCAGCTGGAAATTCTGGAAGAAGATGTAATTCTCAATTGGTTCTCTTTGCGGGACACGTCTGACAAAGGAAAGCAGCTTCGTAAAAACCAGCGGGTGAGTCCCAAAGGTGTTGGAGAGGCCAAGGTGGGGGGAGAGAGAAAGACAACAGCTGCTGAAAGAAACTTCGAGTGAAGTTCAGTATCACTGTTACCTTCTGTGGAGCAGCTGCCATCACGTGGTAGGCCAAGAAACACACCAGTGCACTGAACACTGAGCAACACAGATTTGTTCTCCAGAGCAGGCATTTCTGTGCATTCTGCCATAATCATCCTGTTTGGATGAGGAATGGAGGTAGTATGAGGATTGTTTTTAGTGGGCTCTCTGTAGCATGAGGCCAGCGCTTTCTGGAGTAGCAGCAGGGCTTCTCTAAGCCAACACCCATTTGAAATGGGCTTTAGGCCAATGCCCTGTGTGCTGGCCCCATGCAATTCCTTTGAAGCTTTCATTCCTGGCTCAGCAGTCCCTTCACATATATTTCTAAGCATTTGCTGTACTGAGTGGTTTCATTTGGCTTCTGTTGCAAGGAGCATATAAACTTCCCTCCTCCATCAGGCAGAACTTTGTGCTGCAGTTTGGCTGAGCCCTGTTCCAGTCCTCCTCCCTGGATCTGGAACAGGAGCAGAGGAAAAAAAGCCATCTGAAGAACAACCTTGTTTAAAACCTTTGCAAAGTCAGCTATTAGTATAGGTCAGCAGTGCTTTCAGCTGCTTGTTCAAGCCCAGTTAAAACGTAAAATGAGCTGCCTTTTTAATACCAGTTTCTGAGGGACTTGTTTTTTTCCCAGCAGAGTTTTTCTAACATGTCTTAGCTAAGGTGCAGCTGCCATCTCTTTGCCCTCAAGCTCTGAAAAACTCTCAAGCTTTTGTCTTTTTGCTGAGTGTTGGAGGGATTGTTTGACTGGAGGAATCTCCTTCAGGAATTTAATCAGTCTGCATTTGTCTGTGGCATCCCAGTTGTTTTTCATCTAATTGTCTCTCTCTCCCTCAGTCTGCCTCCATATCTGTTTCTCCTGGAAACACTTTCTCTTTCTTGTGCATGATAGTGATGCTCACTCACACAGTATATTTGTTGAGCATTTCCAGCATCTCTTAGCTGTCAGTTGTTACCCAATTACGTTTCATTCTCTCCGCAGCTCCAGAAGTTTATCCAGTGGCTGGAGGAGGCAGAGGAGGAGTCGTCTGACGGCGACCAAGACTGACATGATGGCTCAGCATGAGAAGAGGCTCTCACTGCCTTTCTGGGCCAAGTGGGCAGGGCAAGATCAATGCCAGTGCATGGTGTGTAGATGTGGGGCCCGACATCGAAGTGACTGACAATCCCATCATTAATTTAGTTGTGTGTTCCCAACTTTACCACTTCCCTCCCTCCCTCACTTGCACCTTATGTTGCAACCCAGTGTAAAAACCATAAGGGAAAAGCAGGAGGCGGTGATACCTAAAATCCCTCTGGAGCCTGGATATGATGTACTATAAGCTATCTTTTGGGAGGTCCTTGTTACTAATAGAAAGGGAGAGAGTAGATGCAAATGCATACGATGCCCTTGTAGATCTAACCATCAGGGTTGTGGAAGAATGGTCATACAGCTAAGGTATTTGGAGTCATTGTTGCTTCTGGAGCTCAGGGAGCTCCTGCTGAAGAGACACTGGCAAGGTTGGTGAGTAAGAGCATGTGGATTAGGATCTGGAGTGCAGGACTGGAATTCAGGAGTTCTTGTGCCTGGAGAAGATGCAGTTGTGTGAAGATGCCCAAGGCATTTTGCAGCCTAGAAGGCACTTCTGTGATCTTTCCAAAAGGGAAAATCTCTTGCCATCTGCCATGCTAGGATCTAACACAAATTGCACAGCAGAGTTGGTAAAACCATGTGTTTGCCCTGCTGTAGAACTGGGGGTGATGTGTGCTCAGCTCCCCTGCAGGGTTGGCTGATTGTGGATGGCTGTACGAATCACCGTATCCTGCATGTGATCGTTCTTCGGTGCCCCCAGCTTAGCAGACATGTTTTAGAGAAGTGTCTGTTTCTTTATTTTTTTTATAAAAAGGGAGCAGAGGTGCCTGGCTCCTCCCACTGCACCAACTACACTTGTGTTTTACCCTGGGGGCATTGACTGCACCAGCTGCTTTGAGGAGATTGTAAGTTCCTAAGTTCTGCTCCAGTGTGAAAAGGAGCGAATGGTATTTCCTTCAGCAGCACATGGTCTGTGTATCCACATGATTTCAGTTATATAAGCTTGCTTACTTCATGGCCGTTTATTTATTTGAAAACTTCCCTCAGACAGCAGGGAAAGTGCTGCAAACCCACTGTGAGGCTCTGCAGCCGCAGAGCAGCTCGGCAGGCAGCAGGGAGTGAGCGTGCCTCTGGCACAGACAATGTGTGGCAGCAGCAAGGCCTTTAAGAACAGCTTACTTGGAAGTGTCACTGTGCTGTGTTCTCCCCTGCTCTCAAAGAACAGAGTGAAAAGGGTACTGCAACCATCAGCTTGTGTTTGTGGGTGGGTTATTTATTGGATGTGCTGACCTTGCCTCTGCCCCTTCAGGAGGAGCATGGAATAAATCCTTTGCAGGAGGAAATGCACTGGAGCTGCCCACTCAGGATATTTACTTGGCCGTTCCATGGTGCCACAATTGTCAGTGAGGGGACAGCATTGGATGCTGGAGACCAGGGATACTGCCTCTGAAAAACTGATGTTCAAGCAGGGCCATCTTGTGCACTCACACTATCTGTTGCCAGGATTGTGCATAAATGTCCTTGTTTTCTGACATTGCAAACTCAGTCTTGTAAATGTTGGGGAAATAGTTGGTATCTGAATTTTCTGTATCTGCCAATATTTAATTCAGGGAGCAAATAAAAACTATCCTGGTGTTACCAGCTTGTTTGCTTTTTTTGACTTGGAATTGTATGTCTGCAGTTTTATATGCCCGAGCAGGGCTTCATGTGTAAGTTAAATAACTCATCACTGCTTTTTCCTCAGGAGATCTTAAGCATACAGTAGGCAGGTCGGAAATCAGCACAGCATTGAGTTGGTGAAAGTATTCGATGGTAACTCTTCTATGACCTCTATTTGCAACTAGAGAATGATTCATTAAAACTTCTGAACTTGGACTCCTGAAGTGGGTGAGGTTTGGTTTTGTACAGAATTATGTTGCAAAGATGAACCTTAAATCCAAAGAAATCTGTTATCATTTGTCATTATGGGAATTGGTGGGAATGTTGGCTGATAGGCCCTGCATTGTGCCTTTCTGATGCTAGGAAATAGGAACTGGCAGAGACAGGGAAGGGCAGCTACAGAGCTCTTAGTAAAACCATTTACAAACCAGCTGCAAGACGTAATTTTAAAATCTTCTTGGACTTCTTAAGTATTTTTTTCCTTTTACAGGGTAAAGATGGCTTAAGAATAAATTTAACATGTAGTGCTGTAAATAGCTCAGTTTTGCTAGAAGTTCTTGATTATTTCTGCCAAGTAACAATTCCACTTTTGTTTGTTCCATATTCCTTCCTCCTTTGCTCCAACTTTGTGGTATGTGCTGCTTTTTTAGCCAGGAGTTAAAATCCGAGAGGAGAATGTTGCCCTATGGCCACATCCTTTAGGCCTTGGTGTTGTGTGTGGTGAGGTAGTTTTACAGATGTCAAGAATAGAGTAGCAAAAGGAAAACAAATCAGTACACTTGATACTCTCCAAGGTGGAGTTCTGGCATGGTGCAGCATCCTTATGGGCTGATATGTGTTGTACTTTTTGAAGGAGCATTTATTCCATTGCTGAAGTGTAGGGTGGGCTTGATGCTTTCTTGTTGCTTCAGTCAAGATTTTTATTTGGTTGGAAGACTAGAAATGCCTTTAAGAGCAATCTTGAATGTGGAATCATTGCTACCCATCTCTGAGCAATGTAAGCAGTGAGTACTTTATTTTCCTAAGGCTATAATAATCAACTTGTCTGACTTCCCATTGGATGGATGGATGGATGGATGGATGGATGGATGGATGGATGGATGGATGGATGGATGGATGGATGAAAGGAAGGAAGGAAGGAACCTGGTGTTGCTGTATCAAACCCATAACTTCAGTTAACAATATTAAGCCTTTTAAAAGAAGGTAATAGTTTGGTGTTGCTTAAAGGTGTAAGTGATGGAACTCAAGTACATCCACCTCTGCTTTGGGCTGTTCCGAGATGCACTAAAATGTCTGGAGCTTGTCTACTCTGTAAGGAGAAGCAATGTTATCTATGCTGCAATTTTTAAGTTGCAATAATTGCAAAAATAAGCCAACGGGCAGTTCAGGAACTCTTTCTTGTGGACCTTGGAGTGCTCAGCACAATCCCCTCCTGCCAATTTCTTTGGCACTGTGTTCTTAACTTCCATTCAGTAAGTCATACAGCACAAGGCCTCTGTGAGCAGTGAAACCGATCTATCGAGTCTATTCAGTCACTTGGCCTGTTTTAAAAGAAAAGGCAGCTGTAGCAGTGAGATTTCATCTACTACCACCCTGGGGGGTGTGGCACCCCTCCCTCGGGCTGCATGTGCTCCCTTGGGAGCTCAGCACTACCGAAAATTGCCCTTTTTGTAACAAAGGTGTCTAATGTGTACAATACAGGCTCCAAGGTGCATCCACAGCTGTGCTAGGAGGTGGGTGAGGCAGTGGCCCTGCCAGGGGCAGACTAGGGTTCTTTCACGTGTCCCTGCTTTTGGGGCAGGGAGGTGTTGCAAAAAGAATTTAAGATTAGCTCTGTCAAGGTTGACACAGGAAGAAGCAACTTAAACTAAACTTTTCAATTCCTGACCTAGATTCTTCATTCCAGGTACACCAGCTTTTACTACAGAGCTCCGAGCATGAGGAAATAACAATCTTCCAAGAGTTGATGTGGAAACATGAGAGAGTGTCACCCCTTTTACAACTTCTGCTTACCTGAGGACTTCCCTTGATTTTTTATTCTTTTTCCAATTTAATGTCAGGTTCTTCATCCAGTCTAGCAGTGCTGCCCAGGTAATTGCTAGCAATGCCTGCAGGACTCTTTAATGCATGAGGAGGCTTATTTAGCTCAGCCTGCCTGCCCGCCTGAGGAACTTGGCTCTGTTCTCTGTAGGATCTCTCTGGCTCCTTTTCCTATGGCAGGGGAGTCTAGCGCTGAGGGCTGATCTAGTCTCACGCCCTGTGCAGGCCCATGGTGTGGTGCTTCCTCTGCATTTGTTCCTTCTAATCCAGGATGGTGCAAGGCGGTTCTTGCCCTTCCTGTTGGTGGGTGTTCCCAAAGCTTCATCCACCCCAGCTTTGCTCTCAGCCACAACTCTGGGAAACTGCTGATGGAGATGGTTCCTTGGTGCTCGTTGGGTGCTGGCGAGGTGTGCAGAGGGGGAACCAGGCAGCCTGAGACTGCTGTGGAGCAGAGGTAAGTCCTAGGGGCTGGAGTCACAGTGCTGATGACTGTAGGTAAGAATGTGCTGGGGTCTGGGGAGATAGAGGATGGGAAGAAACCACACAGCCAAAGGGTGCACAGTTGAAGAGGCCATGGTATGTGGAACAGAGGATGCTCATGAAGAGCAGAGGACAGAGTCTGCTTGGTGAGGAAAAGGTCTGAGTACTGGGGTTAGTTGTTGGATGATGACAAGGGGTTTGTAGGGAAGCCACAGCTGGAGAGGAGCTGGGGTGGGTGGTAGTCCCTGTGTGTGGTGGCCACCTGAGACACAGTATGGGGAGTTCAAAGGGGTCTGTACATGGGAGGACAGGGTAGAGATGGATATGTTTCGTGTTTAGAAAGCTGTATTCAGGGGGCATGTAGCCATATGAGGAGCATGGGGCAAGCTGGGAGGTGTGTGATAAAGGACCAGAGCTGCAGAGATGGAAGGGGAGGCCTGGGGTGTGGACAGAAGCAGTGGAGGTCGTGGGACACAGGAATAACCTGCGTGTGAAGCAGCATCAGTGGGTGCAAGGGGGGTGTGAAAGCTGAATGGGGGTGGGGAGCCAGGGAGAGGTATATTCCCAGCAGGCACTGGGAATGTGGGTGCACGGGGAGTTACCAGGCTGTGGATATGAGGCTGTGGATGTAAAGTATAAATCGCAATGCACCCACGGGCGATGGGGCTGGAGGTGCGCAGTCCCAGGGGCCATGCACCCACATGGGGCACAGCAGAGCCAGGGGCGGATGGGTGTGTACGGGGGTCAGATCCAAAGGAGGAGGTCGGCTCCAGAGAAGGGGGGGGGTCTCTGATCGATGCGGGATCTGGCTTGGGGGCAGGGTGCGGGCCAGCATCGTGGCAGGATTTGGACCCACGCTCCAGGGCTGCCCGCTGAGCCCGGTCCCGGTCCCTGGCGGCTCCCGGGTGCGAGGTCGGTCCCGCTCCGCGCCGCGGCCCCGCGGGGCGCCGGTTCCGGTTCCGGCGGGGCCGGGACGGNAGGGGCGCCATGGCGGCGGCCGAGACGAAGATCATTTACCACCTGGACGAGCAGGAGACGCCGTACCTGGTGAAGCTGCCGATCCCGGCCGAGCGCGTCACCCTCGGCGACTTCAAGGGCCTCCTCAACCGCCCCAACTACAAGTTCTACTTCAAGTCCATGGACGACGACTTCGGGTGAGCGCGGGCCCGGGCCCGGTCCCCCGGGGCCATGCGCGGAGCCCGGGCCCCGTGGGCCTCCCCGGGGAGTAGTGTGGGTCGGGTGGGGAACACCCGTCCCTCATGGGGCTGGCGCCGGGGCTGGCTGCCCCCTCGACGCGGGGAGCGCCCCCGGGACGGCGAGGCCGGGACCCCCGTGGTGGAGAGGTGCCGCACTCGTGCCCGGCGCGGGGAGGGGGACCCTGATCCATCCTCCATCCGTATTGCCTTGTCTTGGAGAAGATGGGGGTGGGTTGGATGCCTTGGGTTCTGTCTGGGGGGGACACACCCTCCGTGCACCCCAGGACCTCACCTGTGGGAGGCTGGTGGTGATACCCCCCCGTGCACATTCTCTGGGGTTCGTTGTCTCTGGGTGCTGCCTCCGGAGACAGCCCCACATCCTCGGATCCCACATCAGCTCTGGAAGCTGCCCCATGCTAACTCCTCCGTGAGGGAGCTGGTGATACCCTCCTTTAGGTGCCAGAGGCACCTTGGAGGAGACCATCACCTTGTGGAGGAGACCATCATCCCCATCTGAGAGTCACCCCCTCCCCATGCTCAGGATGTTTGGCGAACACCTTGCCTGAGGTGATATCTCCCATGCAGCCCACACTGGGGTGTCTAGGGTGGCATCCCCAGGTTGTATCCTAGTCAGCGCTGTCATTCCCCACTGAAAGGGCCTGGGCATCTCCCACTGTACCTGCCTGGGGAAAGTGCCCCTTGCTCACTCCTCCAAAAGGGTGTGGAGGTAGTGCCACCTCCATCAGCCCTTTCCAGGAAATGGATTTGGGGACAGTTTTGTTCTCCTACCATCCATTTTGGGGAGGGGCATCCATTTTGGCAGCTTTGTCCTCCGCATCTCATTTTTGGGAAGAACGCGTGGAGAGGACCAGCTTTCTCCTCCCCTGCCTCCATGGAGAAAGAGTGAGAGCTCTCCACGTGCTGCCCATCTCTGAGCAAGGAGTGTGTGCAAGACCCACTGTACCCATGTACATGTCCCATCCTCAAAGTGAGATGTCTCATGCTCGATCTGTGGGATGGATGTGTATGGAAGAGGGGTGCAGCCCTGCCTCATATCCCGTCACCTGCAGGGCAGCTCTCTTCCAACACTGGTGTTTCCATCACTTCTTTTGTGATTCCCTTTGGTTCCTCCCATGACAGGTGGCTCTTTGGAGGTGAGGAGGTGTGTTCTGTCCCTTGTTTGGATGTTGTACTCACCGATCTTCTGGGGAACCTCTGCTGTCTCCTACCTGCTGGACAGTAAAGTTGGTTACTGTTCTGGGGAGCAAGTATCATGTGAAGCCAGCTCTCTGTAAGACCCTTTGTCCTCACTCTGTTTTGTCCAGATTTCCTACATCTGACTCTCCTTTAGCCTTTTTGAGGACCTCTGTTTCCATCCTGGGATGCTCTTGGTTTCCACAAGGTGTGACCCTTTACCATTCCTAGGACTTTGGTATTTGAAGGAGTTGTGTGATCCTTCCTCCTCTGAAAATTTAGGGTTTACAGTAGGTCTTGTGTATGGAGCTGGGATTGCAAAGTGTTTTCAGTTTTGTAGTCTTCCCAATGTCTTCTCACTGGACCAAATACCTCTCTAGGCTGTGATTTTGGCTTGTACCCCATGTTGAACAGGGCTGGGCCTCTTTGGGGCTTGGATGAGATCTGTGTGGCTGCCTCAGCAGGGGGTGCTCTCCCCTCCTCAGCCAAATTATCCCAGTGCCCAGGTTCCCGTTAGTTTGGGAGGTGCCAGCTTTCAGATGAGGCTTGAAATTTGGAGTCGCTCCTTTGACCACAGTCTGGGATGCTTTGCCTCCCTAAATTCCTCCTGACCCAGTGGAGAGCTTTAGTCCTCAGAAGCTTCCCCGTTCTCTTCTGGCAAATAGAAGTCTCCAGCCCTCATTTTCCATAAATTTCCTCAGCAATATCAGTTGTCCTTGGATCGTTTCCTGTCCTTCAGCTGTTGAGTAGCGTTGGGTGCTATGAAACAGCTGCCTCTCCCTGTCTCAGAGGGGACCGTGTTCATTGGTGGGAGAAGTGAATTCTCCGTGCATGCTGTTTGTAAACAAATGCTTTGGGATCCTTTGAAATGTTGTTCTTGAAGTGAATTCAGACTTGTCTTGAATGAAACATTGCCATGTGGGTGGGAGAGCGCGTAGCCATAAACAAAGTTTAGTAATAAATAGCAGCGTCTCGCATTGGGAAGAGGGGTCTGGTGGCAGTGAAGTTTTGTGCTGTGCCTTTTCATCCTCCTCTATCTCTTCAGGGTTCTACAAGAGCAGGTAGATGATAGATTAACAAAACTCAACAGTAAAGCGGCATAGGGAGTTGTAGTGGGTGATAGCAGGGAGAGGGGAAAATCACTCAGGAAGACACCACAAGTTCAGTTGCATCAGAAATGCATGGGATGAGATTTTTGTTGTGACCAGTTCAGCTAATTTGTTTGGGAAGCATAAACTGCTCTAGAAGGGAAGATGCGGCTGAGAGGGGTCGGGGGCTGTGTGTGTGCAGCCCGTTCCTTGGAGGAGTCCTGGGCAATGAGTTGTGCAGTTGGAGCAGCACATGCAAGGCTTGGGGTGTGACAGAGAGAGCAAGCCTCTCGTGGTGTTGCCATGGATGCTTCATCAGGAAAGCTGTCTCTGCTCCTTTCCAGAGAGCTGAAGAACATGCTGATGTTGTGCTGGTGGTTGGCTGGAACATGGTGGGAACAAACAGAGCAGTCCAGCTGCAGTCTTGTCTCTGAGAAGCCCTGAAGCCCCGGGCAGCACACGAAATAGAATCATAGAATCATTTTGGTTTTGAAAGACTTTTAATATCATCAAGCCCAGCTGAAAAAATTCACGATCCCTGATAATTGATGTCCATGAGAAAGCGAGCCATTGGCCTGCAGGGAGAATCAGAGACAGAAGGGCAGGAGGCACCTTGGCTACTTGACTGTTAAATGCATTGGCAATTAGTGAAAACTAGAAGGAGGTTAACAATGGTGGCATTCAGAAGCTGTGTGACAGGGAAGAGCGTTTCTCTCTCGCACATGTATTCCTCTCAGCTCCTGCCCTGAGGGGATTCCCTCAGGATGCCTTCTGCCTGGCTTGTGCTGGGCTGGTGTCTGTCAGCTGGGCAGTGTCCAGGAGTAGGACCTAGGATAAAACCCCTCAATGAGAGATGAAGTGGATGGCCTTAGGGCAGCTGATCAATGAGGAGGAGGCCTGCAGGTCCTGTGGTTCTGCTTTGGACCTTCTGGAGGATCCCTGTGGCATAAACCAAACTTTTCCTGTCATCTATTATTAGGAATTGAGGCATCTCACCTTCCAGGGCCAGCTGGAGTGGGATGTCCACTGTTTCCTTTCACCTCTGTTGCCCAGCTTGAATCTTTCTCTGTCTTCCTCCTTTTTTCCAGGCTGTGGATCTCCAGTCTGGTATTCCCTTCAGCTCACCCCATCCCCAAGGCAGTATTACAGCCTCAATCCTGGTGTGTGGGATTTTTCATTCTTTTGTTTATCTTGTTAATATTTGTTTGCTCTGAGAATCAGAGTAGTGATGGAGCAGCTTCAGTGTTTACATCTCCTTGGAAATGTGAACTGAGGCTCCCCTGGGTGGCTGTGGAGTTGTCAGGCTATGGCAGGAGTTAGTGCTCAGCTTCAAATTAAGAAGACCCCAGAGTGGTGTCACTTCTGGGTGGGAAGGAGGAGAAATAAGGAGAATTCATGCACCTGGTCCTGCGGAGAGGAGTTGTGAGCAGCAGGAAAGCTGCAGAGTTTTGTTCCTGATGCAGTGGGCTACAGCTGTACATAACAGGGTGCAGATATCTGTGCCCTTGTCGGCTTTGTGTGCTGCTAATCCCGGAAGTGTAGGCACATGAAGATCAGCTGATGGATGGTGTGAGTGTGGCAGTGCACAGATGTGGTAGACTCTTCTTGGACCTGAGACGCTTTGTGTGGATGTGTCTCACCATGAAGTGTGGAACTACCCTTGGCCTGTTGCACTCATTAGAGAAGGAAGGTTTTTTCCTGCAGTTTGAATCTTTTCATTCAGTGTTTCACAGGTAAGAGCTGTGTGCTGATCAGCAGGACAGCACCTTAGATCAGTGCAGTGCTGTGACCTGTTCTCTAACAGAGATGCTGATCCATGTTCTCTGTCAGACCACCCCCAGGTTTTTAATGAGATTTTGAGCAGACTTTTTAATTTCTTTTTTTTTTGTTCTTAATCCATAAAATGGAATTTCCAGCTGTGCCTTGTCTTGTCTGCTTGACACTGGGAGCTTCTTGGGCACACATTTGTGTGGATCTTAGCATGATAGAGCTCTCAGTTCCATAGAGGTGCTGCAAGAACAGGACTGTGAATTCTTCTGGGCACCCGTGCAGCTGGGAAGGGAATCCTTCCAACCACGCTGATGGTCTGTAGTTTGTAGTTTGCTGGGACATGGGCTTCAGTCATGTGTAAAGTGTTGTCTGCTACCCAAGTTCATCATGAGAGATGTACCTGGGCAGCGTGGACTTCTCACCAGCCAGGTATTATGCATGTTTGCCTCAGCTGAACTACAGATTTGTCTTTTAATCTGCTACAACTTTGAGAATATTCTTACATCAGTTGAAATGGGGTTTCTTTTGATTCATTTTTTGTTTCTAATTGATACTGCTCATTTTCTGTTGATCAGAATGTGTTCCCACAGGAGCTAAAGTTTAAGCTAAACTTTTTAAAGCAGTTTAATGAGTGCAGTTTTTGTGTCCGGGTAAATCCTTGGCACCTGGCCTGAATTTCTGCCTTGTGTTTCCATAAATTGTAGAGTGCCTGAAAGTTTGAATTTCTTTTGCCTGTGAAGAAATCACTTTGGTGATCATTTCGCTTATCTTCGCTTCACTCGGCCACCTCCGCTCTTCTAGGCTGGAGAGCAGAAAGGCCCTATTCTCCTGCAAGGGGACAACTCCTTCCTCCCCATCCTACTGGTTCTGTGTTGCTGGGAGGACACCAGTGATCTGAGGTACAGTGGTGGGATGGTGCTGCTCCTCCTGCCCCTGCTGGTTTCTCCCTCTTGCAGGTCTCCATTCCAATTTTTGTTTCAGAGCTGTGGTGAGTGATTCCTTGGTCTCAGCTGTGAAGTGAAAATGGGTATCCAACTAATCACTGGCCCAGTATCTTATCCAGACCTGCTTAATTGTCACCTGCTCTCCAAAGCCGGGTACAAGGCAGTGATTAGGACAACGCTCTGGAGGCAGAACAAAGCGGGCGCTGCTGGAATTCCCAGTGTAGAGGTCAGATGCCATTGGTATTTGGCGGCCTCATCTCTGCACATGTGCGTGAGGAAACGTGTTGATGCTCTCTGAAAGGCTGAGTGATTTATTTTTATTGCAGGGTCTTTTTGAAATTGATGCCAGTGGTGACTGTCCTTCTGGCTGGAAATGCTGGGAGCTGGAGAAGGGATCCTAAACTTAATAAGCAGTATCAGTTTCTAAGCAGTGGTGAGCACTGGCGTGGTGCCCCTGCCTTTCCTGCCAGCTCTTTTTAGCATGAGCTGGGGGAGTTGTTTTATTTTGATTTTGGGAACTTCTTAAAATTTATTTTTAATTGGAAACTTTTGCCTGTCCCATGCCCCTGGTGGAGACTGCTTCCATGTCAGCATGAATGTCATGCTTGGAGAGGTTGGCAGAAGTCTGAGTGAAAAGGCCTACAAAACTCCCTTGCATGCTCACGTCCTTTGTGGTGGTCTAAGTGACAGCATTGGCTCTACTGGAAGGTGGCCTTCACCTTTTTCCAATTTCTGGTTAATCCCTGTCTGTTCCGTGTGGAGGGCAGTGCTTTACACGTGAGAGGCCACAGCACCCATCTGTTGTGTTCCAGAGGATGGTTTCCGTGCCTGCTGTGAAGTGAGCTGCCCTGGTTAGCAAGGGCCCATCAGCAGTTATTTCAGACATTTTGCATGTAGGTTACTGCAGCCTGTGCCTCTGTCTCCTGAGCTGCTGAGGATTTGGCAGAGAGCTGCTAACCACCGTCTGCATTTGTGGTGGGGAGTTCCTGTAATGCTGCCGGTGCTGGGGGTGGCCCATGGACACTGGAGCTGATTCTGGCTGGAGCTGCTGCTGGAGGCTGTTTCCAAGTGTTGTGGTGGTGGGGGCTACAGCAGTGCCAGGGCTGAGGTGAAGATGGAGATGGTTAGTTGACAGTATTATCTGCTTCCCTGGATTATATTGTCTGCGCCTGGCCCTGTGTGTCCTGCTGTTGAGACCCGGCTATTACTGACTCCGTAGGTGTCCGACTTTCTCAGTTGTGGTTGGAGCTGTGCTCTGAAGGCCACATTGGATGGCAGTCACAGCCTGGTTTCTTTGCCCAGGGGTGGCTTTCGGAAAGCCAAGTTAGCCAAATCAGGCTGCAGACCAATTTCCCTAAGGCCTTGTGTGTCCTATGCAAACAATGAAGCTTTATAACAGCTATTGAACTAGTTTGCAGCCAGAACTGGTCAGAATTTTTTTTTTTTGGCTGAATGTATTTTCTCCCAAAATATGGCGTTATGTTGAAGCCAGCATTTTTCTTGGAGAGGCATTGTTTTCAGTTATGTGTTTGATGGGAATGTTTCTTAATTTTAAGCCTCTTTTGTCATTTCTGAAAAAAAAAGAAAAAGAAAAGAAAGAAAGGTCAAGAAACTTTACTCAGCCATGAGAATGCAGCTGTTTTGGTGCAGTTCAGTGTTTTGAAATCATCTGGAGGACTCTGGTCCTCCAAATTCCAGCACAGAGCAAAAACCTACCTCAATGTCTCAGAAATTGCTGCAAAGTAAATCAGTGTGCCCTGACTGTGGTACAGCTGTGCTCCAGCATGGTTCAATCTTGGAAGTCAAGGCAAAATGCCATAAAAAATGGCTCATAAACCACCATAATCTGGGTCACGACCTGAGCATTTTTTGTTGTTACGGGATGATAGTGGTGGCCCCACTGCTAAGTTTTCTGGTTCCTGCTGAAATACATCTTTTTTTTCTAAAGTGAACTCTAGAATTTCATCTAGAACTTGGCCATTCCCAAATCCCAGACATTGGCTCACCTACAGGGTGGATACTGGGTCTTCTGGGTGGTAGTGTAAGCAGTGATGCTCCTTCCTACATGGCTGCAGTGAGAGCAGGGTGTTGCTGGGGAGGCAGTGTTTCATAATGGACTCTGAGAAGGAAGATGCTGGTGTGCAGAGGTGGAGATAGATGGTCCATGAGCCCAAGGTCATTGTGCTTGGAGGACTGAGCTTTCAGTAGGTCCCTCTTCTCCATCATGCTCCTGGCCTCTTTCTCCTGTGATTTCCCCACCTGGTCTCCCAGCAGGCCTGAACTCTTGAAGGTGGAGGCAGCCACCCATCACAATGCATGTGGGGACGCTCAGGAAAGAAGGGTCTGTGAATATAAGCAAAGAAAATCTAGTTTCTCTGGCAGCTTTTCTGCTGCACAGATGGGTTTGGCTTCAATCCTCTGTCAGGGTGGGCATCAGGCCCTTCATTTAGACTTGAAAGCTGTACATGTAGAGGTGTAGAGAGCATAGCTGAAATTCCGGAAGTCCTTTTTAAGCTCAGTGTACTTAAAGGGGTGGGAAGCCTCTTCCATGTCTGCATGGCAGTTGCTGAGCTGTTCTGAGCTGAGAGTACCTGCTGTAATGAATTGCTACTCCTCCACCTTTGACTGCATCCCAATAGATAGAACAATGTTGTGGTTTAAGGTATTTGATCTGTGTAAAAGCCCATGAAGAGGAGCTGGGCTTGCAGAACGCAACAGAGACTGAGTCCACAGGAAATTGCCTTCATGTTGCACCAGCTTTGCATCGTGCTGCACATCTGATGAGGCAGCAGTCAGGGCTGTGTGTTTTTGGTGTTTCCTATTGATTTCCTCCTCTCTCCATCCCTTGTTTGTTATTCAGAGCCTGCCCTTCTGACCTGTGCTGGATGGATGGTTGTTTTCCAGAAGGGGGATGTGGCACCACGTGGCTATGTTACTGTTTGTCCTGCTGGTGCTGGCTTGTTAGGCAGCAGCTGGCAAGTTAAGTAAAACTTAATCCCGCTGGTGGCTGCCGTTGGAAATTTTTGGACCAAATCCTTTTGTAAAGGCTTTTTGGAAGGCGTTTCAATAAGGTACAAATAGGGGAATTAGTCTAATCTCTGTGACTTTGTCTGCTTTGTCCATGTGCTTATCTGTGTAATGCCATGGTGGCCTTAGGAGAGAGTGTGAACTTTTGGGCTGTGAATATCACTGTCTCCGAGGACTGCATTAGCTTGCAGAGCTGGAGCATTAGTGTCTCCCTGAGCCCCAAAGCTCTTGGTTTCACTTGTTTCCATCACTGTGTTGTTACTACTGTAGGACTAATATTAAACCTATCCAGGAATGGGCTGGAACTCTCTGGAGACTTTGGCAGGCAGGAATGCCTGGAGCTGACCTTCCTGTGCCGTGTAATTCTGTATTGCAGTGAAGGGTTGGGACTGTTGTGGTTGTTGTATCAGTTATTTATTAAAGGCGACATGCCAGAGGCATTGTTTTTCCAGTCACAGCTAGCTATGGAAGGCAGCAGAAGCAGCATTTGGATACCCTGGTCCACTAAATCCTTTGGGGTGATAATCTCCTCACTAAGGTATCTGTCCTTGTGTCTTGTTGGCTAAAATTTGTTATGATGTTAGAGCTGGAGGAAGAGAATGCAGTGTGAGCAGTGACTGAGTTGCTGCAGTGGGAGTCTGTCCTTCTGGTCCTGGCTGAAGACAAGCTGAAGTGGGAAAGGCTTCCTCACATGACTTGGAGCAAAGCTCTGTTTCTGGGAGAGCCGTCACTGGCTGCTGTGTGGGAAGGCCTTTCCTCTGCTGGTTTTTGACCTGCCCCTAGGGTTTGGAGAGGAATTTATTTGCTACGTGGTCCCTCTGATCACTGGCAGCTGTCTCTGTGATAGGCTGGGAATTCTGGGTCTGGGTAACAGAGTTTGTGGACTTCTCCTTGTTTACTGGTGGCTACAGGCTGGTTCTGGGGACGCTGGGAGTCTGCCAGAGGGGTCTGTGTTTCAGGAGCCTAGGCTCTGTGTGGATTATTATAGCAGGGAAGCTGGTGTTAGCACAGTAACCTGCCCATGCCTAGGCTTCAGCTCTTTCCCTCAGCATTACTCTGACCACCTACTCATGGTCTTTTTGTGTCTCATGATAGGCGAGCAAATAGGTTGTCCCCTGTACACTGCATTGTGCTGTGCTGCTGTTGTTGACAGCCAGAGCAGTGTCAGCAGCAGGTGACAACCTTGGCTTGGTGGCCCGATGCCGTCAGGGCAGGGAGAAAGTTGCTGCAGTGCCGATGGCTGTTGCCTGGTTGGCCCCAGGGTGCTGCAGCTTCTCAAAATGAAGCTTTTTCCAGAAGCTGTGATAGATATGCAAACTCCATACTTGTGTTTGCATACAGCTAACCAGCTGTCCCAGTTCGTTCAGCCCTGCCTAGCTCAACCAGTATGTTAGTGCCATTCACACAGAGACTTGCCTGTGGGCCCAGCAGAGGCTGTGCCATACTGGAAATCCATATAGGGCCTCAATGCATGAAGTCTTGCTATTGCACTGTGTTCATTTGAGTTTTCTTACTGGTTTTTGTGGCTCTGAGAAGGGTGGATTTTCATGGTTCTGGCTGCAGAGCTGAGTCCTTTATGGCAAACCCGCCTTAGACCTAGAGCCGGTAAATGCACCTTTAGGTCCTGAAGGGGATCCTGTGAGGTGGATTTTTCTTCTAGATTAAAAATGTGTTGTTTCAGCTTGGGCCAAAAGGTTAGACTTGGGAAAACTTTATGACTATTCCTGATCTAGGCATCCTGGAAGTGTCAGGGGACTTTGAGGATGTCAGCATCTGCATCAGTTTAGGGTAAGCTCTGGGTTTCCTCAGGGCAGTTCCAAATTAACACAGAGATGTGTAACATCTCTGCTAGTGTGCATGATGTTGGAGCTGGGTCTGACTCAGCTGTCTCATGTAGAAGGGCTTGTAGATTTGAGGTGGGGGCTGTGTCTGGCCATGTTGACTGTAGGGTCCAGCTGAGCTCCTGGTTGGTCAACACTTGGTGCTGGTGCAAAGCGTTTGTGGTCACTCTACATGTAACTTACAGGAGAGATGCTTCAAGGGAACTTGATGTCAGTATTGCAGATAATTAGGAAGATCAGAATCAAGGTGATCTTGTAACCTGACTTACCAGCAGATCCACAGACACAGGAAATGGCCTTATTGCAGTAATAACATGTGATGAGTATTTCTGGGCTGCCTTTGGGAATAGTTAATGTGTAGAATGACCAGTTCAACACAGTTACCGAGCTCGTGGGATATTCACAGACTTATAGACAGGTTGTGCAGCCTTCCACTGCACTCTTCCATCCTTGAAGGACCTAGGAATTGGCACCTGTGGCTTTGAGACCCTCTACAAGAGGAACATTTCATGTCATGTGATGGTGGTTTCTGGAGGTCCGTGGCCATTACCCAGCCTTCGGTGCAGTTGTCAGAGACAGCAGGTGGAAGGTTTTGCATGGTTTGTGACAGGGTCAGGCCTGGGATTTCACACTGTCAGAGAAAAGCAGCAGTTGGACCTGGTGCTACAGTGATCCAAAACACCATCCTCTTCTAAACTGAGGGGAAGCTTACCTTCTTGTTGAAAAGGAAGATGATTCCTGGTGTAGAAGTGAGTCCTGGAAGGACCTGAACTGAATTCTCTGCTTGGGAACTATGAAGACTTTTAATTTACAATAATTAAATTATTGGGTCCTACTATGTGGCTTTCATCTCCTTTCTGGACCTCTAGTTGAGTAACTTGTGTGCCAGCAGCACATGCTTGGTTTGGTTAGAACTGGAACACCTTTCTTGTCTCTTTCTTCCAGCAGTTGAACAGTATTTGCATGGTTGCTGGGTTGCTGGCTGGAGGGCAAGCCTGGCTGGCCTGGTAAAGGATGCTTGGTAGGTTACTTGTTGTATTCAAGGGTTTGGCCCTCTGTCTTGAATGGAGTTTGATGAATTAGACTGGTGTTAGTGAAATTGATGAAGTATGTAAAAGGCTACTGAAATGTGCTCTATTTGATGGTTTTTTATACAGGGAATTTTTTGTACCATCCACTGCATGACACCATCAAAAGCAGATGGGGAAGAAAAAGCATGTGTCCCTGGCCTAGCAGAAAAAGCATGTGTCCCTGGCCTAGCAGTGGTCAGAAAGGCTTCTTATGAGTGTTCAGACCCGTCATGCTCTCTTCTGCCTCCTGCATTTTAGGACCAGAGAGATGTGGTATCACTGTTTGCCCATTTTTCAAAGTACTGCAATAGCTTGGGATCAAGGACAGAGTTCTGTCTTTGCTGTTGTGACACTGAAAGGCTCTTCTTTGCGTGAGTCCTTTTCATTGTCTTTGGCAAATGTTTTGTGGTGAAAGTTAGTTGTGAACTTTATTAACTGCCTGTTGGTTTTATGGGGGTTCTCTATATGTCTTACAGACCCAGTTAGCAGAGCTGTTGCTGATGGCAGCCCAGCTGGATGTGCAGAATAGGTGCAGCCATCTACAGCCTGTCATGCTTCAAGACCCCTTCCCATCGGGTAGGAGGTTGAGCTGGTTTCCTGGGTAGACTCTTGCAAAATTGTTTGTGCAAGGAGAGAGTAATGTGAGCTGGTCAGTATCTTGAGGACAGGACACGTATGGAGGCTGCTTTGTCATCTCCTCATGGAGATCTGTCATTCAATTAAATTAATTATTAACATGATGGGGGGGAAATGAACCATGCTTCTCTTCCCCACAGCCATGTGCCTTGCTCTGTGTGGTCCCAGACCTGCTCTGGAGGTGTCTGGCTGGCAGAAAGGTGCTCCTAGAGCATAGGGCTGGTGCTGGGCAGGGCTGCTGTGCTGGCAGCTCGTGACGAGGAGGTGTTGGTGAGCAGACTGCTCTGTGCTTCCCCAGGTGTGGAAGTCCAAGCTTTCAGACTTTGTTTCCCACCCTCCCCCTCTTCCCAATTTCCCCCTCTTCTCCTTTCCTTGCTCTCCTGCTGAGTTGATGCTTTTCCAGGAATGAGCTGTACTGCTGGCCCAGCACATTCCACAGCAGCAGCGCTTTCTTGGCAGGAGCCTTGCTTGCTCTTAGAAAAAGCAGGACTGACTTGGTGTCCCTCAGCTGAGGGCCAGAAAAGGAAGGCTTGGTTTTGCATTCCTCATGGTGCATTCAGAGCCTTCACAGACGTCATGGCCTTCTCCCTTGGTTGTGGTGTATGTGCAAACATCACACTGTCCCCCCAGCAGCCCTTGGGGCTCTTTACAGCTCCTCACAGTCATCTTAACCAGTGTGGAGTCCCTGGACATTGCAGGGGAAGCTGTTGCTCTTCTAGCCAGCCTAGAAAGGGGGGAGTGACTTCTTACTCATGGGGAGTTGCAAGAAGCCTCCCTGTGGGGCCCAAACACCTCATTCACAAGCTTCTTGATAAGCTGGTGTTATGTCCTTTGTGTCTTGTTACCAGCAGTAGCCAGATTAACCCTTTGTCCACCTCTGCACTTTTTTCACCGCTGTCTCTGTCAGCAGGAGCTGGTGTTTTGCAGCTCTGCCTTGTGGGCTCTTCCTGCTGTCTGTGTCCAGATGGAGCTAAGTGTCACAGCAGACCAAGCTTCCTTCCTCCGGTGTGCTTGCTGTCTCACAACATTAGTGTGAACCACAGTAACCACATCAGGATTTTACCCTGTCTCATACACATGTCTAGCTGAGGCCTCTTTGGGCCTGTTTCCTCTCCCACCCTGAATACAAGCCCAGCTTTTGGCCACTGTTATTATATCTGTGAAATTGTCTCCATTCCCTGAAGGTCATTTCTGCAGATGTTTAACCTCAAATCTTTTTTTCTCACAGTGAGTCCCTGCACTTGTCTTGTATCTTTGTGTTGGGCTGTGCAAGCTTTTAGTTATTGAGGAGCTGAAATTGAGGTAGAAGGGAGAAGAGCCTGACTGGGCTTCTGCTGGAAGTTCCCGTTTGTCCTGATTTCCAATTCAAAGAGACTGAAAGTGTCACTGAACCTTCGGGGGCCTGCAGAATGCTTCCTTTGATGATGTCTGTAAATGTCCTTCCGGAGGTTGGAAGCATCGCTTGGGTAGGGCAGGATTAATTAGCGTGGAGGTGCCTCCTGCAGTCCCCGTGCAGCTTCCTGCTGCCCGTCGGTCGGTGGAGGACAGGCCTGTCAGGCTGGTTTGCAGAGCGGGGCTGCATCCAGATGGTCACTCTGGGATCAAGGCGGGAGGGGCCGCCAGGGCTCTGCACTCACCGTGAAATTAGCCTATAGCTTTGCTTTGATAAGTGCTGCTCGTGGGCAGGCCTCTGAGCCTGGGTGGCTCCTTCCTAAATGCCATTCCTTTTCCAGTCTTTGGACTAGGTGAACAGGAGGTCTGATCTCTGTCATCTCCCACCCAGTGATGCCTGTAGGACTGAGCGCAGGTCCAACTGGAGCCAAACATTGCCCAGACTGAGGGGCTCTGCTTGCCCTGGTGTTTGTCCAGTGGAGTGATTGCAAATGTGTTGATGAGGGCTTCTCAGGGAAAACAGTTGGCATCTTGGATGTCTGTTCAGCCTTTGCTTGACTGACCATGGGGGGAAAGCACAGCAAGCTGGGGGTGGTGCATGGGGAGTCTGTGGGGCAGCAGAAGTGAGCATGTTTGAGGGAAGCTCTAGGCCCATAGTAGGGGGATTGGGACTAAATGGTCTTTAAGGTCCTTTCCAACCCAAACCATTCTCTGAAAACGAAAGAGCCTACTCTTGAAGAGCGCAGGTAGTAGCTTGAAATGGAATGGCCTTTGAGGAGTCCTTATGATGCTCCCTGGACTTGTTAGGAGGGCAGGGGTGGCCTTTCCTGCACAAACGCAGAGGTGTGTTATTGTTGTGGGAATAGGACAGCTGCTAACAGATGATTTGTGCTTCTTGATTCTTAAAAAGCACACCAGGTGAAGACAGTGCTGCAAAGGAGCTCATGTTCACGTGGGGTGCAGGGACAGACATGAGGACAGCAGCTCCTCTGGGGACGAAGATCTGACAAAACAAAACCATCTACAAATCTGTGTTTTTCTTTTTACCGTGCTGCAGCATAGAGGAGCAGTGCGGAATACCCTGTCTGGCGGCTTGGAAGGGAAATTAAATGGGAGATTGACAGTCTGTTTACGGTCAGAGAGCCCTTCTCACCCCAGTGTCATGCAATTTGTACTCCTCATCTTTGCACAGGAGGTGAAAATACAGTGAGGGAGACCCAAAGAGTGCCTTGGCTTACAGAGACAAACAGTTCAAGTCCTCTAATCCTGTTTGATGCATCCTGTTTGCCTGCAAAGCCCGAGGTCTCGCCAATACACGTGATCACTGGCATGTGTATTCTTTGGTTGGGCCTGTAGCCCTTGGGTGAATTGTATCCCCGTGGGAAGCACACATATCATGTCTGGGCTTAGTCTAACAGGCACGTATTTTCCATCTGAAATCCCAGCACTCGTAGAGAATTGCCCTGTCCAGTTTTCTGGTGAAATGGTTGCAGAGCTCATCCCTGTGGCCTCAGCATTATCTTGCAGAAGAGATGAGGATTTTGCTCTAGAGCCAGGAGCTGCTCATATTTGGGTAGTAAAACATGAAGGTGCTTCCTTTTGCTATGCAGCATTATTAATCTATACAATCATTTGGAAGCAAGACATCCCTGCCCTAAGGGGAGTGTACTACAGGTCTTGAAAATGAGATCACATTTCTAGTGTGTAAATCCCTGAAGCTTGTGCTATTGGGTAGAAGTGTCTCCTGATGTTTTCTTGTTTGGTTGGGTTTTTTTTTTCCTTTGTGAGCTGTAGGAGATGGGAGCTGTTAAGGTTACAGGAATGACCAACCTAATTGTGCACTTCTGGAATGTTGTAACAGAAGATTGTTTATAATTGAATTTCTGGGCTTTGCACTGTTGGAAAGAACGTTGCTGTTCTGTAAAGATCTTTCCTCTTAATAATTGAACTAAACAGAGGAGATAATATTTTTTCATCTGCTCTACTAACTTTGAATCTTTTTATTGTGAAATGGTCACTGCTCAGTTGTCTTCTCAATCTTTGCACATCCCCTGTTTTTCATCCTGGCCATCAAGCTGTCCAACATGCTTGAGAGGTCCCCATCCCTACTTCCCTTCTTGGTACTGACCCCTCTGATGCCAGATTCAGCTTTTGTGTTTGCCACCACATCTGCGATTTCTTATCTCTGAGTATCCTCCCCACTGCAAGCCCTTAGATAGGCAAGTTGGGGGACAGAACTGCCAGAGAGAAGCAGTAATTGCTGGTGAGCTCCAGCCTGCCTCCAAATCTGGGGTTCAAATCCTATGGAAGCCTTTGTCCGTGCCTCTTGGATTTCTTCTTTCGCTGGGCTTATGTTACTCCATCAGAGTTCTTCGCGGGGACCTCGCTGTGGCTAGCGGGTGCTGCTCTGGAGAGACCAGAGCTGGCTGAAGCTAGAAACTCGCTTGTATCTGCAGCCTCAGCCGGGCTGGAGGCCACCGAGGGGAAACGAGGAGGCTGGAGCACAGCAGCTGCGCTGGTGATGTGTGCGCAGCCAGGGTCTGACACGGCGCAGCCGTCTCCGCGGCTTGGGGTTTATGGCCTCCTTTCTCTCCTGTGCACACTCTCTTGTTCCCCACCTTCTCTTCATTCCTAGGACATGACTCTGTGATATAAAATACCCTCTAATTTCCTGAGCCGGGCTGGAACTCCCTGGAGAAGGCAGCGTCTGCCTGCCTGTCCCTCACCCGCCTCTGCATCCGTGTTCCAGGCTGCCAGCTGCTCCCGCCGGCAAGGCAGCGGGAGGGAAGCTGGGAGCGTGGCATCTTCCCAGGCCATGGGGAGAGGGTCTGCTGGCTCCAAAGGAGGAGCTGGTGGGAGGGTGGGGATGGAGCCAGGGTTGGAGCTGGGTTTCCTGTGCTTCCCTCCCTGCTGCCGAGGTTGTCCCTTCCCCTCCCCCAGCTGCATGGGAGCAGATGTGCTGTTTGTGTCAGCTCTGGCAGCCCCCTCCGCACACCCCACCCGGGCTCCTGCGCAGCCAGAGCCTCGTCCCCTCCTCCTCTTCTTCCTCCTCCTCCTCCCCTCGGCTTGGCCCCGTGTCACTGGGGATGGCGGTGGAATCATCCGCCCACTCGGCCTGCCTCCCCTGTAACCCTCCCTCCTTCCTCCCTTCCGCAGGTCTCTTTGTTGGAAAATTCAAGGCAGATGAGTGCCGGGGAGCGCTGGGCCTGCGGGCCAGGCGCTGTGCTGCAGTTTGGCCTCGGCATGTCTGCTGGCCCCAGGATGAGAAGGGGGCCGGTGAGTGCCCGGCTGCAGGGCGATTCTCTGGGCAGGGCAGCAGCACCGAGGGTCCTGGATTCGCAGTCGCCCGGGCAAGGCTCGGGTTGCCTCCATATGAAAGGGTTTTTTCCTGGCCACCATTCTTAGCCGTGCTGTACCCAGCCCCCAGCAGGACATGGGAACATTCAAAACCTGACAGTAAACTCAAAGCAGTCCCTCTGAAATCAGCCTTGGGCAGATGTTTTCCCTGGGCTCTGGTGGCTCCAGCCAAAAGGAAAAGCTTGGTGAGAACCGAGAGAGTCTGAACTCCTTCTGAGTCTGCTCTTTCAGGATTCCCGGGCTCAGACCCCATCAGGTGGGGGCTGTTCCCAGCACATTCACAGGATGGTTTTCCCTGCCAGCACATCCGCGGGACATTCATCTCATGGCTGCCTCCCCTTTCAAGCGCGGAGCAGAAACGTGGCACTGCTCACAGCTCCCCCAGAGGCTGCTCGCTCGGTGGCCTCTGACGTGTGAACTTGCGGTCGCGTCCGTGCGAGAAGTGTGACTGGAAGAGTGGTGAGAGGTGGGAGGAGGAAGGCTGCAGCTCGGGCTGAGGCTGGAAAGGAATGGAGGAGGAAAGCTGCAGTTCAGGCTGAGGCTGGAAAGGAATGCAGGGCACGAATAGCTGGGATGGTGTGAGGGGTGACAGATGTGAGCAGCGCTGCAGAGATATTCCTGCTCGGCATGTGCCTGACTCCAGCACTATCAGTTTTTGCTCTGTAGAATCTAAATATATAATCCATTGTGCTCTGGCATCTGGGTGATAAATAGTGATAAATAATGTAGTGGCTGGGGAAGGAGGGAGAAAACTGCTCTGGGGTGGAGCTGACCCCTGGGATGTCTGGGGCAGCCGCAGGGTAATAAGAGTGAGGAGGGACCAGCTCTCAGGACAGAGGGAGCTTGTTCTCCACCAGGCATTGCAGCTGAGGCTGAATGGGCGGGTCTTGGGGTTGGTTTCCTCTGTCCCCACTGAAAGTGGAATAGTTGGCTTGTGCAGAGTGGTTGGTCACCTTGACCCAGCAAATATATCACGCTGTCCCTTCACCCACAGGCAGGGCTCTGTGTCCCTGAGCAGGCAGCATGTAGCACTGAAAATTGGCTCTGCCTGAAGTTCTCTCTAGGAATTGGATGCAGTCCAGGCTGCTGGCGACAGTATGAATGGATGCTAGTGCAGCCAGGGCAGGGTGCGTGTGTGTGTGCACTTGGAAGTGAGAAGATGACAACTTGCCTGCATTGGAAAGGGCTGGTGTGGGCACCAAAGAGGGTGGATCCCGAGGGGACTGCCCATATTTGACATTTATCTGGGCTGCAGGGGCTTTGGGCAGAGGCTGGCACAGAATATGCTGAAGAAGCATTAAGCTAGCAAGGTTTTAATCCATTCTTACTGCTCCTTTCCTGCTTTTCCTGCTTCTCCATCTGTGCAAGAGGAATTAACACACATCCTGGGACTGGATTAGACTGCTCTCAAACCATGACCTCCTCATCTGTGCCTTCTGGGGATAGGTAGCCTTTGTGCAGTCCCTTTGCTGGCTCTCGAGTTTTGTCAGGGTTTGTGAGTGCCAGCTGCCGGCAAAGGCCTGGTGATGTGCTGCATTTCACCCCGTGGGACAGCCCCTTGCTGAGCGTGTGTGACACCAGCACAACCAGTGGGGCTGGCAGGGTGGAGCGAGCCTGCTCCCCGGGTTTCGGCTTCCAGCACTGTTCATTTGCCTTTTGCTGATGCCTTGTGAGTGTTGGCAAGCCTTGTGTCCTGTTTTCGGGGACAGTTGGGGCAGCTGTTGGCACACCAGGGAGCGCAGCCAGGAGCCCGGAGCACCTGTTTCTCCAAGCCCCAGCGTGCTGCGACTTGACGGCACTCTGGGGCAATGGGTCACAGCTCTGTGTCCCACCTTTGCATCCTCTTCGATTCTCCGTGAGTTGGGGACTGGCTTGGGGACCCTTCAGAGCTGTTGATAGCATTCCACTTCTGAGTTGTGTTAGATACTTATAATCTACTTATTTTTAATACATAATTTCTCTTGGTTTCACATTCTTTACTTTGTTCGTTTTCTGTTGGATTTTTCACCCCCACACACATAATTTATTCACTATTTAGTTACTACATATTTTAAGCATAATATGTGTCAAGCTACCTTAGATATAGCTTGGAAGGGGGAACATAGTATCACAAACTAATTGTAATATATCTTTGTATTAAATAAGAGTGCTTAAAATGTTGTCATTGAGTAGAAAGGGAAATGAGCTTGTTAAAGCCTGTTGCGGTATTTGATTTATCAAAGATAGTAGTAATTGAATCTTCTGAATTCACAAGTTGTTTTGATTGCAGATTCTCTGTGGAAAAAGTATTTAGGGGTCCAGTGATATTTAAAATAAAAAAAATAAACTTACTCTCCAAAGAAAACAGATTTTTTTTTTTTACTTTTTTTTTTTCTCCTGGGAAAAAACAAAGTTAGTTCTTCTTTCACTGTGAAGGCTGATAGGAATGTAGCTGTTTGTGTAATGCAGGGACGTGACATTATGGCACAGCTATAAAGCTTGAAGTGATGTTGAAATATTATGTATGTAATTAAAAAGCAACAGTATCATTTGGTAGGCAACATGTTTAATGTATTTCACTTTCATCTATTAGAAATCTCTGGCGTAGTTTGTGATCCTTTCAGATCATTATAAAGAGGCTTAAATTATGTATTTCTTTAGAAATAAGCAAACTGGTGGAAATATGTCTGCTGGAAACATAGTAAAGCAGAAACAGTCTAGGAGATTGCTGGAGTGTGTGGAAGAACTTCCTCATACAGCGGGTGAGGGAGCCAGCTGGGGAAGGCACCCACTGGACCTGTTGTTTGTGAACAGAGAAGAACTGATGGGTGATGTGATAGCTGGAGGCCTCCTTGTGCACACCAATCACAGCATGACAAGAGTTTTTGATTCTCAGAGAAGTAAAGAGAGGGGGTCAGCAGAACTGCCACTTTGGACTTGCAGAGGGCAGACTTTGGCCTGATTAGGGACTTGGTTGACAGACTCCCTTGAGAGGCAGTCCTGAAGGGCAGAGGATGCCAGGAAGGCTGGACATTCTTCAAGAAGGAAATCTAAAAGATGCAGGAGCAGGCCATCCTTATGTGCTGGAAGACAAGGCAGTGGGGAAGAAGAATGGCCTGGCTGAGCAGGGAGCTTTGGCTCAAACTCAGGGAAAAAAGAAAGTATTTTACCTTTGGAAGAAAGGGAAGGCAACTCAGGAGTGCTGCAAGGATGTTGTGAGGTTATGCAGGGAGAACTAGAAGGGCCAAAGCCCAACTGGAACTTACTTGGCTACTCCTGTAAAAGACAATTAAAATGTTTTTACAAGTAATGTCAGCAACTAAAGGAGGGCTAAGGAGAATGTCTGTCCTTTATTGGATGTGGGGTAAACAGTGACAAGGATGAGGAAACAGCTGGGGTACTTAATGTCTTCTTTGCCTCAGTCTTTAATAGCAAGATCAGCTGTTCTCAGGGTGCCCAGCCCCCTGAGCTGGGAGACAGGGACAGGGAGCAGAATGAAGCCCATGTAATCCAAGAGGAAATGGTCAGCAACCTGCTGGGCCACTTAGACACACAAAAGTCTATGGGGTCAGATGGGATCCACCTGAGGATACTGGGGAAGCTGGTGGAAGTGCTAACTGAGTCACACTGTCATTTACCAGCAGTCCTGGTCAACCAGGGAGGTCTCAGGTGACTGGAAGTTGGCAAATGTGATGCCCATCTACAAGGAGGGCCAGAAAGAGAATCCAAGGGAACTACATGCCTGTCAGCCTGCTCTCCATGCCAGGGAAGGTCATGGGGCAGATTATCTTGAGTGCCATCATGGGGCATGTACAAAACAGCCAGGCAATCAGACCCAGCTGGCATGGGTTTAGGAAAGGCAGGTCCTGCTTGACCAGCCTGATCTTGTGACAATGTGGCACAGTTAGTGGATGAAGGAAAGGCTGTGGTTGTTATCTACCTGGACTTTAGTAAAGCCTTTGACACTATTTCCCACAGCATTCTCCAGGAGAAACTGGCTGCTCATGGCTTGGACAAGTGCACTGTTCCCTGGGTAGAAAACTGGATGGCTGGGCCCAGGAGGTTGTCAGGAATGGAGCTACATCCATTGACTGCTTACAGTGGTGTTCCCCAGGGCTCAGTACTGGGGCCAGTCCTGTTTAATATCTTTATCAGTGGTCTGGTCATGGGGATTGAGGGCACACTCAGTTCACAGATGACTAAGTTGGGTGGGAGTGTTGATGGGCTGGAGGGTAGGATGGCTCTGCAGAGAGATCTGGACAGTCTGGATGGATGGGTCAAGGCCAGTTGTATGAGATTTGACGAAGTCGAGTGCTGGGTCCTGCACCTGGGTCACAACAACCCCACACAGCTCTGCAGGGTGGGGGAAGGCAGCCTGGAAAGCTGCCTGGTGGGAAAGGACCTGGGAGTGCTGGTTGACAGTGGCTGAACATGAGGCAGCGTGTGCTCAGGTGGCCAAGAAAGTCAATGGCATCCTGGCCTGTGTCAGCAGTAGTGTGGCCAGCAGGACCAGGGCAGTGACTCTCCCCTGTACTTGGGACTGGTGAGGTCACACCTCGAACCCTGTGTTCTGTTTTGGGCCCCTCACTACAAGGCAGACATTGAGGTGCTAGAGCGTGTCCAGGAAAGGGCAACAGAACTGTGGAAGGGGCTGGAGCACAAGTCCTGTGAGGAGCAGCTGAGGGAGCTGGTGGTGCTTAGTCTAGAGAAAAGGAGGCTCAGGTGGGCATTATCATTCTCTACAACTCCCTGAAAGGAGGTTGTAGCCAGGTGGGGATTGGTCTCTTCTCCCAGATAGGAAGCAATAGGACAAGAGGAAATGGCCTCAAGTTGTGCTAGGGGAGGTTTAGATTGGATGTTAGGAACATTTCTTCACCAAAAGGGTTGTCAAGCACTGAAACAGGCTGCCCAGGGGAGTGGTGGAGTCACCATCCCTGGAGGTATTTAAAAGTCATGTAGATGTGGCACTTGGGGACATGGTTTGGTGGTGGCCTTGGCAGTGCTTGAGTAATGGTTGGACTTGATGATCTCAAAGGTCTTTTCCAACCTAAACAATTCTATAATTCTATGATATGCACCTGAATTTTGTTTTTACTGATTAAAATGTGAACTGGGGGATGAAACAGCTGCATGCACATAGAAAGACTGTTCTGCCTTTGGCTTCTCTTCAGGCTGCCAGTCATGGCTGTAGGCATAGGAACCTGTGGCCTAACAGTCCTCTCCTGCTCCATCCCCATGCTGGGCTGCCTGTTGTTGTGTGCAAATACCTACCTGGGAAAGTCTCCTTTTCCTTTGAAGTCCTGAACCCAGCTCTGACTGCCTCCTCTCCCCTCTGCAGAGTGGTGAAAGAAGAGATCTCGGATGACAATGCCAAGCTTCCCTGCTTCAACGGTCGGGTGGTGTCATGGGTAAGCAAGCCCCTTGCTTCGGTATCTCTCAACCTGTTTGTGCCCTCTCTGAAAAACACCGTTTGGATGTGTAGTGCCAAGTAAGGCACAGGGACTGCTTGGTACTGTTGGTGTGCTGGCTGCTCATGAAGCTGATGAGCTGGATCCCCACACTTCAGTCCCTCAACTGGAGAGGGGGCTCTGTGATGCTGGGTCCCCTGTGCCAGGGAAGATGTGGGATACCTCTATGAAGAGCTCACGGTAACTGATGCCTGGCAGAGATCATGGTCGTGGCATGTCCACAGCATAACCCCTGTGCCCCTGTGGCAGGGTCAGCCTTCCAAGGAAAGTCCCGCTCCAGTGACTGGCGCAAAGGGCTTAAGTGACTTTAGTGCCGGTGGAGTGGACTGGATTTGACTGCCCTCAAGACTAAAGGTACTGCCTGGGCAGCTGCAGGACAAGCTTTTCCCTCAGTACCATGCCATGCACACGCTCTATCCCCTGCCCGCATGCTTCCCTCTGTCCCCACAGGGACCCTCCATTAGTGGGAGGAGAGTCTCCATAGCCCATCATCCAGTTTTCCCTCTGCTGAGCTGCAGTTTGTGCTGATGGGGGTGTGTGGATCTACACCAAGAGCAGAGCCAAGACTCAAGTGCCTTTTTCCAGAGGCCTCTAAACAGACTCTGAACAGTAAAAGTCCTTAGCAAGTCAGGCTAGGTCAGACCTAATTTTGCTTCTATCCCTGCACCAAACAGTGACAGGGACGGGCAGGTACCCCACTGCCGACACAGCTGCCGCTGGGATTCCAGCCAGGGGAGCAGGGTGCAGGCTGGAGCAGGGAGACAAGGCTGTGCTGGGTTCCCGCACAAAGAGCCGGGGCCGGACGCCTGCCGTCCTCCCTCTAGCGGTTATCCAGGCCCTTCGGAAAACAGCCTGTGTCCAGCTCTTGGCCACCACACATTCCTTTGCATCCATCCCGCTGCTGCTGCATCTGCCCTAAGATGTCTCCGCACTCCACCCTTTCCAGCTGCTTTTTGCTTTCACCTGCCCTATGGGGAGTCCCAGAGTCTCTAAACTCATTCCCGTAGTCCTTTTTTATCTGTTGTGCTTTTCCTTGTGATCCATGCATCCATGCCAGCTGCTGGCTTTCCTTGTAGGGGCTCTCTGGTTGTTCAGTATGAGTGGCACAGATCTGGTGTGGTTCTGTCTGGTGTGACCACCGTGTTGCTGCTCTGCTGGGCTGCATCCTTGCAGGGAACTTGTGCCCAGAGTGAGCATCACTACAAGCTCTTATGCATGAAGGGTAATGGCAGTCCCGGAGGCCTTTGTGCACCTGATGATCCCTTTTTCTACCTCTGCTGAGAGTCTCCTAGTTCATGGGTGGTTTAGGGGCTGAGAGGGGAGCACTTGCTTTGCTGCTTCTGACAGACAGGCTGGGATGATGCTATTTTAGGAACTCAGTACTAGTTTTAGCAACAAGGAAAGACGGGGGCTTGAATCCAAGAGAGTATTTCCTGACAGTGTAAGAGGCAGGAAAAGTGCAGGATGGTTGTAAAAACCTTCCTGGGAGGAAATCTCAGCCTTGAGAGTGTTAGAGGAAGACAGCATCAATCCTGCCTGCTTGGGAACACCCCCTCAACTCTCCTCACTGCTGTTTGACAGCTGCCTGTGGCTAGTTCCCTCTGCCCAGATCTATTTGCTTGATATTGCCTTGAGATTTTTAATCATAAAGTGTTATATGACTTTTCCCTAGGCAATGCTGGCCACTTCCAGCATCTTTCCTACCCTGTGTTCCCAGGCAGTGGCTGCCAGAGCAGGGATGTGGCCCTCAGGGAGGGGAGATGTGTCCTGGGAAGACAAGTCACCAGGAAGGTGCCAGGACCAGAGCCAGGCATGTGCCTGGGGCTTGATGGAGGGAGAGAAGGTGACCTGAGCGTGAGACAGGAGCTGGTTAGACAGTTGTGAGAGCAGGAGCCGTTGGGCTTGTCCTGGGGCTTGTGGGACAGGCTCTGCAGCTTTTGACACCCGAGGCTGCTCTCTGCCCTGTCTGCTGCCTTGGCTCCGACTTTTTCAAGGCTGCCCCGTCTTCCTTGCCCCAGCTACATGCCTGTCTCTGTTACCAATGTCTCTGGCAGTAGACCTCTCATCTGCTACCCTAATGATGATCTGTGGGGTCCATCCCTGCCTTATGAGGGTTTCCCCAGTTCCTGAAGATGGGCAGGGCATAGTTCTTTCATCAGTGATGCTGGGAAGCACTCAAGACCTGTATAAATGGGCTGTGCCTCTAGCATCTGAGTTGGCATCTGCTCTTGGTTCCATGCAGATGTGGTTCCCTCACCAGCAAGCAGTAGTGCTGTCTCTGCATTTACACTGGGTATTATGGTTTGGATAGCAGCTATTAGCTTCTTTCCAGCCTATGTTCTACGTTTCTTCTGTCCTGAGCAACAGTGGGTATCCCTCACCTCTGTTAAATCCTTTTTGGGCCCTGTCACCTCTGCTCTGGAGGTCTCTGAATGCCTCTGTCAAGGAAGACGCTTTTTGTTGCTTTCTTGCTTGGCCCTATTGAGATTAGCCCAGTTCATTACAGCTTGAAAGTAAGGGAGTGTGCAAATCTGGACAGGGAGCAATATTGGGGAACAGCTCGTTTGGGCTATCCTCTGTTTCATTCCACTGACGAGCCTGTGGCTCCTGGGAGAGGCTCCAGCTCATTCCCTGAGCCCTGAAACTGGTGGTTTATTATAGAGCCAGAATCACAGATGTTGGTGTGCCTGGGCTGCCCCACAGCATGGCTGGTATAAGGAGTCTCTGAGGTTTAACCCTGTCTTGAATTTCTGCACTGGGGAATCTGTTGAGCAATCCAGAGATTGGCTGAAGGTTGTGCTCAAGCCAATAAGCTGAACACAGTCTGCAAGTTTGTAAAGTACATATGGAAGCCAGGAAAGGAGCCTGTTTCAAGAGTCTATTTCAAAGCCAGCCTGGGCCCTGAGCTCTGTTACCCTCAGGTTCTGAGGATTGTGAAGGTGAAAGTCCTGCTGGGTCCCACATCTTGAAGGCAGAAGTGTAGAGGCTGCTAGAGCTGAGGAAAGGAATGACCCGTAACTGCTTTTTCCAGTGTGAGAACTGGGGGAATCCAATCTCTGCTGCAGGATGTGTGCTAAAGGTTACCTGAGTGTGTGGTGTGGGTGTGCAGGTGATGTCAGAGAGTCCAAGCACGGCTGTCACCCACCCGGGCTTCACTGCTGGGTCAGGAATTCCTGAGCCACAAATAGCCAGTGTCTGGGAAGGCCTCAAGGGGGAATGTTGCTACATACTTGGCCTGTTCCATACCTGCTCCTGGGCATCTGCTGTTGTCAACTGCCAGAGATGAGATTCTGGGCCAGGCAGGCTTTTGGCTAGCTCTTTGGACACTCTTATAAATGTTTTCTCAGTTTCTTTTTCTGTCTCTCATCCCTCCAGCTGGTGTCTGCAGAGGGTTCCCATTCAGATGCTGGCTCGGTCTGTGCCGATAACCAGACAGAGCTGCCACCCTCCATGGAGCGCACAGGAGGAATTGGAGACTCCAGGCCCCCCTCTTTCCAGTAAGTTACGTGGACATCTGTTCTGGTTTCCAAGGGACACATGGTGGGTTTGCTGTAATCCAGACCAGGCTGGGACACTCATACCCAAATTGTCAGGGATGACAGCCAGCAAGAAGGGAGGAGAATGGGGCTGGGAGCAGATTTGAAGTGGAGCTGCGTTATTCAACAAACAAGGGCATGCTGAAAATAGTGCAGGGCCAGCATAGCATCCCCAGTCCTTTGCCCTGCAATCTTAGATGTGCTGTGGTTGTTCCTGTCCCTCAAGGAGGAGACAGCTGATGGCCGGAACCTTGTGTTGATCAGGACAGAGGTAGAGAGCGCCTTGTCAAATTGTTCCCTGTTGAACATATTTGTTGCTTTTATCTCATCACAGCCCTAACACTGGGGGAAGTCGGGAAAACTTGGACAATGAGACGGAGACAGACTCGGTGGTGTCGTCGCAGAGGGAACGACCTCGTCGGACAGATGGGCCTGAGCATGGTGAGTGTTGGTAACATGGTGAGAGCTCTGCAAGGGCATGGCTGGGGCATGGTGGCAGCACCAGCTCCAGACTTGGGGCAGCTTTCTCTGCTCTGCAGAACCTTCCCAGCTCAAAAGGGCTATTCTGTGGCTTTTAGAAGGGCCATAGCCTCACACTGGAGGCAGGACCGAACACGTGTGTTACATCAGAGCTTGGTGTTGAACTCTTTGGGGTCAAAGGAGATACCTCCTGTAGAAGCCCCAAGAGCAGGAGACAGTTGTGCCTGTCTTCTTAGCTGAGAAGCAGAGTGTGCTTTAGCCTTGCCACTTGTGCTGCTTCTTGCTCTACCAAGGAAACAGCTGCAAGTCTTCCACAAGTTTAGCAGCATTGTTCCTACTGGATCATCAGCCTCTTCCCCATCCTGTAGTAATAGAAGAGGTATCCCATAGAAGATGAATCTAATGCCGGGGTAGACTGGGAGTTAGCTGGCACTAGATGGGATTGACTCATGGCAAGATTTGTTCTGAGGAGGTTGTCATGAGCCCTGCATAGGGGAAGAGTTTGTCTCAAGCCCACTGAGCCTTGTCTTTTCACAGCACCCAGGGTGAATGGGACAGTGAAGGGAGAGCGGCGCCGAGACCTGGGTGGGTACGAGAGCTCCTCCACGCTCATGAGCAGCGAGCTGGAGACCACCAGCTTCTTCGATTCAGATGAAGATGACTCCACCAGCAGGTAGGAGAGTTTGGGTCTTGGGGAAACACTAATTTCCCCCTGACTCCCAGGACATAGAGATGCCTTTGCAGGGCACAGTAGTCCTGGGCTCAGACCTGCTTCTGTCTCACCCAGCAGATCTCTCTGCCATTGTCTGTCCCCCCGTGCATGTTCTCCCCTCTGCCCCTGCAGTTCTCTATTCCCTGTGCCATTTCCGTGGCTCTCTTGCTGCCAGAGCCACCACTATGGCAACAGAAGAGCTGACTCTTGCTTTTGCCTGCAGGTTTAGCAGTTCAACAGAGCAAAGCAGTGCTTCCCGTCTAATGAGGAGGCACAAGCGACGCCGGCGGAAACAGAAGGCTCCACGCATTGAGCGGGTACCCAGGGAGGGGCTGGGTATCCTGGGAGGGCAGTGCAGGCCAGGGTTGGGCTGTCAGGGATTCAGCTGTTTTTGCTGTGGGCATGGCTTCAGACAAGTGTCAAAGTGCTGAGACTTCAAAAAGTGCTGTGAGCCTTTTCCAAGACTAATGCAGCCTCAAAGAGCTGGGACCACAGGCCTTGTCCTGGCTGTAGAGAGGTCGTAAGAACCACGGCTGATGTTCTCTGCCTCTGCAAAGCTCACAGCATGAGACTGGAGTTGTGGGTGGTGGCTGTGGTGCCACAAGGAGGGGCAGGAAGGAAAGGACAAGTGGAGGAAGCTAGGGCTAGGAATGTTACTGAGGCACAGGAGGGCATCTCATGTTTCGCTTACGTTGCAGTCGTCGTCCTTCAGCAGCATCACAGACTCCACCATGTCCCTGAACATCATCACGGTCACGCTGAATATGGGTAAGTGGGAGGTGTGCATGGAGCCTGCAGTCCTTCCAGAGCAACACTGGGTCATGGAGAGGGAACTGAGGAGGGGGCAAAGAGAATGCATGGGGGAGGAGTGAGGAGATGGATTCTGTAGGAGATTGGCTTCTCTTGTAGCAATGGTCTCAAGAGTTTGTGTGTCCCGGGACATCTCTCTGGGACAGGGGTGCAAATCCCAAACACCATCATTAATACGTGGTTTTTCTGAGGTTAGGTCTTGTTGTGCCTGCTGCTTTGGGGTGACTTACTTCTTTCTCTTTCCATCTCTGCAGAGAAATACAACTTTCTTGGCATTTCTATTGTGGGACAGAGCAATGAGCGTGGGGATGGAGGCATTTACATTGGCTCTATCATGAAAGGAGGCGCTGTGGCAGCTGATGGCAGGATTGAGCCAGGAGACATGCTCTTGCAGGTACTTCACGCCCACATATCTCCATCTTTGGGCCTGGGAAAGCAGTAAGAAAAGACCCAGAAGCCTCCCTGAGAACTTTGGCAGGCTAAACCCAGGAAGCTGTGCTTGGAAGAGGGAAGCTGAGTCACTGCTGAGCTGAGTGGGGAGCTCAGCCTCTGGTCACCTCTCTGGGACTCACCTCTTTGTGTCGTTTGCAGGTAAACGACATCAACTTTGAGAACATGAGCAATGATGATGCTGTGCGGGTGCTGAGGGAGATTGTGCACAAGCCAGGGTGAGTACTTGGGTTGTTCCTTCCATCCAGGGATATCTACACAGTGTGTGCTTGGGGTGTGTGTGTTGTGTCTTCCAGCCACCTCTGCCAGTGCCTCTGCAGAAGCTCAGAACTTAGGGTTTTGGTGTTGCTTTGACTCCTGGGTTTTCATGTCCAAAGCAAGAATTGCGGCCAATGAAACTGGGGGAATTGGGGTCTGTGCCCCTTTTTTTGCGAGGATGCTGTGTCGCTCCTCATTGCAGGGCAGTTGGACTTAGATGACCTTTAAAAGTCCTTTCCAAAACAAACTGTGCTGTGATTTTCCGATTCTATTTGGGTCATCAGCAACCCTCAGCAGGGTCACATCATTTTGTTCATGTCACTAGGGAAACCCATAGCTGGAGGAGAACAAGGTCACTTCACTGGCAGCTTCTCCCTGTCTCCCAGGAGAGAGCCAGCACACAGCATCTGCCCATCACACAGGGGTTTCTGCTACTGTGCTCTGGTTCTAACTCTCACCTTTTTCTTGCAGGCCCATCACCCTGACAGTGGCCAAGTGCTGGGACCCCAGTCCGCGGGGCTGCTTCTCGTTACCCAGGAGTAAGTGGATAGCTGACCCACCCTTAGCGCTGGTGCCCAGCTCATGTGAGAGCCCTGCCTTAAGCACTTACTTGGTTGTTGTCTCGTTCCTCCCCTGTGTGTGTGACTCCATGGGGCACTGAATTGGGGTTTGATGGGGTTTCAGCTCTCCTTTTAGGAGGCTGCTGTGTTCTATTCCCAGACCAAAATGCCCATAAGCCCAGCCCTCCTTCCCACATCACGCTGGGGACGCGTTTCACTGGGGCAGGGAGGTCACTTGCTCGGGGCGCCAGAGGAAAGAGAAACCCCCCTTAAGCCATAGGGGGATCTCTCCCTCTGCACCTCTCCTGCTGACCCTCCCTCTCTTCTTTCTCTCCCAGTTGCTCCCCAGCGGATCTGGGCTGGGCCAGACTCTCCATGCTCCGATCCGGGTGAGTCCCGGCAAATACTGGGAATGGAATGGGCTGTGCTGAGTCCCTGTCCCTCCCCAGAGGTTGTTTTGATGAGGTGATCATTTCTTACAACTACTGACTGACTCTTTCTTCAATGCAGGTGAGCCCATCCGGCCCATCGATCCGGCAGCCTGGGTGTCTCACACGGCAGCGATGACTGGCACCTACCCAGCGTACGGTATGAGTCCATCCATGAGCACAATCACTTCCACCAGCTCCTCCATCACCAGCTCCATCCCAGAGACCGAACGTAAGTCCTTGTGCCTCCGTGCTGCATCCACTGCACGGCCTCCTCGCCTTCACTGTGCTCTGAAGGGAGCAATACCTCTGCCTGGGAACAGCTGAGGTGGGCCAGATCTGCCCTGCCAAGGGACTGGGAGGGAGGCAGCTCTCGCTGGGCTGGCACTTGGATCAGTGGGAGTTGTGCCTGGAAGGATTAATATCACGTTTTTCAGCCTTCTATGTGAAGAGAGTAGAGAAACCTAGGTGCAATGAGGAGCTGTGGCAGGTGCAGAGGAAAGGCTCAGACCAGTCGGGTTAGCGACTGAGAATGTGGAGCCAGAGGGATTCAGCATGTCCCTGGAGCAATTGAGAGCTCCTCCCAGACAGCAGATAAAACAGGATGGAGGAGGCAGCTGGGAGCAAAGAGCCTTGTGATGGGGCAGGGTCCTGCTGAGCACAGGGCTCTTGGTTGCTTTCTGAAGGTTTGGGATGATTTGGTATATGGGGTCCTGAAGCAAGGGTCTGGAGAGCTTGAGTGAGGCAATAAGGCAGGAGTTTTTCAAGTTTGTGACTCTTGCCTGGACTTTGCCCAAGAGGAAACGGCTGACATGTGAAGGATAACATGGGAAGGCTGGAAGTGGGGTTACACAGCATGTACCCCAACGCTGTCTGCGATGTATTGTTCCCTGGCCCATTCCTCCTGTGTGTGATGCTTTCATGGGGCCCTCTTGTCTCTTCTGTCCTCTCTCACCTCTGCCTACCTTCCTTCATCCACGCCACAGGCCTCGATGACTTTCACCTGTCCATCCACAGTGACATGGCCACCATTGTCAAAGCTATGGCCTCACCAGAGTCAGGCCTCGAGGTGCGTGACCGCATGTGGCTGAAGATCACCATCCCCAATGCCTTCATTGGTAAGAGACTGTGCTGCCTGCAGCAGAGGCAGGGACTGGGGAATGGGTGGCCTGTTTTCAAGCAGATGTCCAAGGGAGCATCTTTGTCACCATAAACAAACCGTTGACTAGGCAGGAGTCACAAATTGAACCTCTTGGCCCACTTTGTCTTTGCTCCAGCGTGGCTCACTGCCTCAGGGGCCACCATCTTCCTCCCTCTTGCCAAATTTAACTCTGTATTTGGTGGCAGGTTCAGATGTGGTAGATTGGCTCTATCACCATGTGGAGGGCTTTACAGACCGCCGTGAGTCCCGCAAATATGCCAGCAATCTGCTGAAGGCTGGCTACATCCGACACACCGTGAACAAGATCACCTTCTCGGAGCAGTGCTATTACATCTTCGGGGACCTCTGTGGAAGTACGGCTCTTGGCATGGGTGGGAGGGAGAGGATGGAGGGGTAGTGGTCCTGCAGAGCCCTGCTGACACCATGGGGACACACCTACAGCCATTGCCATCAGGCTGGGCCCCTTGTTCTACAGACCTTTTAAGGGAGCGATGAAGAATATCCCATCTCCCTTGTCCTGTTGCTGAAGTAGTGAAGTTGGAAGCAACATTGACAGTGTCACTTACTATGTGATCTTTTCTCCTGGGCAGTCATCGCAGAATCTTAGTCTTTACTGACTGTCTCCAAGCTCTGAATTCCAGTGCTGGCAAGGGGTTGGTGCTCAGGCTACTGGGTTCTGCTCAAATAAGAGGGATGGGGGAAGGAATTGACAGAGTAAGCTGTAGCTCTGATGTGGTCCTTTCCCACCAAGCTGGTCTCTGTATTAGAGTGGCAGCTTGAACTCCCACAGCCTGGCAGCTGTTCAGCCAGGAAGCACAAATGGTGGCATTGACTAGCAGAGAGAGTGCCAGCTTGTGTCTCCTTGCATATCCCATCCCTGTCCATCAGCAAGAATGGAGAGAAACCTGCTTCACCACACATGGTTGTTTTTCTGCTTGGATTAACCCCTGTTCTCTGCTTTCTTGCAGACATGGCTAATCTGTCTCTTCATGATCATGATGGCTCCAGCGGTGCCTCTGATCAGGACACTTTGGCTCCGCTCCCCCACCCAGGAGCCGCACCCTGGCCTATGGCCTTCCCATATCAGTATCCACCGCCTCATCCATACAACCCCCATCCTGGCTTCCCTGACCCAGGCTACAGCTATGGAGGGGGCAGTGCAGGCAGCCAGCACAGTGAAGGTGAGTGAAAAGGACTAAAACATGCCTGCAGGTGGGCAGATGTCCTGTTCAGTACAGGGAAGCAGCAGGAAAAGGCCGCTTAGGCAAGGCCCTCTGTGGGGGAAGCCAGGAGGGCAAAAGCCATCTTGGAAGGGTTGTGGGACTCGCTGCTGAAAGGAGACTGAGCACAGACTGTGCTGGCACCTGGCTGTGCTGGAGCATGCTGCAGTCCTCCCTTGGCTAGAGGAGCATCCTTTCTTCCTAACTTGTCCGAGCTGGCACCTAACCTTGCCTTGTGTGCTTCGCAGGGAGCCGGAGCAGCGGTTCCAATCGCAGTGGCAGCGAGAGGAGGAAGGAGAGAGAGAAGACCGGGGAGTCGAAGTCAGGTGGCAGCGGAAGCGAGTCGGACCACACCACGAGGAGCAGCATGCGGCGCGAGCGTGCAGCCAGTGAGCGCTCAGTGCCGGCCAGCCAGCACAGCCAGCGCAGCCAGCACTCCCTGGCTCACAGCATCCGCAGCCACCACAGCCAGCAGTCGTACGGGCCGCCCGGCCTCCCCCCTCTCTTCAGCCCCCCCATGTTGCTGATGCCTCCACCGCCATCAGCCATGGGGCCCCCCGGGGCACCGCCGGGCCGTGACCTGGCCTCTGTGCCCCCCGAACTGACAGCCAGTAGACAGTCCTTCCGAATGGCCATGGGCAACCCCAGTGAGTTCTTTGTGGATGTAATGTGAAGCGCCCGTCCCCTGTCTGTCTGCTGTCCCTTCTTCCCCCTTCTATCCTTGTTGTTTGTTTCCTAGGACCAGCCCTGGCTTCACCCCTTGTTTTTTTGGGGTTTTTTTTTGTTACTTTTTTTTTGTCTTGATAACGAAAAGAAAAAAAGGGAAAAAAAATAATAAATGGAACTAAACCTTGATTCTAATCCCTCCTCGAGTGGGGTGGACAGGCCTGGCAGGCCTGCTGGGTGCTGTCAGCCCATCCCACCACCAGACTTGTGTATTGCCGATGGTAATTCCCTCCTGCCATCCTCTCTAACCCCATTAATCCGCATCCGTCCCAGCACCCTGTGCTGCTTGCCCGTGTGTCACTGCTGCCTCAGTCTTTCCACCCTAAACATCTCTTCTTTCTTTTCACCCTTTTGTGTTTCTTCTATCAAGCAGCAAAGAATTACGGGGTGTTTGACTTTCTCTGAGCCTGCCGCCTGTGGGGGGGAGAGCTGGAGCGTGGCGTGGCCCGACAGCAGGACACGGAGCTCCAGGGGCGCTGGGCACGCATGGCGCTGAAGATGGCTTCTTTCCTCCCCCTCGTGGACGATGCCCTGCCCTTCCCACAGCCCTGAGAGGGGAGCAGGGACCAGCCTTATATATGTATTTTAAATCCCATTGTAGTTGCCTTTTGGCTAATGCATGAATGTTCCAGGGCTTCAGTGCCTCCAGGGAGTGGAGAGACGCTGCCACTTCCCTCTCGCCTCCCTTCTTTTGCCCACATACTGGGCCAGGTCCGAGCCTGACACTGCCCCATGGCAGGACCCTCCTTCACCTTGCCCAAGCCTTGGGGCTGGGGCTATACCTCTGCATCCAGCCCAGAGAGGTGGTGATTGCCTGTGTGCAGTCTCTTGCGTGACTCAGTGCCCTACACTTGCCCTGGGGTACTTTGGGGGGGATTTAAGGGCAGAGCTCTGCTCCTTCCATCCTGCTCTTTGCCCTTCTGCCTGCATTGTGCTGCTGCCTGTCCTGTTTGTAGGGGCTGTCCCATGCCTGGGGCTGGCAGTGGCAGCTGTGGCCTCTCTCCTGCTGTCGCGCTGCTGCTCAGCTATGTGATAGCTTCAGGGGCCTGGACGGAGTTAGAAGGCGAGGGCGGGGCACAACTGGTTCACTGTCATGCTTTGGAGAAACGTGGAAGTCCCCTGTATATGCCCTCTGAAGGGCCTGTGTCTGTCTCCTCCTTTGCGCAGTGCTGCTGGGAGGGACAAACCTCTGGGACAGCCCCGCTCTCTCTGGGCTGTGAGCGGTGCCTGGTGGCAGCACGAGCTCTCCAGGGATGAGGCTGCAGCCTGAACCCTGGCCTCTGGGCTCAGCTCTCACAGGTGTGCTGGGACAGTTGAGTCTGTTTGTTCCAGTGCTCCTTGCCTTTCTTCCTTCCACTTCTGGGTACTCGGAGACGTGCCCAGGGCTGGGGCAGCCCTTTCCCCATGCCCAGGGCCAAGCACGGTACAGTATGGATGGACACGCTCAACCCTGCTGCTGTTGGTGCTGGCGCCCCGGCGCCCTCTCCTCTTGCCACACTGTGGCTTTCTCCATAAGCGTTGCCTCCTTTGGTCTTTCTTGTGTTCGCGGTTTTTATACGATGGAGTTGAAATGTATTTTGCTCCTTGGGAGTCTGCATTGCCCCTGCAGCCCCTCTGCCAGCTCTCACACGCCATCAGTTCATCTCCCTGACTCCCTAAAGCCTCTCCTTCCCCTCTGCCCGCTGGAGTCAGACTGTCCCCAGTAGCCTCCCTGGCCACTGCTCACCCCTTGCCCTGCCCCACCCCCTGGGTTTTATAAAAACAACACCAATCTCCTTGTTTTTATTTATAAACATAGTTTTATTGGACTTCTGCCTTGTGTCGTTCGTTTATTCTTTTCCCCCCAGCCTCCTGCGTCCTCCTGCCTTTCACTCTAAAGCGAGATCCCAGCAGGATGAGGGCACCCTGTGCCAGTGTGCCAACTGTCTTTTCCCGGGATGCCGAAGGCGGCTGCGGGCTGAGTCTCTCCGGAGCAGGGCCTGGGCGGGGGCTCTCGGCGTTCCCTGGGTGCCCGTTTCCAGGGGCAGCACTGCGGAGAGAACCAGGGGCCCGTTCGACCGCGCGTGCTGGCCCTTGGCGCAGCAGTGCGGGGCGGGGGGAGGAGGTGGGACGCCTGTGCGCGAGGCCAGCGGGAGCTAGCAGCCCTGTGGAAAGGCGCGGCGACCTCAGGACTTTGCATGGCGAGCGCGGCTTCCTGCTGGGGCGCACTCCCGGCGCAGCTGCTCTCCGAGCGCAGCTGCCAGGCTGTCCTCGGCCCGCCACAGACTACAACTCCCACTATGCCGCGTGCGGAAATGTAACTCCCGCCCCCGCTGCGCGGCCCCCTTGTGGAGGCGCATGCGCAGTGGCGGGGCGCGGGCGGGGCGCGCGCGCGGCGTCTCTGCAGTGAGCGGGGGGGCGCGGGGTGAGGGGGGGCGGCGCCGCCATCTTGGGCGNGGCGGCTGCAGGGCGAGGTGTCCCGCCGGCTGCCCTTGGGAGGGACGCGGGAGTGCCCCCGGAGCCGGGAGGGAGGAAGGTCGGGAGGGAAGCGGGGTCGCTCCAGAGGGCTTTTCCTCAGCTTCCTCTGAGGGGGTGCTGGGCAGCCCCATCGTTCGCTCGTACATTGCTGGGGGCTCAGGGGGTTTATTAACAGCTTTTAATCAGCTCTCTAGCTGGAATACCTGTGTGGCAGCCCTGCGGTGCTGCACCAGGGGAGGGTGGGGACAGGGTCGGGCTGTGTGTGGCACAGGAAGGCCGGCACCGATGCGTCAGGTCAGCCTGAGCAAAGGTTTTTTTCAGTCGGATCGTGCTGGAACTTCACTGAAAATTATTTGCCTGTTCTACTGATCCAAACATGAATTAGCTGGGTCATGGCTTGCACTTTGCTTCCTCCCTGGAAAACCTGCTGAGGCAGAACGCATCGCTGCTGATGCTGAGCTCCTCATTCTGAGGCTTAAAGCAGGCTCCTATCCAGCGGCTATTCTGGATGCATTTCCACATCTGTTCTTCCCAGGACTAGGTTTTTGGATTCAGTAAAACTACAGGAAGCACAGCCTGTGTTTATCCCCCAGTGCCGTTGACTTCTCTCCCCACTGGGAAGTGACTTGGGTTTGATCTACTGGTCTCTCCATAAGCTGTGTGAGTCCATGATCTGTTTTCTGCTTGCTTTAGTATGACAAAGCTGCTATCAAGTTTTAGCCTCAGGCTGCCAAAATCTGAGCCTGGAACTTGCCCAGATAGGTGAGTCTGGATGGCTTCTGTGGCTTGGAAGTCTAGGTATTGCAGGCTTCTAACTGTATATGGGCTCATGTGGTGTTTGGTTGGGCAACATTTGCTTGAATGCTGTCAGAGCTGTAGCTGCTGTTTTTTCCTGTAGTAAAAGCTGCATGTGTTCCTGTGAGTTTTGCTTGGAGGGACAATCTTAAATCTGAAGAGATGCTGCCAAACTGTCTACTTCCATATTTTTCCTGTCAGAAGGGAGGCATCACTCTTCTTCTGTAGGAAATGCCATGTTACTGACATCTAGTGACAGAGATACCTGGTGTTCTTTGGGCTGCAGAGTGGCCATGTTCCAGGGAGAGCAGTGGGATGTCTTTGAAGGGTATCATGGCCGGCTGCTTCCTCCTGAAACAGCACAGTCCTGGCTTTTGGAGAATTGAATCTTCGGGCTGTGAAAGGTTACATCTTGAGTTCTTTGAAACGCAGGAGACTGGACATACATTCTAGTTTGATACTATCTTCTTTTTTTTTTTTTTTTTTTTTTTTTTGTGGAACAGGAACAGTCCCTAAACAAAACAGGCTTTATAAAGAAACTTCCTGTAACCCTAGTTAAACTCTTCTTGCCTCATCCCTGCATCAAGGAAAGGTAAAGCCAAGACTGTCTTTTGCAGCACAATGGCTTGCACTGGTTTTCTAAGCTTATTCTACTGAAGACCATTAGAGTATTTAAAGGCTGGTTCTGGGGCCAGCTGGAGGATGGATGGAAGTACAGCCTGTGGTGCCAAAATATAATTGGTTTGTGAGGCAGAGTCTGCTTCTTTCCTCTAGCGAGTGACCTACTGAGTCAAAAGTTACTGACAAGTCATGTATTATTTTGATCTTGGCAGGAGGTCGGCAGCTCAGCTAAAAGCTTGCAGGCGGAGGCACAGAATGTGAAATGCAGTTATCTGCTCTCCAGTAAGAGTAGTGAGAGAAAAGCTGACGCATCAGGCCACCTAGACCATTAGTGGTCTGCAGAATACAAGCTGTTATTCAAACTCCACTCTGTGCCTCTAACTTCTTCTGTTAGAAGACGCATAGGAAGCAAATCACTGTTCAGGTTTCTAGCTCAAGAGTAAAAAGCAAGTAGTTCAAACCGACTTTGGAAATGCCTTGGTAGAACAGGTAGAAATAGAAGAAGTCAGTGAGGCTGTTCACATAAGGTCATGAATATGGTGGAGAGGTGTGTTAAATGCTGTACCTGTGATGTTTTACCAGAGTAAAGGAGCTTCTTGTGTTTCCCTGTGTCAGTATTTATCTCTTGACACTCTTCAGACTGGCTGCGTGCAGTGTGGCACGCAGAAGTGGGCTGTAGGAGGAGAGCCTGGTAAGAGAACGTGCTTCTCTTCCTGCCCACTGGTTATGGGGATTTATGGGATTGTGTTTAAAATAGGAACAGTTTCTCTGAAACTGATGGGTTTATCTCAGGAGCTCTTTAGCTCAGGGTATGCCCCTTAAGTAAATTATGCAGCCTGTCTTCCCCAGGATGAAGTGATTGCAGCTACTCTTGTCTAAAAGCAAGTGCAGCCCATGGCCTCCTGGAAAGTGGCTAATGCAACCCTCTAAGCAAAGCTTAGGTGCTCGGATTAGCTGGTGGGGTGATGGCGTTGTTTTGAGCCTTAAGTCTTTTGGGTTGATAATGGCTAGTGCTAGCTGAAAGGATGGGTTTTCCCAACAACTCCAGTTTGCCAGAGCAGCTTGACTAATCCTCCTCCTGCTTTGAGTACTGTCACTTGTCCAAGATCATACTGATTTCTGGAATGCAGAGATGGTTGCAGTTGGTGATTTGCCCTCAAGAGCTTCAATACCTCTCCTGATTTCTTCCTGGATGAGAACTCAGCAGCTAATGTACCTTGAACTGCTTAGTTAGATAAGCTCATTAATGCACAGAAGTCTTACTTACTGTTAAGTCAGAACCCAAACTGTCTTTTAATAGACTACTAAAGGGGTTGGTTGCTTTACACCAGCTTATTAACTGACTTGTGATTGCTGTTTCCTGGATGTGCTCTGTAGATTACAGAAATGAGCATTCCTGTTTGCATTCAAACTAAGTGATGTCTGTGCTGTAGGAAACTTCCAGCCCTCGGACAAAGTCCGAGTAGCTGGGTCTTGGGCTCACTACTGATCAACTGTGTTTATTCGTACCCTGTACTTGATGGTACAGGAAACTCAATGAAGCTCATGGCCTGTCTCACAGTGGGGCTGTGGCCACAAGGGCTCTGCAGGTGAGCAGCAGTCCCCAAGCTCTGCTCATCCAGCCTCAGTGGCTTGCTCTGTCAATGGCTGGTTGAAAGCATTTTTTCCCCACCTGTAGTGCCAGACTCTTTTCTGGACAGGTATCTCTATGGTAAGAATATCACCCACACAGCTGGCTTGGGAAAATACAGCTGATCCCAAAGTTGCCTCCTAAAATGAGTGGACAGATGTGCTCACTGGTAATGCTGCTGGTGCTCATCAAATCCTGGTGCTGCTGGGGCAATAATATGAAACTGTAGTTATGTTATTACAGGCAGCCTAAGAACTGCTGCAGTCACATTGCTCCTGAGCAGTTATTCTTGAGCTGCTGTGTCACCACTGCACCTCTGAAGAGAGGACACAGAGGATTTGATGAGCAGATGCCATGAGAGTAAGCAGGCCTGGCTCAAGAGTTCCTCAGCTTCTGCCTACACTGGACTTAGAGAAGCTGGCATGGGAAGATACAAAGAAGTGTATTTGTGCTTTCCTGAGGCAGAAATACCAGTATACACCGAAAATTTATGGTGACTCTGGTACCATTGGGCTGTAGGCACATTACATTGCTAGTGACACGTTTCTTCCAGACAGTTCCTCATTCTTCTGGAGCTAGGACAAGTACTTCTTGCCTTGGATGTGAAACTGAAGTTACTGCAGCTATGTTCTTTTACCGCTGAAGAAAACTGACTAAAAATTCACAGTTTTTCCTAAGCAACAAATTTGAGCAGATCAGCGTATTTGTTTTTACTTGTGCAAATACAGTTACAAAAGGCAGGGAACTGTGTTCCAAAGTTAATGGTGTAGGTTGAAGCTACCACTGTCTCTGCTGGTGCAGGGAAGTGTTAATGGTCTGTATGGCATCATGTGAAAGACCTCAGGTTATGGGACAAAGGTTTTGGAGAAAATCACTCATTTGACTATCTTTGTATCTGGGATTTAGGCTACAATTCAGCTTAGTCTTTCTTACCCTAATGAACAGATGACTGATACTGCAGTTGTGTCTTATTGCTGGTGTGATGCTGTGGCTTCTCAAATAGAGAGACCATGGGGGGCTGCACTGAACAGAAACTACAGCATTGGTACTGTGTGCTGTGGTGGTTCTGGTGTTGCTGCAAATACAAGCAAACAGCTGCAGAGGGAACAAACCGTGCTGGTTAGTTGATTCCTTACGTGTGCCTTGTTTAGTCTAAGAAAGCTCCATGATGCATGTTGTTCATTTTTCTACAGCTATTCTAAGTCAGAATTGATGAAGAGGAAATGGAAGAGGAAGGCTGGGCTCTCACATGCTGCAGAAGGGAGCTGCTATATCTCCACTTGAAAAATGCAGGTTTAGTGCATCATCTCACTAGGTAGCTCCCAGTCTAGCTGCTTGTTGCATCCCACAGTATGTGAAACTGATAGTCCAGTAACAGGATCCTGCTGCCTGAGCTTGTGCTTCTGACTTCACCCATGTATTCCAAGTGGGTGGCACACTGAAACAATTAAATCTGACTTTTGAAGAGCCAGCTGTTTTTAGATCAGACATAATAAACAAAGCATTTTCCATCTATGATAGAATCTGTGGACAAAAGCAGGTTTTCAGATACTGTGCTTTATTATGTCTTTATCTTTCTCTGGACTCCCTTGGTTATGGTCTGCAGCTCACCTGCTGCAGACTGACTTCTGGGGCTTCATCCAGCACGTCCTGGTGGTTTGAGAGAGGGGTGCTTACTGCACATGCCCTGCACAGTGGGAGCACTGAGACATGATTTGAGGCAAGTATGCGTGATTCCTAGGAAAGTGCCCGTTACCGTGTCAGTCATTGTAGGCCCGGCTAATCCTGCTGCTTTTCTGTTATGTAACTACTGAAATGCATTAAAATCTTCATCCCAGCCTTTGTTTTTATACATGTACTCTTTTTTTTTTGTAGCTGGCTGTCTTAATGCTGTAACTTTGCCACAATTGCTCTAAAGGTATATTTTAATGCTCTCATCTTCACTTGAGTAAAAAGGCATTCTGAAAAGTCATTTTCATGTCATCTTAACTCCTGGTGGGTTTATAAGCATGTATATAAGTAAGTATGTGGTCTGTCTATGATGTTCTTCGTGCTCCTTTTCTATTTATGGGTTGAAATGGAAGTATATGGGAATGTGAGCAGTTGGCAGGAGGGTAGGAAGCCTTCTGGCCTTAGGTATTCGTAGGAGCTGCATTCAGATGTTACATCTACCCCAGTAGCTGCTTGAAGAATGCAGAATGTATTGGGAGAGGGCTGTTGTTCCTAAATTAAGGTGATTACTCACCAACTGGTGTGAATTCGGCATACATGTGGATCATCCCTGTACCTTAACTAGAATAAATTCGTCCATACTGTAAGTAGAAAACAGGGCTGTAGCTACCAAGTGTGGAGCAGGTTGCCATATGTTCAAGCTAGTGAAACAGAAGGAGTGGGGCTGCAAAGCTCTGAAAATGCAGTTGATGGATCATTAACCCAAAGGTTTCAGCTAGAGTCATCTTGGTTTCCAGGCACCTGGTGGTAAACAGTTGAAGAAGTGGTGGGCTTTGCTCTTAAGCTGTGTCTGACAGCGACATATTAGGCTGAGGAAACTCAAGAAGTAGTGTAGAGCAAGCTCCCTGGAAAAGGCTGACTGTGGAGAGGAGCAGAATGAGTCATTGAAAGCTGATTGAGCAATGCTTTCTGAGTCATGTCGCTAATGCACAGAGAGCAGATGAACCCATCTCCTGGTTTGGAGTTTTTATTCTGAGGCCTTCTGATTCCAGCAGCCGTGAGTCACTGAATGTCAGTCTCAAATTAATTTCAACCCTCTTCCCTGCAGTTCTTAACCACTGCAAGCACTAGGATCTTTCACTTCCAAAGCTGATCTATAAAGAAAACTATTAATTATTTTAAAAGATGTGGAACATTGTACTATGTCTGAAATGTACCACTAAAATCCTCATTCTAGTTACAATGTAACCTTGAAATAGTTGAAAGGAGTATCTGTGAAACTTGAAACACAAAGGAGGATCAAAACAAAGCAGGCTTATTTTCACTGTAGCCGCTTCAAGGAGAGCCATTGTCATCTTGAAGAGCCATTCTTCTTGCTGAGCTTTAAGCAACTTTCTTTTGCATTCTGCCCTTTGTATAGCTTTCCTCTCTGTTCATAGATTTCTGGGCTACTTATTCCACCTCTTGAGTTTCCAGCTGTGTGGACATGCTTCCATCAGCTGATGGAAGTAATTCTGTTGTCGAGAGGGAGTGTAGTCAGTCTGATCTTGTGTCTTGGAGGGATGTAATGCAGGGTTTGAGCAAAAGACTGGACTGTTGTCCGTGTTCCCTGAACTCCCATCGTGGGCAAGCTTGGTGAAGACTGACAGAGAGCAGCCCTGCACCAAACTGAACTTGCTGTAAATTGTGTTGATGCCATTGTGCTGTCTATGCTTGTGATGCTTGGGACTCTTCAAGATGCTGAACCGCAGAAGTTGAGCAGACATATATAATTGTGTTAAATACCTTGTGCAGTTGAGACCTCCTTGTTCTCTGATGCCGTTAGATGGGAGTGCAGCTGGAGGTTTGTACTGCATGTGTCCTTCAGCTACTGCAAAGAACTGATTGACAGCTGGTACAGTTGGGTAGGTCATCTGAAACCCTTTCCTTAGAGTCACCGTTTTTAGCCCGTGTGACTTTGCTGGTACCTGGAAACACTTTACCAATTGTCTGACACAAATCATTAGGTAAATTGCACTTAAATTTGAATTCAGGTTTAATTTTTAGAGCTGTAGAATTGTGGATTCTTAGGCTTGAGGAGAATCATAACTCATATAGAGGCATTCTGCTCCTACACGTGAAATAATGCTCATGCATGTCTCAGGTATGTATGGTATGCTGCCCTTATAAAAGAAACTGTCAGAATGGTCCTGATCCTGTGGCCAAATCCATAGTAGTAGGGAAAAGTAACAAGCTCAGGTGGTTACCAGGGCCTCATGTAGCACAGAGCCAGCCCCTTTCTGACTTTGAGCAAGTTCATTATCGAGTTGTATTGCCAGTGTAGTACAGCTAGCACACATCAACTGGTTGGTGGCAGATCTCGGCATGCTTCTGTTTTGTACCATGCAAGAATTTGCAATAAGAGCACTCCTGGTCAGTAGTCATGGCAGCAGGATGTGTGTAGATATGAGGGTATTCGGAGTAGTAAGGGCAAAGTAGATTAAAGAGGTGCAGCTGGGACTACGAAATGGCACCTTAAATTCAAGATACATAATTGTACAATGGTGCATACAGGAGGTGTGTGGATGAAGTGGCAAAGGCAATTCTGGCTTCACCTGTAGTGTGATTAATCACCTTGAAGACTGAACTCAGTGTGATCCTGGAGTTAGGACAGATGATGAAATAGCTTCCTGCTGAGCGGTAGTTTGAAAGTGTAAGTGAAATACTGAGAACCACTAGGAAAAGATCAAAGTGGGCTGTGTATGATTATCATATTGTTTATGTCGTGCTTTGCTCACATTTTGAACAACTTGTGCAGTTTTGTGTTCACTTCCAGAAGTAAAGTGTTTAGAGGAAGGCACTGAGAATGATGAAAGCATAAAGCAATTTTCCTTTGAAGAGCAACTGAATAAGGTGGGAACATCTCATTCTGGAAAAGGTGTGATGGAGTGGAGAAGATTTGAAAAATTCTGAGTGGCCTGGAGATAAAGTATGGGGGCTAGTTCTTAATTGCTTCTTCCTATACTTGAACTGGAGGCCACTAAACAAAGCTGGGAGAAGGAAGAAAAAGGAGGCTTAAAACAAAAATGAGGGTGTTTTGTACAGTCGTTACAAAAAAATGTAGTGTGGTTTGTTGGTTTGTTTGTTTGTTTTGCCCTGGGACGCTGCTGATGAGAGGAAGCTGGGCAAATATTTTTTAAGAGATCCATTGAGAGTTCTAAAATAAACAAGCTATTGCAGGAGGATCTCCTGGAGAGTGTTTTTTGACCTGTTCAGTTACCTGACTGTCCCTTTGTTGGCAACGTTGGAGACAAGACACTGAGCAATAGCTCTGCAGCATGAACCAATGCAGCTCTTAAATGTGCCGGTGAAGGTGGAACCAGGACCTAACTTTGCATGGGCAGTCTGAAGCTTGAACTCATCTCCTGGTATATTTTGTAAAGGAAGAAGCCTAGCATTTCGTTGCGTTGATGAAGAATTTTTAAAGACTAAAAGCCTTTGAATCATGTTCTATCTACTCTCCATCTAACATGCTTTTACTAACGTGTAAGATGAGGAAACAGTTGACTCTGCTGCCTGATACTGTGATGCAATTAAAAATGCTGATTTTTTTGCATGTAACTTCAGCAAAGCTGTTACAGAATATGTTCTAACCTAACATGAGAAAGCATGGCATCATTATTTCAGTCAGCATTCAAAGTTTGTAGATCTTCCTAAAGGAAGGCTTTTAATTTCCAATGCAAAGCTTGATCAGCAATCTTCTACATGTTCTATAGTAATGTAGTAAATATTCAAATCAAGGTTTTTTCAAAAAGCAATTGGCTTGTTATGCTGGCAAGAGGCTTTGTCTTGTAAATGCCACATGTCTGATCCTGTTGCTCATCAAAGCAGACATTTCCTTTATACTAAAAATAGTGAAACAAATAACTTAAGCAGCATTAAAACCCAAGAGGGAGATTATTTTTTTTTAAGACTAGGATGTGCTTTCTAGGATTCTTCTGGAAAGGGTTTGTAGGATTCTTATGATCCAGCTTTGACCAGTTGCATAAGCTTCCAGGAAACTGCTCTATCCAATGCAAGTCTTAAAGAGAATGCAGGAACTCTTCACCTTTGACTGCAATAGTCCATATCTGAATGTGGAAGCCAGCACTGTAGCAGTCTGAAAACACATGCTTGTTTCTTATCTGGAGTGAAAAAACTAGTAAATAGGAAAGAATTTTCTAGAGTGGGCAATAAGTTGCTTTCACTGTCATAATGTTTCTCATTTTTTTCATTGTTCAGCCTGTGTGAATGACCTTGCAAATGTTTCAGCATCTGCCTGTCTTGTTGGGCAGCTGTGTTCAGTTCTCCATGTTTTGGGTTTCAGCCCTGCATGTTACCTCTCCGTGGCCCTCTCATGCCTGTTAGAGCTGTGTGTGCTTCGTGTAAGTAGTTGTGAGTCTGTGGTACAGCCACTTCCTTAAATCTGAGAAACTGGGTTTGTTCGGTTGACCTGTGGGATTGTCTTCTGCTGTGGGGATGCTGACGTTGCTGCCACTACAGTTTGTAGCCTTGGTCATGAAACAGTGAGCAGCCACAAAAAGCTTTTCCCACTCCAACTACATGGGAATCTTGGACTGTGAGCTGCCTATATCTTAATAGGTTTGGTTACAGAGACTTACCCTGAAAGTAAATTAAATACTTGTATCCCGAAGTTACAAAGTGTTACGGTTGGGAATGGAAGAAAAACATATTTGAAAAGCTGTTCTGTGCTAGATGGAGTCTCAGACATGAAAATATGTTGGTGCCAGTGCCACAGGAAGCTACTGACAAGTGGCAGAAGGCAAGCCTGTTAGTAGCCAGAGATACTTAACTAGCAGAATGTGGGAATAAAAGCCAGAAAGTTTGCTACTGAGCTTTGGGAAAACTGCTTGTCTCTTTCTGTTTTGACTTAACAACTGACTTTTGGGCTCTTTTTTTTCCCCTTTTAATAAGCAGAAGCAGCCATCTGGAAGCTGAAGACCTATAGCAGAGAAGTATGAGTAGGGTTATTTTTTGAGGACTCACTAGATGTAGCTAAAAATGTTGGTGTAAAGGCTTAGGAAATTTAAAGTTTCTTTTTTGTCTTGCTGAAATTAAAAGTAGTGGCTGCACTATAAGCCTTGGTTTAGCAGAGAACTCACATCTGCAGTCGTTCTTTCAGATGGGCAGATACTGTCGTTTATTTGGTGTAACTTCTAGAGGATACATTACTCTTGATAATCCAGAAGTCCTTAAGTCCCTCTGATGTGTGTATTGTTTTTGTATTCTCTTTTTTTCCTGACCTTTGAGATGGTCCAAGGCTGGGTCACTTTAACTTTGTCATTGCAGTGTTCCTGAGCAGACATATCGGTTCACTGTCAGCATCTGCCTCTAGGTTGGCCTCTCCCTATCCTTTTCGCCCAGCCCAGACTAGTGGGTGTAGGCTAACCCACCCACACAGCAGTGTGGAGATGTTTGTTATCTAATGCTCTGCAGAGCCCAAGCTAAGCAATACCTTTGTGATCACCCCAATGCCTGCCCTGTCACAGTTGCAGTTCTCTTCTTGGGGCTAAGCCAACCAAGCAGTTGCTGGTGTGGGTATTATGACTTTGACCTAAGTGAATAGGAGTGCATAAGACTCCAGGAATGGGATCTGGTGAAGTAGCTGTATATTTTAAAGTCTTCTGTATCAATGATGTCTACCAGCTTTGTAGCTCTCTCGAAAGCAATCTTCCTTTGAAGAAAGAGAAAATTAGCATTTTAGGAGGGTAACTTCTGAGGAACTACCTCCCAGTTCAAGTGGGTCATGATTGTGACCTCCCACTCCAGTGGTACCTCGTGGCCAAATGACTCTGAATTCTGAAGTGTGGCTCAATATGGCTGCTAGGGATTAGCAAAGACTCTTACACTGATGTGTAAAAACTATGTAAAAGTGCTAATAGACGGAGATGTACTTGCTGCTAGGAACCACCTGTCATGTGGTGATAGGTTTGGTGACATGTCAGACGTTTGTGTGAACTGCATGCAGAAAGGCTTAGGAATTGCGTCTGATTTGTATCTCAGTCATTAGGGAGATAGACACTTTTTAGTAGAAGTAAGGAGTCTTTGATTTACTTGTAGTTCCAGGCCTGCGTTTTTTGTCACATTCAAGGGGTGTGTTTTGGGTACTTGTCCTTGAGGCTTAATCTGTCCATACTGATTTTTGGAATGAGAAGTAAGACAGCTTCTATTTCAGTGCCAATTTTAAGCTTTAATCCTGGCTACAAATTGTTTCTGTACAGCCTACTTATATGTGCTCTTTCTTGCTTCAGGTGTTAAGCAACATGGGAAGTGAAGACTAAAGTTCCATCATGATTGGAGGCTTGTTCATCTATAATCACAAAGGAGAGGTTTTAATCTCTCGCGTCTACCGGGATGACATCGGGTAAGTGCTTCTGTTGCATCCTTGGTCTTTGCATTTTTGTCTCATTTTGGTGCGGTAAACAACCCAGAGCTGCTTTGTTCTGCATTAGCTGTGCATGCATGTAAGACTGCAACTCAACTTGCTGCTCTAGGCTTAGCTTAGAAGAAAGAAGTTTAAGCCCTGGTCACCTACAGTGAAGGATGGCCTGCAGCCAAACCTGAGACTTTTTTTTGATGGTGGAGATCTGGCCATTATTCTGAATGCTTCAGCAACGTGGACTGCCAATGTGGGAGCCTACCTCATTGTAATCGGTAAAACTTTACAGCAGTAATGGGAGAACTGTCTGCCACACACTATAGCCAGGGCTCTGAATTAGTTTCAGGCACTGATGTCTAACATCAAGTACAGGCATGCAGGAGACTGTGGTCTTGGAAAGTTTTGTCTGCAAGCAGTCTCATAGCAACCATGGCTGTACTCCTACAGCTGGCTTTCTGTCCCCCAGCTTTGTATGGCAGCCTTGTGTGAAAAGCTTACATTCACTAATGTAACTTTAACTAAAGTTGTGGGAAGCCTTGAAAACCTTCAGTAAATTGTAGGTGTCTTGTTGCACTTCCCACAAGTGTTATGATGCTCACTTAGACTGGATCTGTGCAACCCTTAGTCTGCTAGTTCGCAGAAGGTATCTTACTAAAAATACGGTGTCTTGTAGGCAGTGGATAGTGCTGTAGGGAACCGTAAGTGAGGGTGCTGCTTGGGCTGAAAACCTTAAATTTAAGGGGTTTGTGCACAGCAGTACTCTTCCTAGTGGGTTTTCATTAGTGTCAGGCATTAGGTGGAAGTTAGTAATTTAGCTGGCAGAGTTAAGATGGAGCTAATGGAAGCAGAGCTGTGGTAGGTGCTAATTCAAAGTTCAGTGAGAGAGAGCCTTCGGGCCAATTTAGGAAAAAGTAGTTTGTACCAGGTCTCCACAATGACTAGTGGTAGGATGTGCTGTGAAATAACTTGTTGCCATAAATTACAAAAAACTGTCAAGCCAGTCTGCCTTCAGACTGCTCTGGTCTGAAGAGTATGTCCCTTCTGGTTATGGATTGTCTAGTGAAGGTTAAAAGTTGAGGTAGAACAAGTAGCTAGTCAAGGCTTGTACTATTTCATCGGGGGAGTAGTCAGCACATTGTCTGTAATGAGGCTTCACCTAATGAGCTTTTAAGTCTCTTGGCTTGTTCTAGGTCAGCTAAGGCAAAGTAGCTGTTCTAAGGTTGACTGAGTTATTCCAGGACTTCCACACATAGCTGAGCCAAGGAAGCATTGTATTTCTCAAGCAGAAAGCCAGTGGCTATGGTGTTTTGCCTCTTTTCTACTGTACAAAATCTCATCAGTCTTCAATACTTGTCAGCTGAAGCTCTTCAGAGCAATTCATATGACAGGACTGACTTTGTAAAGCTTGTGTCACAATGACTGAGCCAAGCCAGTCTGGATTATAGGTAACTTTTGAGAATGTTTCAGGTGGTGGGCTAGGGACACTTTTCACTGCAGTTTCTGGAAAAAATATTTTTTGTGGTTTGCAAACTTGAAACACTTAGAAGATTGTTCTCAAACTGATGTTTATTCAAGAAGGCCTTTTGATTTAAGTGGCATTATGGCTGTGGAGATGCAAACTGGAGAGCAAAGTAGATATTTTTGATGTGATCTTCTATTGCTTTTTGTCTTGGCTCATTTCTCTTACCAAGTGAGTGACTTATGCTTAGTACGTGATAAAGTACTTCCTGCTGGCCGTCCAGACAAAGCTAGAAAATGGGATTTCCTTCCTGAGCCTGGCTTAACTTTTTCATTTGGCAGAGTGCCAAAAATATTCCAGTGTTTTCTCTAGGACTTGAGGAGTTGGTGTTTCCTTCAGTGAAATCGTCCGTTCAGTTCTTGTGAAAGTGTCAGTCTTGTGGCTTGGGTGGAGCTGGTGTTGGCTGTTAACCGAGCTTACTCACCAAGGTGCTGGATTTCTTCTCAGACAGGCCTTCAGTGCTGGTTTGGAATTTTTTTAAACATGTAGCCTTACAGAAAAAGTTGTTATAAAATAGCTATGTCTCATCTTGTGGTGTAATCAAGAAACTGAGAGTCTTTCCATTTCCTAGTCTGAACATTAGCATTAATGCCAGGTCTACTTAAAACTTTTAATATCCTAACCCTCAGTGGGATGTAGGGAAAGGATAGCTGTGATACTGTAGCTTGTACTCAACTCTAGGAGTTCAACTCACCAAACAACTGAGTGATAGACTTCTAGCATACTATACAGTTCTTAGTTCCTAAGCAGTAGTTCTGAAGTGCTGAGGGCTTAACCCATCCTGCTTGTTGGGAGGTAGTTGAATAGGAAACAAGAATAACTGCTCTCTGTCTTCATGAGTGATTGACCAGTAAGACTCCTTGGTCTTGGCCATTGCCTTTGGCATTCTGAAGTCTCAGTTTCTGAGTTGGGAGATGTTAAAGGTCATCTGTGGTTGTGAGAACACCTCCCCTTGCACAGGTTAAGGGCCTTAGAAAGCACATACTAGCTCAGATGTAATGACCAAAGTGACAAACAATGAGCATATCCTTCTTTTGACTTTGTTAAAGGCAGAAGTACCACAAAACTTGAACTTTCTTTGCTTGCAACTTAGAATGGCTTTGGTGCATGTAGCGCATCTGTCCATACAGCAGCTAGCTGCATGTATAAGCAGCTTTATTTAAAAAAAAAAGGCAAAACACCATGCATTTAATTCAGGTTACCACGGAGGGCTCTGCTGTAATTTTCAAGTGCCTTGTTCTTCAGTGACTTAGTCGTTGGGGAACCTACCTGCATTTAAGAATGCAGCTGTGTAATAAAACTTAACCTGTTTGAAACTGAGCAGCTTATATGACAAACTGCATGCACTTTAAATGTAATAGGTGTTTGGTTTCTGAGCTTCTGATACATCACGTCAGCTTCATGGCTCTTGATCCTTAAGGAAAAAGTGCAAGCTGGATAGAGCAGTGTCTGAATCTGCAGGATGTGCCCTATCTCTCCAGACGTGCTCCAGCTCTATCAAACTTGCTGTATTTCCTGTTGGCTGGACCAAACCAGAAAGCATCGACCCAAACACCTTCAAATGAGAAGTACTGTCATAGAAATTCCCACCCAGACTTGTAGCCCTGTCGTGAGGCAGACTGGGAAGAAGATGCCCGATACTCTGCGGTCCCCAGGTGATGCCTCTGATTGAGGCTTTGGGATTTTTCCACACCAAGGCCTGCTACCTATAATAGCAGAGCAGACTGAATATCACTGTTGTGATACAGGTGCAGCTCACCTGGACTAAATGCCCAGTTAGCCCTAAAGTTCAGCCAAACACGAGTCTGTCCATGCTGACAGCCTGACCATGGCATGTCAGTGTTGTACCTTGCGAGGGCTTCATTGCTGCTGTAGCTTGTTACTGTCCATCCAATACCGCCTTGGCCTTTTGTGCCGAGGAGCAGGGGGAGGGGGTGCTGTTTGGTCTCTTCTTATCTCTTTGGATTCATTGTGCCTTGTGTGTGTGTTTCTAACCCTTTCTCTTGTTGCTGTCACTCCTCCTTTCTCCGCTGGCGCCATTTCTGTCCATCCCATCTCATTGGCTGCTGTAGCAATAGGTAAGAGACGCGTGGTAGGCCACGACTGGCACTGCACAGTGGGCACCTGGTGTGCTAGCAAAGCCTCCCTGAGCTGAGGCTTCTCCTCTAGTGTGCACCAGTCTGGTGACTGGTTCTGGTGCTGCTTCTAGCGGGTTAGAACTTGAGGCTGGGAGAGCTAATGCTCCAGAACAAGCTGAACTTTCCTTTTGCAAGGCTTCCTGGAGGGGAAGATTGGGGCTTTTAGATATTGTTATTTTATAGTAGATTAAATTACTTTCTTATGGACAAACTAAAGTAGAAATTAAATATTATTTTAACTCCAACTTGCAAACCTTCTGGAGCAGTAGAACCTGAGAAGTATTCGAAAGCCAGAATTTTGCTTATGGGGGAGCGTGTTTACTGATGAAACTTCTACATACGTCCCCAGACCTTCAAGGAGCAAACACCTGCTGTGGTAGCATATGTTCCTTTGAATATCCTTTGTTTTCTAACTTGGAACTGTGTGTTGGATTGTTGACAACCCTCAGTGCTTACAAGCATTTGTATGCCTGTATCCTTGCTTGCAAGGATGATGTTAGTCTGCTCTCAAACATGTTTCTGCATAATCAGTACCATGGCCTTGATAGAGTGTCTGAGAGTATGAGTAATAAAACACAACTAAATGAGTCTTGGCTTTGTGTGTAGACTGTTGCTTTAAGTTTTGGTCTTGTCATATAAAGCACTTGGGCTTCCTTCCTGTATTCTCAGGATTGGTGGACTTAACTTGGGAAGTTTATTCTGACTTGTCATTGTGGGATAAGGAGACCAGTGTGCAAGAGCTGGCATCCAGAATGTCACTTGGAATCCCTGTTTAACAAGGAGGGTTTTTTCCCCTGTTGCTAGTATATAGACAGTTTGGATCAAAGAGGGCAGCACCTATGGGCAGCTTGCACAGCACTTTTTCAGCACTGGGCAGAACCCTTGACTGTAAATGGTCCTGGACCATGCAGTACTGTTGGCACGTTGCACTGTGGGGCCTCTGAGTCCGGATGCAAGACACCTGTTCTGAAGCAGAGCAGTCTTGAGGTGACGTGTAACTGGAAAGCCATCGGTGATCCTAATCCTCCTGCTGCTTTGAGCCTGCCCTCCAAGGTGTGTGCGGTATGGAGGTGAGGCGGATCTGAGAACTAAAGCTCCCTTCTGGAGTCTACCTGGGCACTGATATCTCTTGGGTGACCCAGGCAAGTTTTGCTGTTTTTTCCTTGATTGTATGTCTGGAAGCAACTGCCGTTGATACGTATCTTGGGAGACTACAGCTTGCTTTGGGGCAAGAGTGTGAAGGCCTGGGCATGCAGAATAGACAATAATTAGGTGTTTGGTCAAAACTGGACTCTTCGAGCCAAAAGTCACTAATGTGTTTGTTTCCAGCTATGACAATCAATTAAGGGTGCTGTCAAAATTAACTGAAGGGAAAGTTTCTTTGCCATCTTACTCCAGATGGAGATTTGCTTCTCCTTCTGACTACAATTACACTGTAGTCCAAAGCTCCCTAGAGACCAGCAGCACTCTCTCTCCTTGAACTTGTGCAGAATTTAGTGTCTAACTCTGCTCAGAGCCTTCACTTGTCCCTCTTAGAGACATCCCCAGGCACCCTTCCTAGGCGAGCTTGGTGTGTGTAGTTCAGTGTCTGACTGTAATGGCAGAAGCAGAACTGTGCAGCCAGCTGGTTTCACATTTGCTGTGCTGACTTGTCTTTGGTGGTGCTTTCGTAGGCGCAATGCCGTGGACGCCTTCCGCGTCAATGTCATCCACGCACGGCAGCAGGTGCGCTCGCCTGTCACCAACATCGCCCGCACAAGTTTCTTCCATGTCAAGCGCTCCAACATCTGGCTGGCTGCTGTCACCAAGCAGAATGTCAACGCTGCCATGGTATTCGAGTTTCTTTACAAGATGTGTGACGTGATGACTGCTTACTTCGGGAAGATCAGTGAGGAGAACATAAAGAACAACTTCGTGCTGATCTATGAGCTGCTGGATGGTGAGATGTTTCCCTTATATACTATGGCATATTGCACTTGGTCCTTCTGAAATCCTTAGCTTAGTATGATGTAGTAATAATCCGTGAAGTATTTTTAACATGTGTGGCAGAGTTCAAAATTACTTGTTGGGCTTTCTGATGCTGCCTGTACTGCAAATGTGGATGATACCTCAAGCCCATGGCCTTGTGCTGATTCCCTTCCCTGAAATGTTGGGAGCTGTGCACTTGTACAACTGAGACAGCTGATACTGGAGCTCAGCTTCTGAGGGGATCCTGTGTAGATGTCAGACTTTCCTTACCCCGAGGTGTATAAAGAGGACTGTCAGTATCACCTCTAAGGCCAGCTAGTGCCCAGGTGGCTCTAGCAATGTATGGTAGCAGTCACCCCAGGCTGAAGTTGATTGCCCCTAGTAAGTTGCCTTTTGGGCTCAATTCTGAACAGAAGGAAATCAATAAAACCCAATGTGCTCTGTTGCAGCCCTACCACCCCCACTGATACAGCTCCAAATTTCACCATAGATTATTAATAGTGTCCCTTCAGCTGCTTGTGATATCAGCCTGCTTGTGGAGGTTGCCCTTGAGCTGCTGCGGTTTCACATATCATGAGCACTTTGTATTAGTTATGTTTCAAGTTGTTTTCCAGACAAGGCACCACATGTGTGTGTCCTGGGATTCTTAGCCAGGGGTCACAGTGACTGATGTTTTCCCTGTTTCCTCAGGGCAGACCAAGAGACTGCCTGTTCTCTGCTTTGGTCAGTCACTGCTGTCTTCTAGCAGGCACAGTGAGATCAAACCTCCCAGTGTGGTGTTCCTCAGTATCATGTCAGTGGTCTTCTTTCCCCTCTAAATCTCTTGTGGATTGTTCCCTTCCTCTTTGAGGGGAGTAGGTGTGTACTGTGCACTGTGTGTAGTTAACATCTGTTTCCCTCCCACGCTCGTCCTGCAGTGCCACTACTCAGCTGTTGGTTTAGGTTTTGGGTTTTATTACATCTTCATAAGAACAAAACTTTTTAAAAAAAGCTGCAAAGATAAAATTGCTGTGGTGTTGCATAAACTCTCTTGGATGTTTTTGGAAAAACTCCTCAGTGTGCCCTGTGCGTATGGCTAGGTTAGTTGATATTTAGTCCTGAGGTGTGGTTGTGTTTAAAAACTGGCAAATTCATCACTTGGACAGCTTTCCGTCACCCCTTGTCTCCAAAGTATTGCTCTGGGAACGCAGTGTAGCAAGAATGATTCTTTTCTCTTAGTAAGGAATGCTACAGCAACTTTTCCAGAAATTCAATATGTAAGCAGTATCTGTGCACTAGTTGCCTCTCTCCTTATAGGAACGGTTAGCATAGTTGATGTGTTTATACCTTGTAGCTCTGAACTAACTTTTTACCCTTCTGTAGAAATCCTGGACTTTGGCTATCCTCAGAACTCTGAAACAGGGGCCCTGAAGACTTTCATCACTCAGCAAGGCATCAAGAGTCAGGTAATCAGAGGAATTTGGGGTATAGCACTGCTCTGCTGGTTAATTTTTGCTAAGCCTGTTCAAGAGAGTGTGGTCTTAATTACCATCTAACCATTTGACCTGTATGGAGGGAAGGTGCCTGAATAGATTGAGAACACCTTGGCAGGGGTGTATCTCAGTGGCGCCTTGTTCTAAGTGTCCCTGCACTGTGTTACCTCATGTTCCCTGGCACACGATAAGATGCAGGAGGAAGAGCCCAGAGCTAGGATAATGTCAGTCCCTTGCATGTAAATGATTACTGACTTCAGGCTCTGCTCTGTGTCAGCTTCTGAGAGGATAAACAAATCTACCTGCTGAACCAGAAGTAGTTCTTTTGCGTGTGAATCTCACTGAGCAGGTCTGTTCTCCACCAGCCTTCAGTGCTTTGAGCTGCCAGGATTTCATGCCTGCCTTATAATGAAGTATTCTTCAGCGCTGTGAATCTTGCTGTTAGTCACAAAGCTCATGTTGCTCTGTCTCTGCCTGTAACATCCTTGCAGGTCAGTGTCAGTACAGCCTGAGCTTTCTTATGTTAGAGATGAGAATCTCTGCTGTGCTTTTAGCATAGTATTAACCCTTGCAACAAAGTTTACATGGAGTTAGAAGATAAAGGACATGTTGGGAAAAAGATGGTTGGTTGGACTGGTTTGGGGAATGTGTTTAAACTAATTCTAATCCTGCTCCAGGTACAGCCCTCAAAATTAGGCTTCCTGTGTTGTAAGCTCATGCTCAACCTCTGAATTTGGGGGACACTCATAGTCTGTTTCTCATGTCCCCGAGGAATATTGTCCACCTTGTCCATCTGACACAGCTGTGCAAGTCAATAATGAGGACTTAGCCTAAAAGTCAGTCCTCTCCCCTGCGTAACAATGAGTCAGGAAAAAAAAGTTGGGAGTCTGTGCTGAAGCAGTCTGTGGCGGAGTAAAGCTTCAGCCTCAAGTACAGACAGAAGCAAAGGGCTGAATAAGAGCCTGCATGGTGACTGTTCTTGTTTAGGTTAGCAGAGGTCAGTCTCTGGAGGCTCTGTTTCAAGTCGGTTCATCAGTACTAATTTTCTGAGAATTCCTTTTTAAACTTTTAATCTAGTAGCAAGACTAACTGCGTTTCAAGAGGATGTGAGAGAGAAGCTGCCCCTGAGCAACATATTTCCTGCTAGAACAGCAAACTGTTTTGCAACATGGCCAGATATGAGTGCATCCGGTCTCAGTCCCCATCACGAGTCCTAGTGTAAATCTCTGGCCTTCTGCAGGCTGACAGTTTGGGCAGTCAGCACTGAAGATAGCTGAATCAGCTCCTGTTCCTAGAAAAACTCAAAACTAACCACCACCCTCACTTCCTTCCCTTGCTCTTTTTTCGCTTTTCTGGGTTTTAACAAACTTGTGCTGTTTCTGTGCAAGCCACTGTCAGAGCATCATGCTTAATTCAACAGCAGGTTTAGTCCTTTCCTTACTGTAGTGGTTTGATACTAACCGGGCGGAAACACCAATTGTAGTGTAGTGGTTTTGAGTTCGCCAATCTAATTTAAGTGCAGTAATTTAAATTTGGGCCTATTATTTGGGACATTTACTCTGTGAGATAAGGATTAGGAGAAGCAAAGCAGGCTCAAACTTTAAAGAAACATAAAGAAAGTTTTATTAACAGAACTAAAAGGAAAAAAAGAAAAAAAACCACATAATAAAAATTAGATTAAACCTTCAGAAAACCTCTTCTCCCCCCAAACTTCTCTTTCAGATATTTCCCCACTGCCAGTGCAAAGACACAAAATCTGATGTTTCTCAGTCAGTTTGCCACCTCTAGAATAACCTTTCTTCAGTCTACTTAGAGAGTGGAGTCTCTCTCGTACTGTGGAGGTCTTTCCACAAGAAAACAGTTCTCTCGTGGCTTCAGCATCACAGTGAATCAGCC